>CM060950.1:405060751-405376345 GCA_030765055.1 Mantis religiosa
GCGTGCGTGTGTGTGTGTGTGTGTGTGTGTGTGTGCATAATGCTATCTAGCAATTACTTTTGCTAGAGCATGTAGACCAGTTTAAGGAAAAGCTATGACGCATAGCAATTGCTAGAATTGGTATGCATAACACCTAGGAATTGCTTTTGCTTCATAGCAAAGGCTACGAAAAACTTAAATCTTCCTCAATTCTTCCTTCACTAGCTTAGCAAAATGTTTATCGCAAGCAGAAATGGCCGCATTTATGAAAATTTGGGAAAGAAAAGTCTACAAAGGAGAAACCCCGAAGAATGGGATTTCAAAAAGTTATATAGATTTAGTAATTACATTGTCACGTGCTTACGTGACTGTTTTGTGGGAGAAAATCATGAAACGTGTGGCGGAGCTTTGAGTATTCAGCAGAATATGAGGACTTTTTAAAGATACGTTGCAGAGCCGGGTTTCCAGATTGAAGTTGGAGAAGATGGATATACACCAGAGTTTTGGAAAAACACTCCGTTTGAACTCTTGTTAATTAAGTTGTTCACTGGTACTTGGGGGTGGACGGACATCTACTTTCCTCAGTTTCAAAATCATACATGCGCTGGGGGCCCAAATGACCTTGTTGTCGACGGGCCCTTAAACACCACACACTACATGCGCTGATGTTTATAGAATACGCAACATGTAATGAAATCGGAATGCATTTATTATATGAGGAAAACTATTTATTTCAAAATCTCACCTGGAATCTCGTTTAAGCTTGGATTATTATCTGATGACATAAGCGAAAACAGTTGCTGCCAATGATTTAGTTTAATCTTTGTTTCCTGTTGCCTTCGCGTCAGTCTTCTTTTTCTACTACAGCTTTCATGTTACTGATTCTTTGTGATTTGTTTTAAATCCATCTTTTTGTCACAAAGTTGCTCAACTTTTTCCTTTTCTTGTTTTATTTTGGCAACTTGAGATTTGGAACTTTTTTGCATTTGTAAGATTTGCAACCTTTAACAACACTGGCTTATCTTTAATTACTCTCACAAACATGTCATTAAACTCGTCTGCTTCCGTATTAGAACTATCTCATGACATATTACAGAATTTAACAAAACAGGTAACTAATTCAGAAAACACACCAATACGCATACTACGTGTTTACAAACTATGTACAGTTTACATGACGTAGCTAAGAGAATATCACTTACAGTGGCCTGGTAGACGGGAAGCAATTGAGGTATGGGTAGCAAATGCCTTCAAGCAAAAGCGCGTACTTTATGCATTCAATTTATAGCAATTGCTGGGTTTTATGCATACCACACAGTGTCTGGTTGTGAGTGGTCCGCTGTTGTCCTACCGATGATCTCGGTGGTAACAGATTCCTTCAGAGATATCAATTAGCGCATCTTGTTGAAGATGTCCTTGACCCAGCTGTAAATATCCAGCTGCTCAAAAGGCTCCATGAAAATTTGAAAGCGTGAGATGGACACATCAGAGTTGGCGGAAACGACGCAGAACATTAAAATGTCGCTGCTTCTTTATTTATCTCCATTTTATTTCTTGAATCGTTCTTTCTTACACACGACAAAACTCATCTTCTGACTACTGTTTTAATTATCATTACTACCAACCCTCCTCTAAGAAATTCGCCGGATTTTGAAGCACTGTAACACACCGTGCAGTAAGTAAGGCTTTGAAAATAGCAATTTTCAATCTGAACTCCCGGTTTGCAGGCAACTTCAGTGCTTTGACTGTATCGCGGGTCGACCTACACTAAAGGCGAACCCTAGATACCGCCTGGTGAAAGGACCAAGAGACCGCTTGAAGAACAACCGTGCATGGGAAAAGCAGTTATATCATTTGCTCAGTCATGCAACGAGCATGTCACCAAATTGCAACATGGAAAGCGCATACAGAGTCAAAATGACATCTTTTTGCCGAACAAGAAGTTACAGGAGACTTATATTACATCAGCTTTATTTAAGTCCCTGGTACTATAGGCAAGTCAACTACTGCAACTTTCAAATGGGACGACTTCGTCCTTGAACGCTACTAATCTCTGTTTCATATAACCTTGACCCGCTGACATGTATCACTCCGCGTGCAACTACCTTCCCCCTCAACCTAATTGGCTAATGCTTTCGCGCCATCATAGGCGGTGCCTTCCTGTCACATTTAAACCTGCAGTAAACGTCATAATTGCCAGAAAGATAGATAAAATCATACAAATAAGGATATGAAGGCATGCAAAAATAATGACGTTTATAATGAAACTGAGCAATGAAAGGCCTTCGGCCTTTTCCAATGAGATATTTTAAAACCAGCACACAAACCTTGCAAAAATGCTTGTCTTTCAGTCTTAAAAGTTGTGTCATGCCATACTTGTCGTATGTCCTTCATTCACCCAAGTCTCGTCAAGGTAGTATATTTTGCGATTTGTATCCCGGTAAAATCTGATTGTCCTTAAATAACGTCTTCGCCACACAGCAATATCGCCCCTGGAGTGGTAATTTCTCCTATTGTCTCAATTTCATGTCACGATGTTCCTACGCATCTAACACTCACACCTGTAAGTTCAGAGCACAGCTGTTCGACTTCTCTCAGTGACAAAGACGGATTCTTCTCTGTGAGTGCATTAAACACATGCAACACAATTCTTTTTCCGTCACTTTGGAAAGGTTTACCCTTGCGATGCTTCAGCGAAAAACTGGCGGTAGACTCCGCCATTATACACATAATATGTACACGCGCAATAAACGATCAATAAAATAATTTAGCTCTCGCACTCGGCGAAACACACCTTCGAATGGCGATATATGACTAATCCAGTTCAAAACAAGGTCAGTGATTAAAGTCATATAAACAAATATTATTACTATTATTATTAATTACTATTATTATTAATTACTATTATTATTATTATTATTATTATTATTATTATTATTATTATTATTATTATTATTATTATTATTATTATTATTATTATTATTATTATTATTATTATTATTATTATTATTATTATTATTATTATTATTTGCATTAAGTAATTTAGTGGGTGGTTTCCGAAATTTCAAAACCACTCGATAATATCTAAAAAACTATTCCAGCAACGAAATGATGTACGTGCGTGATTTTGAACAGCAGCATTGTTGCCTAATTCTTTTATAAAGAAGCTCTGATATTTAAGAAAACAAAAGAGATTAATATGGGAAAAGTTAATGCCAAAATAAATAAATAAATGAGAACATATAATTTGAAGAATAAAATAGCAAATATTACAAGCTTATTGCAAAAGGAGTAGGTACTTCATATATGTTTCCGTGGCTTTTGATTGTGCATTCTCCCACTGAATGGCCCATACTGGAGGACATAGTAATATGAGGAATAGTTCATTTAAATCCATGGTGTAAGGTTTAAGAAAACCATATACCAGCTTTTTTGTTGTATTTATATTAAGGAAAAGGTTTTAACTAAGTAGACCCATAAATCTGCTAATACTTCCAATTTTAAATGCCCTTCAGGCTATTTAAATAATCGCTATAGGAAATATTCGCTGTAGATACACTAAATGATTTTTCATCCCTCATATTTCAAATTTCAGAGTAAGTCCTTCAAAAGATGAAAACACTTCTTTACATACGTCAAACAGTTCCGTAATTATGGTTTTATTTATGAAAATTTATTTCTACATTTTGTTTAAAAGCTAAGGACTTATTTACATACGAAAAATAAATGGAACTGTAAAAATAAAACTTAGATTCAGAGAAAGAATGTTACATAATTTTTTTTTTTTTTTGTAATTTAGTCCTTCAACGTTAAGTCATATTGGACGATGAATGGAATTGGTGGAATGATGCTCGAATAAGTCCAGGGTCCTTAGAGCTTAGAGTTACCCGACATTTGTCTTTCAGGATAAGGGAAAACCCCGAAAAACCCCCATCCAAGTAACTCACTAACCGAGATTCGAACTATGGACCTCTTGAACGTGAGGCAGGCATGCTACCACCACGCTACCGAGGCGGGCTATTTTATCTAACATCTAAATGTTTAAGCCTTTCCGTTTTTCTGATAGATCTTTAACATATTAATTTTCTTTCATTAATATCTTGAAACATTTAGAAGGCACTAAATAGCAGATTGAAAACCCTTTGTTGGTATGGCACAGTTCAATTAAATTCTTTGAAAGTTATAACATTTCGCACATTTAAAGGAACATTTCTTTAAATTAAGAAAGCAATCCTCGTGATTCTCTTATATTAGAGCGAAATCGTCATCGAATCTAATAAAATATGTTCCTTTACTACACATGTAGAGGACTGGCACGAAGCGCTCATCCATTATTATCCAGGTTTACTTTGGCTCCATTCTGTGCTCTCAGGTGTGACTTTTAAGATTATACAGGTGCGAGGAAGTATCATCAACAAAAACGTCATCTGAGTTATGGGCCGTCTGCAGAGGAGAGGAAAAAGAGTAACCACAAGAGCTATTTCAGTTTCCTGGCTATAAAGCTCTGACGGAACGCACCGGGAAGCTTCAGGTTTCCGCAAATTACTCATATAGCATAAACATGTGATAACAATATTGTGACAAAAGAGCATAAACGTTCACCTGAAAAAACTTCTTTATTTATCACTAAAAATCGTTAGCACATTGTTAACGTACAATCAGCCCTTCTGTTACACAAATACTAAACGTCTCTACACTGTTTCTGGAAGTCTCTGTGGAAACGTACCCTTTGTGCTGCTGCAATGTTTCTGACCTACACACATGTCCACCTCCAGCACACAGCATTTCTAACCACAACTCCGATATTCACACGTAAACTGCTTCGCTGATGGTTTCACAGCTCGGCGATCCCTCGCCCGGAGACGCACCTACTGCTTCCTGTCCGATCCACGGCTTGCCCAACCCCTATCACAGAGCTTGGAACGTAGTATTCTCATATTGAAGCACCACATTACTACTCACTGTACTACTCTTAACTACTCACTAACTCTTGGCCTTGTATCAGCTTTTATATCTCCGTGTGCGTGGTAGATCTTTTTGGAATTGCATCCTTCTCGAAACACCTGGGCAGGTCTTTTTCGTAGTAGCAACACTCTTCCACCCCGGCCTCATGAGTTAGCTCGTGACTGGCTTTGAAGGTGTGCACTTCCCTCCTGCCAGCCAATAAGCAACGTGGCGACTCCCCTACTACCACTTTCTCTCGATGGCGTCTAAGTCCCCCAACTCGATTCTTCTCCAAAACAGCCAGCAATGCCGACGTAATCTCTCAGAAGGCCACGTGAACGACAATATGACAATACTTTCAAGGTGGGTAGCGCAAAAACGGAATTTTTCGCACTTGCATGCATTATTCAGTTTGTTATTGGTAGTTCAACACAGACACGCTATGTATTTCAAAGCAAGCGATTACTTGTCTCAATATTTGTACGCAATAAACTATGTTTATGAATGTAAGGATATTCAACGTCACGATTTTATGGGCAAGTCCATTAACTTAGTCTTGAGTACTCTGTTATGCGCCGATGTTTTAATACTTCTTAGAAGGCATTTCTTTCTTCCTCTGTTAGCATATGACAGCTTGTTCAGAAGAAACCTCAGTTTGTAAACATACGACAAAGAAGTTGGAGGGATTTACGGCTCTGGCTTCGAGCCCACCAGCGATGAATTATGGGCATCACTCCGGAGCAGAGATGCACTGGTAGAAATGTCTTTTAACGTCCTTTAAGTCAATAAATGACACAGGCGACATGAAGCCTAAATAGAGCCGGTGTCCATGCCGTTTTGCTAAGCGACACATTCATACATTCAGGATAACGGAAAATCCCGGAAGAAACCTTACGTGGGTAACCAATCTAACCGAAAAATTGCATTCGGAATCTCTTGAAGGAGGTAAGCTTTTCTCTTTTTTGTTCAAACCAAAAAGATTATTCCATAAAATATTCTACTGGTCGCCAATCTAGAAAGTGATTAACATTTCGTATGGAGAGAGAGGCGACGTTGCCGCTTATTGCTCCCACGTGGAGAGCGTGATAGGATTACGCGTGCGAAGGTGATTCACTTGCGACTGCAATTGGTATTTTATTATTATTATTATTATTATTATTATTATTATTATTATTATTATTATTATTATTATTATTATTATTATTATTATTATTATTATTATTATTATTATTATTATTATTATTATTATTATTATTATTATTATTATTATTATTATTATCATTATTATTATTATTATTAATTATTTATAATGCTGTACACAAAGACAATATTACAGTCATGGATCTACATGCAAACGCTAGAACATGCAAGAACACATCACTGTAAAGATCATCGTAACAAAAGAGGTATACCTGTGACATTTTCATGTTAATTGAAGTGGGAAAATGCCGCTTACATAATTTTTCCGGGAGTTTATAATTTATACCCCAATATATCTTATAATATATATCTTAACCTTAATGCCCTTACTGATACCCACAGCACGGGAATCCTATCAAGCACTTAAGAGAATGGAATACTGGACTCCCCTTTCAATTTCTCCTCATCGAAGTATTCTCTCACAGAGCACATTATTTCCCGTGTATGTCCTTTAATTGGAATACCTTTACCAAATACACTTTTATTTGGTTCCCGAGAACGTTCACCTTTTCGCTTGTCACTATATTTAGACATAATTAAACATTCATTAAACACAATTGCAAATGATCACAACACGCGCACAGATACACGAACTCACACACACACACACACACACACACACACACACACACACACACACACACACACACACACACACACACACACACACACACACACACACACACACACAGGATCTCTAACTGCTGTATATGTGAGAGCATTCTATATTATGCAGCGTTATCAGACGAGAAATAAAATCCTAGGTATTGTATTTACTGTAGAGTTTGCGTAACTCGCTCGCCCGCAAGTTATGCTAAGCACGTGCTAGAATATCGGCAACCAAGGTTTAGGTGAGTTACCTGGATAAGGTTTTTACGGGGTTTTCCCTTATCCTCATAGACGAATGTCAGGTAATTCTAAGCTCCATGGACCCTGGACACATTTGAGCGCATTTCACCCATTTCACTCACCGTCCGATATGACTTAACGTTGGAGGACGTAAAATTACAAACAAAAAAAAACAAAAAAGTTTAGCATCTAACGTTGTCATGGAAACGTCTCGACTCTAATTGGTCCCTTTAATCATTACCATGACAACCCTTATGACGAGCTCATCCCCTCCCATTTATTTGGAGTGTTCTTCCATGTGGTTAATGTCAATCACATTCTAGTTTGGGGACCAGATATTAGTCCATGGTACGAGGACTTTTTTAAATCTTCCAAAATTGATATTTACTTTCATTACTACGTATAGTAACTTGGGGAGGTATTGCATTCCACCCAAAAATTGAAAGAAGTTTCATCGGGAATACCTGTTTTAAGACCCCATGAATCTAAAAAGAAAATTTGAAATTGACCCATTTGTCCTGACGCGCAAGACTGAAGATGATAATTCAAAAACCAAAATTATCAAACTTTGTCAAGTTCAGCACTTTCACAGAATGCGACATGAAGATTTTCAAGAAAATCACCCCACCCCGCACTACCCTTTACATTGAACATTTTTTGGGAAAATGTTATTTTCTCAAAAATGACTAACGATTTTGATTGAAATATCACATATTTCAGATATTCTGTGACAAATGTTTATCATGAATTTTCTGTGCATGTCTTCAGAAGTTCTCTTCAATCGGGGTAAAGTTTGCATTACTGTTAAACCCTAAGAGACATGAAATATTTCTAACCAAAAATTGTGGATCATGTTTAAACACTCAGTTTATGTTTCATAAATTTTTACTAAGCCATTCCTCGTTATTTGTAACAATTTGTTTCCAATACCTATACTTTTGTCAAATGGGAAGTAGTTTTCTTTACTTCCTTGGCCATGACAATAGAGCTGAATTTTAAAGACGTTGCTTTAGAATATCTGAGTATTGCTTCAAGTTTACTTATTCCCATATTCCCGTTACACCTACAAGAAAATTAGCAATACAATCTCGATTAACATGGAGTATAGAGGAATAAGTGTTGTTAAGTATAGTTTGTGCAATAGTAAGGTGTGTCATGTGACTGCAACACAGTTTTCTATTTATTTTACATTTTAATTACATGATCATATCGCTATTAGGAGATACCTCGTGGCTCGGTGACTCGGTCTGTGGTAGATAATTAGCCTTTTAGGTCTGGTCATGCTTGGATACACATTCACTGGGACCGTAGTGCCAGGCATGTTCCGCCAGATGGCATTAGGGTGCTATCCAGCCTAGAGTATCTCTACTTCTCACTAACGGACAGAAAGTTCCTGACAGAAATGTGCTACCCTTCTCTGTTTCAAAACAAAGCGACAAGAACAGTGATTAAAGAGGTCCGGAGTTCGAACCTCGGTCAGGGTGAGTTATCTGGATAAGATTTTTCCGGGGTTTTCCCTGATCCTGAAAGACGAATGTCGGGTAACTCTAAGCTCCATGGACCCTGGACCCATTTGAGCCTCATTTCACCCACTCCATTCATCGTCCGATATGACAACGTTGGAGGAAGTAAAATTAAAAAACCGAGAGGGTTTTATTCACAAAAGTAGAAGGCGTCAGCATGTTTCTGAATGGGCTGTAACTAAACTGACCCGAGTGGCGAAGTACCACCAGCCAGGGTAGCGGAACGGCAATTTCCCCCCTGCGCCGTTCTCCTGGGGTTTTCTTTGAAGTGGTAAATTGTAATTCCAGTCTACCTGCTTTCATTACCTATGGATACATGGCAGAGCATTCGCTACTAACATCTACTGTGTTAGACTTAATGAATGAAGGTGGCCATTTGGTTAGCCCACAGGATATGAACCAAGGACTACCAAATGCGGTCCACAGACGCTGCCGCTTGGGCCATCTCAGTCGTTTCAAAACTGTTTTCAACATCCCATTCTTTGCATGAATCTCGAGAAAGAAGTCAAGGCTGCCAGCATTTCCAAAACTGACTAAAATATTCAAAGCGATTTTCACAAAAAGCGTTGGGAGAAAAAAATAATAAAAGGATTCGGTTTAAGAAATGTATAATTATTTACATCCACCTCTCTCTCTCTCTCTCTCTCTCCCTCTCTCTCCCTCTCCCTCTCCCTCTCCCTCTCCCTCTCTCACTCTCTCTCTCTCTCTCTCTCTCTCTCTCTCTCTCTCTCTCTCTCTCTCTCTCTCTCTCTCTCTCTGGCTAACCAGTTATACAGAATTTATTCCGAATGGAGAGAACTTCAGAAGACAATAATAAATTTATATTTTATTAGTATGAAAACAATCACAATTCTTTGTTTCGCCAATACCGTTTGAGCCATTTCTGAGCAAATAAAAAATACGAAAATGTTATAAACAATAGATTAGATTGTAGGTATCTTCTCATCACGCTGAACTTAAATACCGCAAATGTATTAATTCGCGCGCATGCGCAGACCTTCTAAACCTACTATCGCTTTCAACGAATATTTAACGACGATTTTTGCAAATAAACCATTCGTTAAGTACGGCAGCTACTGGTTTGAACTCGGAACTTATAATTCCCGAGTACTGGTGCAACTGCAACTGTTGTTTAAATAAACAGGCTCTAGTAAACGAAGAATAAATTACAGGATAGCTGTTCCAAATAAATAACTTGACACAATACATTTGGCTTCCTGTTCTTTAAGAGGAAGTAAGCAATTTCATGTACGAACAAAAGATGACGGTTTAAACCAATTACTCAAATGACGCATATCCCTTCCTGCCTTGAAAACTGTTTATCCTTCACTTTTCAGCAAATTTGAGCCTTGTTATAACTATGAAATTTACATCAGCACTAGCGGCTTAAGAGAGAAACTTTACTCTATTCCACAGCGATACAATCGCAAGGCTTTCTTCTACCCGTTACAACTTGTATATCTCCTCTACCAACTATTTCTTATACTCGAGATAAACGTTTACAAAAAATAGTTTCCTTACAATAGTCAAGTGCTTACCGAGCTGGATGGCTCAGGCGGTTTCGACTGTGGCCCGCATTCGGGAGGTCCGAGTTCGATTCCCCGGCCGACTTACCTGACCACTAGGTTTTTTCAGGGGGGGGGGTTTCCGGATCCTCAGGCGAATGCTGGGTTCCCGAGTTCTAATCTCAGTCACGGTGAGCTATTTGGGTTAAGCTTTTTCAAGGGTTTTCTTTTATGCTAAAAATGAATGTCGGTTAACTCTAAGCTATATGGACCCCGGGCTTTTGAGTATCATTTCACCCATTTCATTCATCGTCTGATATGAACTACGTTGGAGGACGTTATATAAATAAAATAATAAAATAAGACCTGAATATGACGTTGAAGCCTCGATCACCAAAGCTAGGAAAGGGAAACTTGTAATACAGCAAGCGTGAGATGAGCCTACCGCTACAGCCTGCATCCCGTTTACCGGCAATCTATCCGGCAGAATCAGCAGAATTCTCGCCAAATAAAACATCAGGACCATCCACAAGCCACCCCCGAAGATTAAACATCTGTTGAGACCACCGAAAGACAAACTGGAGCTCCAAGTTGCGGGAGTGTACCGCATTCCCTGTGAATGTGGGACACCATATATAGGACAAATCGGAAGGACCATCACTACTAGAATAATCGAATATAAACGGAGCATTCGTTTAATGCAACGTGAGAAGTCTGGGCTGGCAGAGCATTGTTTTGATAACGACCATAGAGCCAATTTTCGGGAGACGACCATCTTGGCAATATGCAACAGTTACTGGGAGCGGAGAATTAAGGAGGCTTTGGCGATTTCCTCTGAAAGGAGCACGCTTAACCGTGATGCTGGATTTCAGTTCAGCTCCTCTTGGAAACTGGCCTTAAAAATGGAAATCTATCGAATTAAGAAGCAAAGATCAATACGGTTTGATAATCAAGTTAAGTAGTTACGTTTATTTGACACAATTTTCTATACTCGCGCCATCTCCTGACCTGGCATTTAATTTACTGAAAACAGTCTTTTTGTTCAGTAATGCGAATTTTGATAGTGTTTTGTCTTTGTTTATAGTTGTGTTATATCCAGTATTGCATTTGTGGTGTAACATTTTATAAATATCCTGATGATGGGAGAGATGTACACTCCCAAAACGTTGATATCTAATCATCTTTTCTCCTGGCTGGCTGCCCTAGAAGAAAGTGAGTGAAATAAAATAATAGTTATGATACTAGTGAATCAAGCCGTATTTTATCCATGAGTGGTTTGACAAGTCGAGTAGCGTGTTAATTTCAGTGAGTTTAAGTAAGTCCTGATTCACTAGCAAAGTACAATGTTCTATCCAACACTTGTCCTAACGATTACAAAGCCTTACTGCTTTTCTAATTAAACTATAATAAAATAGGAAAAAATATTTGTAATTTTATTTTCTGGAATATAGCGCTATTTCGAACAAGGTGGGCTGTATGTTAGTCACAAACACCATTGACTAATACCTAATAAGGGAGAGTCGATGTTGGCTAGTCGTTTCTAGGGAACTGTTTTAATTGTTGGTATGGATTGTTGGTCTTATTTTCTTAGATACGACTGTAGATACTGAAGTTTATATGGGTATCCTCAAGATATTTGTGGAGCAGCTGGATGATATCGAATTGAGAGAAGGTTATTTCAAGCAAGATGGAGCAACGTGCCATACATCTAATGACACCATGGATACATGGGTATCTAAAATATAGAATGTACAGGTTTAGGCCACGGACAATTGGTGTTTTCAAGGAATCCATTCCAACCGAAATAAGTAACAATGGCGAGGATACTCTCCGTAAAACTTAAGAGAATATGGTGAGACGAGTGCAAACATGTGTAGATGCTAGTGAAGGACACTTCCAACATTTTCTCTGAGATGTAAATAGTGTAATGTAATCTCCCAATTGTGTATTATATTCTTCCAAAGTAACAAGTGGTTCAAAGTTATGGCCAATTGAAATGGTTCAGGTTTATCTGGATCGTACTATACAAGATAAATAATCTTTCTGGTTGTTAATGATTAACATTGGTTGAGTAATGTTTCATGTTATGCTGGACACAATATATTTTGTCCACGGGTAATGGTCTCGATTACAACGTAAAAAGGAAGCACAACATATGTATACGTACAACTGCACAACCAAAAGAACATTTACCCATAATGCACACATATGCACGATTTCATTCACTTTTGATTTCCAAGGAAAGTGGGCAAATACACCAACAAGAAGGGGCAACAGCTGTCCATCTTCCGGTCATTAATACTCCTAACTCAAGGTGCAGTGACAGAGGAACTTTCACAAAATTTCAATTAAACATTTTGCTCACAAGCAAGTACAGCTTTCCTGTCACGCAAAGTGTTTTCTCCCCCAGTGGAATGGCTTCTTCTCAGAATCCGTTTGTACTGCCGTTATGTCATAAGTCTCGAAGGAAGGTACGTTCGCCTCGATATGCATTTTCGTTCCTTCTAGAGAACGTAGCTGCAATGCACGGTAAACAAGTTTATGTCGGAAGAATCAACAAGGCTAACACTATGATAAGGCACTGGTTTTACAGAAGTGGTTCGAAGTTCATAAATACACAATATCAAGCTTTAAGATTTTCCGCGATTTCTCTCAGTCGCTAGTAAATACCGAATTGAACATTTAATATCATGACCCCAAGTTACACTCACAGAAGAAAGAAACAGAAGATGCTCATTCCACCAGAGATCAACATCTATCTAACCAACACTACTGTATGTTTCAAATGGGAAAAGTTCTGGTCTGCAGCGAATGAGAGGCATTTGCGTGCTCAGCGTAATCCCCACTCTTTACATTCTTCCCTCTCTTCCACATACTTACCTCGTTTTCGTTAGACGTAAGGGAACCCAAACTAAATTTTCCGAACTTTTATAATACTGTAATTTTAAAATGAAAATTGGAACAAATATATTTGCATAGCACGTATATGTTTTAAATGTTATAATTATAATTACAGTTTATGAATTGCTTGTTTTTCTACTGTCAGTAGCTCATCCATACAGCCGTCAGAGTTGCTTATACCCAGAGAGAATTCGTCATTGTCACTGCCTTCATTGTCTAAGTCCTGCAAATTTATGATGATATGCTCCAAATCTCGTCAGTGCTATTTCTTTACAAAAGCCACCGTCTTGCAGTTTTTCTGCATATCTCACGCAGTTTCCTCAATCCTGTTTGATTACCTTTTCAATTTCTTCGAGAATAAAGTCATTCAACCTGAGCTTCTTTAAAAGAGTTATTTCTGTTTGCGAACTCCCATTTTATTTGAGTCCACAGTAGTTCAATTACATTGTATTGGCAGTGGTAAGAGGAAGGCGGATTACCTCGCGTCCCATGTCAACTGCACGTTGATCCAGCTGATACACTTTTTTCGTGGTTTTTAAACGGAATAACAATTGAGTAATACTGATTTGAACTCCAAAGTAAATAAAGATCCTCCCGGATTAATAAGTAATAAACATATGTGATACCAAGTTCTGCAGATACAGCATTATACAGGTTAACAGGAAGTGTACTGTTTGTTCTCTCTCGAATTTAACGAACACTCGGCCAGTTCAAAGTTAATTCTTTTGGCACATAATGTCAAAAGTTGCACCGTTATAACATATTCTATTTCATTTACTCTTATTATGAAAACTATTTGAGCTTAAAATATAGGATTCTCTACGGTTATGTTAGAAACATTACTTACTACCTTCCTAGTGGATCCCTTTTTGCAAACTTTGAATTCTTGTCTTAGCGTGATTAGTATTTATTAGAGAGGAATTCAGTTGGCGCTCCTCACAACCCACTCAAGGGGAATGCAGTATGACAACACCGCAGGACTCCGATTGGTTCATGGTCTGGCAGCATTTAAGGACAATGAGAGTCACCCATTTGAAAGTCACGATAGTCCAAGTACTATCAATGAAATACATGCATACAGCCATTCGTCTATTTTTTTCATGTAACAGTAGAACACACATTACAAAAAATACATGTTAGAATTTGTAAGAGCCTGCTGGGCTGGCACAATCTATGCACCGCTTCTCGGTGGATACAGACGTTGATGCATCGGTATCTACTATCTTTATTTGTGGCAGATTTTATGGTTCTAGCTGCATATCTGTCTTAAAAGTATCTCTGTTTCTCATCCATGTTAACACTATTGCATATGGATTTCGGAGCCTTATCGTAAACTGCTCTTAATTTTGATGTTAGGTCATTCCCAGTTCTCGTTAGAATCGTAGCGTCGCTGCCAATCGTTTCTGCTGTATAATTCGTAAAGGATTCGAGGTTTGCGTCTTGTTCTCGGTGTGTTTCCGGAATTGCAGTTTGGCAGTTCCTTCTGGGTCCATTGAAACGTCCTCGGCATCGTTATGTCTTATTCGCACATGTGCCCTTCCCACTTTTAGAACTCATGCAATTTATTTCGGTTTTTCCTCTACGCCCATTCTCTGTCGGAGGTGGTGACAATCGGTTGTTTCTCATCCCATCAGTTCGTAGCATTGATTCTTGGTTCGTTAGAAGTCGATAACCCTTTGAGGTAACTGTAACTCTATTACCATTCCAGGAATTTTAGTTCTGAAATTGTGTGGAGTTTTGATTTCGGATCAGACGTTTCAGCTTTTTATCTTCAAGCAGTCCTCGATCTCTCTATGGATTCGCACTGTATTAACCCTCTGTTCATCCACACAAGTTAGAGCTACATCTGACATCTGGAGTAGACTGCATTGCTAGAACATTCTGTGTGTGAAGAGTCATTTAAGTTTCTGTATACTGAGTAAATTTCAAACGTTCGTGACGACCCAGAATTGCTAAAAGTTTCCTGTTCATTAAGTGCATCCTCAATATCATTATTCAAATTGTCATGTGCATGGGAACAGAAGTGTGTCCACAAAAATCTTGCAATTTCATTTTTTATTTGATTTGTTGTTACCTTCTTTTTAATTCTACTTTGGTAACCTAGTTTTGTTGTGCACACACTTCAGTTCTGATACCTGCATTCTAAACTTTCACTTAATACTATCATTTCCTAAACTATACTATCACCTATAGTATCACAATTTGAGTTTGACTATCAATCTCATTATTTACAATTACATTAATAATTGTATTATTTTCCCTAATGTCAATGAGTTCATTTTTAAATATACCATTAATTAAAATAATGGTCTGTTATCTCAAATTTAGTTTGGTCAGATTTAATTTCTTCTACTTCGTTATTTATATCAGCTGCTAACTGGCTTCGTTTATTGTAAATTTCAGTAGCAAGCTGACTTATTTATTTGATCACTGGCTAACTTGTCTTGTTTTTCAGTGATCCACGTTGCTATTTCATTGTCCAGTTTCATCTGTCTCAACAAAGTATCTTCAGATTTTCCTGGCTAAGATTATCCTGTGCTGTTCTGCCCTCATCGATACTTTACCCCTCCTTACATGCATGCAATATTATTAAATTTAAGCAATAGTTTTTCACGAGATATACAATTATTGCATTTCGACTATTTAAGTTTATATATTTGTTCTTCTGTTTTGAAGTTCCAGATGTCACCAACGTCTTCTGTCTTCTTTTTGTGGTCGCTGGGTAGTGCTGCAGGTCTCTTAATCTCTGGGTGATCTTTAGGCTTCAGATGATCTACACGTTTTGGATGTTCTTGAAGGCCGACGTTATTGTAGCACACTCCACCCCCGGTTTTTTCTTTCTTAAAACTTTATCTACTTATTTAATTCGTCTGCTTTCCCCAATTCCATCTGTACGCCACATTGCTGGACACCATTTTGTAAATGAATTTGTGAAGTTCTTTATACCAGGTCTTTCATGCGCTAAAAGAGTTACAGAACGAAACGGGGCAGTTCCCGTATTTAACTAACTTTCGTTTCGTTTTCGAGTCATACTGTGCACACAAGCGCGCGCGATATAGAACTTTTGGGTGGAATGCAATGCTTCGTCTACCTACTAGAGAGAAAGTATGAGTTAACACACCCGAAAATGTTACGACAGTGTTTGCATATTGGCATATCCAACTTCAAGCTGCACTTGAACGACCTAGATCGGTTTATAAAACAATGCCACATAAACGTCATGTCGTTCCACGCCAAGCCATTCATTATCTTCAGCCTTCAACTCATGCTCAATTGTTTTTTATGTTGGTGTTTACATCTATTCGAGGACTTAAATAAATTGCATTTTCCTGTGCATTTTATTCTAACTATTGATGTAAAAAGGAAATGCAAAAAGCGATAACGTCATTATTACTCTGCAATTGCATTAAAATTACAATGAAATCGCAGTAACTGACATTCGTGTAACCATGTAGGTATAACAAACATTTCGTTGCTCATTTTAACTTTTTCTAGTCTATCCCATAACAGCAGCATCAGAAAGGTCTTGGGTTCAAGTGTGGAGTCATGGAGAACAGTCCCGTGAGATAAGCTAACCTATCACGCATTCGTAGTTAGTAATTTCTGTATCAGTATGACCATTTGCTGTGAAATAAAATAACATTTACACTGGAAAAACAAAATGAGTTGGCTCATTAGTTTGTTATGTAATAGTTTGGCGTACTAAATATTATTTTGGCAATGCATTTTATGCTACCCGATAGACAATATTTGATGTACAAAATACCGTTTTTAGTTTTTGCATGCTTGACTAGCGTGGTTTGCTCTTATCGGGTCAATAAAATGCCCAGCGTTGTAGGTTTAACATTCTAAATATTTTATTGATCTGAAAAAAAAAAACAGTATACTACGTACATACACGAAAAATAGACACACCATTTCGTATAAATTCTTTTTAATTAACCTACGTCATCCAACGTCAAGTCCTATTGGACGATAAATGAAATGGGTGATATGATGCTGAAATAAGCACAGGGTCAATAGAGCTTAAGCGTTACCCGATATTCATCTTTCAGGATAAGAAAAAACCCGGGAAAATCTTTTCCAGATAACTCGGAACCTTTTGAACGTGAGGCAGTCACAGAGCAGAGGCGGCCGTATATCTTCAATGAATTTGCGAATAGGCAGTGAAGTCTTTGATGCGGCAGAATTTTATTTTATATAGTAACCATTTCCTGGATATTATTTGCAATTTATTTGAATTTTCCAATACTTCAATATTTTTCGGGTAGTTGGACAACTTTCATTTGTTTCTTATGCTGTACAAAGAGGGGAATTTCAAAGCCAACACATAGAAACCCACTTTAAATACCAACCTCCTATCCCCGTTGTTATCTACAGCAAAATTCTCAATAAAACCACCTCTGTTAATGTTTATCTCGATTACATGCAGTAGAAGACATTATTTATGTTTTAACCAATCCCACTAAATAAACAGCGAAGCTCTCTAATGAAAAAGCACTGTACTACGTGCCAAAGCGTGGAAGCGTATCGGAAAGAACGTGAAACTGCCAAGTTAACGCAAGCCTATCCCACATACACGGTGTGTGTGTGTGTGTGTGTGTGTGTGTGTGTGTGTGTGTGTGTGTGTGTGTGTGTGTGTGTGTGTGTGCAGTGCTTAACGCCCGCTTTTACTACATACCGCACCGCAGGCGGTGACACTGATGATACATGGGATGAAGATGGAGCACCGGTGGAATGAGATGGCGGGGGAAACCGGAGATCCCGGAGAAAACCCGCCCCAGCGCCGTGTTGTCCACCACACATCTCACTTTGCGGTCGCCTGGGATCGATCCAGGGCCACCTTGATGAGAGCCAAGCGGTCTAACCACTGAGCCACGGCGTGGCACCACGTACACGCGAGGCAGTGTATGTACACTTTGTTTAAATGTAACCTTGTCTTCTGGACAGCAACGTGTCATACATCGGCGGCATGAGAAATCATATACTAAGTGATTGAATACTGTGACAAGAAGAAAGAAGAGGGAATCAAAATCCCTTTGTATCTGCAATGTTAATTTATATGTGTATATAATAATTAATTGGTCAACCGTTCATATCAGACACATAGGTCCCAAGTACTCAATTTGTGTTTCGTCATTTACTGTACGTTACGTTTTTATTTCGCTCTTCTATGAACAAGATAACAAGACAACGCAGCGCTGTGCCACTGAAGGTCGATACCCTGAACTCTCTGCCATGTAAAAAACAGAGTGTCAGAAGCCCGCGAGAACTCCCGCCGGAAATCCTACGGTTTAACTTGACCTCAATGTTTTTGTCTTTCTCTTCGAGAACGAACCAAGGAAGCAGCTGTTTCTGATGTAACGCCAAAGAGGAGCGAGCAAATGTGATGAAATACTTATTCATGAAGGTTAACGCAACAGCACGGAATGTCTTGATAAATAAGAATTGAAAAGAAATTTCCACGAATATTCGAGAAGCTCGAGCACTTTTATTTCAAATTCGTTCTTACTTTGGATACCTACTAAATCTGAAAACATCAATGTCGATAAAACACCTTCAAATGTGCTTTTCACATAGTTGACTTTCTCTTGTTTCTGCCCTCTGAAAGGTAGACATTTCATTGCTGTTGTGAACAAGTGCACACGCACAGGAAGTGAACAAACTGTATCGTTTTGTCTTTTGTTTTGTTTGTGAGTGTCAACAGTTGCGCAGCGGTGCCTCCCGCAGTTGTCACTGTATTATCATAGAAAAGAACAATTGAATGTCTTTTACATCGTCAAAACAAGCCTTTATATCGATGACAACAATGGCACGTAAATATGCTAGAAAACAATGCAGCTAAATATACATCTGCAACTGCGTCTTAAAGTTGCTTCTGAATAACAGTGAAGCGAAACTTAAGCCTTAATCGTAGCACTTAAGAGTTTAATTAATTATGAAACTTTCCACTTTGTCCACAAATACACAGTTGGCACAGAAGGTATTGAATTCCACCAAAAAGTGCCGAGACTTCATTATATGTGTGTGTGTCTGTGTGTGTGTCTGCGTGTCTGTGTATGTGTGTGTGTCTGTGTGTGTGTCTGCGTGTCTGTGTATGTGTGTGTGTGTGTGTGTGTGTGTGTGTGTGTGTGTGTGTGTGTGTGTGTGTGTGTGTGTGTGTGTGTGTGTAAACAGTATAACTTAAAAACGAAAAGTCTGTTTAAATATACGTTCACCAACTTTCAAGGATACGACACGAAGATTATCAAAAAATCGTCCCAAACTACCCGTTGCTGGAAAATCCCTCTTGCTGCAAGGTTAATGTCGCGTTTGAAACATATGAAACTCAAAACTCTATGGGCCCTGGGCTCATTTGAACATTATTTCATTCATCCTATGAAAAACATTTCTATTACAAATGAAATGTAGATCTTGAATTTTCAAGAAACGGCCTCTGAAATTCTCTTCATTATGAATGATTTTGCATAACTTTTAGACCATAACCGATAAACAAAAATCTTGTTACACAAAAACTTGTCGATCTTGTTGCAGCACACAACCTTTTTTGGCATAGTTATCCATTTCCTAGATATTTGATACTCAAATGAGCCCGGGGTTCATGGAGCTTAGAGTTACTCGACATTCGTCTTTCAGGACAAGGGAAAACCCCGGAAAAAACCTTATCCAGGCAACCCACCCTGACTGAGATTCGAAATCGGGACCTCTTGAACGTGAGGCAGACATGCTACCACCACGCTACCGAGGCGGGCATAAAAAAAACTTATACTTCTCGCAAATGGAAAGTCGTTATCCGTTCTTTACCTCCTCATGTGCAAAGAGAACGAAAAATCAAATCCGTCACATAGCGACCATCTCATGAAACATTTAACTATCGGTACTGTATTCCCCTATTCCCATAGTACCAACCAGGGAATATGAAATAGCATTTCTACCTGGATTAATAGCGGGATAAGGTTTTTTAAGAAAGTTTGATGAAAAACGTGCAGAGAAAGCAAAGAGAATGTAACACATAAGCTATCGACTACACAGAAATTTGAAGTGTAAGACCGTGAGCATTTGGATTTCTCAGCTATTTTGCATAATTACCGAAGCCCACTTTTTTGCGCGTGGAAGTAAGCGCATCTATCTCACATTCAACAGATAACACATGGCGTAACCGCCGCTGACGCGGGCCACAGCCTACCAATCCGACTGCCGGTCTCACGCTCACATACGGAAGGTAGAGGTAGGCGATCTTCCAACCCATACGGGTAAGCGGAGTGGTCAGCATCACGCAATCCCAGCCGGAAATGTTGGCTTTGTAGACCAGGGTTCGCTAACTATCGTAGCTCCTCAATTTCCGCACAATGCTGAGTGTACACCGGTCCTATACCGGATCTTTAAATCCGCAACCTCCAAGGCCCTTTGGCCCACTACACCACGGCAGAGGACACATTCAACAGATCTTGGGCTCGAAGCTCGGGTAGAGATACGTTTCTCTCATATCCCGAGAAGAACAATGTCGAATAATTCTAAGCTCCACGGACCCTTATCTCAGTTGAGCATTTCAACCATTTCATTTATCGTCTAAGATGACATAGGAAAAGGCGATTGCATTGTGTTTCTGGGATAACTACAGGAGCAAAATTGAGAATAAATTATTTTATGGTTCGATGTGGGGACAACCAGATTCGGTGCACACATTATACCTACTGCTTGCCACAGCAAAGAAAGTCCCTGCGGAATGAGAGGCAGGGGGGTTGGAGAAGGTTCCAACACCCTGACTTCAATCAGTTCAGTTACAGACCATTCAAAAATATTCTGACGTCTTCTACTTTTGTGAATAAATCCTCTCGGTTTTAGTATACTGAGTGAACAGGGCACATAATTTCTTTTAACGGTTCTGCTCTTTGTGTAGCATGCTGCAGCTGCCGCAGCTCAAAGAATCTGTGAAGTAGAAGAGGAAGGTGTCGTCAGTGAGCGTGTGACACGACGATGGTTCCTACGTTTCAACAATGGAGAGAAAACGCTAAAGATATACCACGTTTTGGAACACCTAAAGTATGAAATATTGAGGATACACGCCATGTTTTGTGAGTAAATCCGCAAAAAGGTACCGTAGGCCTTCAGAAGAACTTGGTGCATCAAAAAATACCATATATCGCTACATTAAGACACTTGAAACATTATACAGAAGCTGTAGATCTGTACCTCATGAACTGACACCTCAACAGGCTGAACGTAGAGTGGATATCTGTCGTCAGCTTATCTGAATTCCATGGATGATAGATTTGTAAGCAGAATTGTCACTTGTGATGAAAAATGGGTATATTACCGGAACCCTGATGCTTCTAAGCAGTGGTTTAATCCCCGCCAACCTGCCAAAGTCATCGTTAAAAAAAATCAGTTCGGTTCCAAAGTAATGCGTGTCTGATGGAATTTTGAAGGTGTGACTCACTTGGAGTTTGCTCCAAACGGGTGGGCGATAGATTCGGATCTTTACTCTCGACAACTAGAACGGTTTCATGAAATTTTGAGACGGAGATACCCAGCATTAGTTAACCGAAGTGAACTAAATATATAGGTATTTTAACTAAAAATTCCAAAATTATTCTTAAATAAAGATAAAAATTAAATAGAGTTCTACTGCAATAGGGCAATGCAACACCCATTACTGCACGAACCATGGGAAAAATTCAGGAATTGGTAGGAATCGAACTGCTACCACACCCAGCATACAGCCCTCATCCCGCACCATCAGATTATCATGTTTTTCGATCCATGACTCATTTTCTACGTGGAAGAAATTTGAACAACATTGAAGCAGTGCAAGTGGGTGTCAACGAATTCTTCGCATCAAAAACAAAAGACTGGTACCATCGTGGGATAATAAACCTCGCTGAACGATGACTCTCGATCACAAAATCTAATCGTCTATACTTTGAAAATTAGTTAATTTCAAATAATTGTTTTTCTTACCAAACGGTATTACTTATGAGGCAGAAGCTATACCTGTCTTCAAGCGACCGTTCTGGACAAGGGTTCCAATTCAAAATATTATCTTCTCAGTTCCCTCTACAAGTTCTAGAAGTTAGTAAGGGGATTTTTTTTTTGAGCACCCGGTACATTTCAGTTAATATTAGCCCACTTTTCGCTTTCTCTGAATGCTTGTTATCCAGTTGCACATTTTGGTGTGCAAGACCAATTTATATACGAGGGCTGTTCAATAAAGAATGGCCACATTTTTTTTTTTTTTTTTTTTTTTTTTTTTTGGACAACGTACCTTTACTCATCCTCATAATTTTGATGGTCCCTCTCAAAATAATCTCCCTTGAATGCGATGCACTTGTCCCAACGTTTCTGCCAATCTTCAAAGACATGCTGGAAACCATTTTTGAGATATCCTTCAAAATCGCCTCCGCAGCCTTCACTACTGCTTCTGATTATGGATAATGCCTCCCACGCAGGCGTTTCTTCAAGTTAGGGAATAGAAAAGGTCACATGGAGCTAAATCCGGACTATAGGGAGAGTGAGGGATGCACTTCACGTTGATTTTTGCAAGATATTCAGCAACAACATTCGCAGTATGCGGCCGCGGATTATCGTGGTGCAGCATCCAGCCTGCTTCATGGAAATATGGTCCTTTGCGCCTGATCTGGACTTGCAATGTTTTCACGACATCGCTGTAGCATTGTCCAGCTACTGATGGTGTGCAGGTACAACATGCTGATAAGCCATTCCATGGATATCAAAGAATGAGATGACCATAACTTTCCCAGCAGAAGCAACCACTTTTGCTTTCGGAGGGGTTGGTAATGAAGGAGGTTTCCACAGTGAGCTTTGCTGTTTGCTCTCAGGATCAAAATGATGTAGCCAAGTTACATCAGCAGTGATTACGTTTGATAGAATCTCCGGATCTTCCTCTAACATCAACTTTAACTGCATGTTACCTCCATTGCAGCGGTAGGCGATAGTGAACATGTCTGAACTTGCCTGGTTCTCACAGGCAGGAACCAGGAGTACCAACAATGAAACTACTACGGCGTGTTTGCTTTACATTAAGGTAACAGAATATAATAAAATTGAATTTTTGAGCGAAAAATTATGATCATTCTTTATTGAACAGCCTTCGTACATTTATATTATTTCTGGCATTGCATTTAAAGTGTGCTCTCTGGCAGTAAATACAATGTTATCGGAAAAATCCCAAAGGAGAACTCTGATCTCATTTTCTATAAGATACTACAATCTGGGAATATGCTTCTACACCATACATTGCCCTTCAAATGTCAAATGTCATAAAACGGGACGCGGTGCACTTCTCACTAAACGAAGTCAATAATCATCTCCGTGTTATAAATCTTGCTATCGCGTAAAAGAAGGAACTTGAAATGCCCGTGCTTCTCAGGGTTACTCAGCTAAAAATAAGCCAGTATAGCGTAATGAGCGTAATTTATGGAAAATTACACACCGCGTGTAGCCTGTCATCTCTGTGCATCAGGTGAGCCTATCAACTGCTTCCTTGCCACTTAATGAGATAATATAGTAATGCAATTGTACGATTTCTATGGTACAAACTCTTGTAAGGCCAAATCCATTAGAAGGCATTCAACAATTTAAAGTTGCTTTACTTGTAAACAATTCTTAAAAATAACGCCATGCTTCTAGCTCCTCAAAACAATTGGACTATTCAACTGTACAACAAATTCTGATCGAAACAAAACACGACTTTGTCCTGCGTGTATTTTAATAGTTACGGAACTTCTTTCTAAATGAGATTATTTGTTTTTCTGTCTTTCACTAATTAAGAGTAAATACATGGGCAAAGAGCCATAATTACATATTAATACTACAGCTGCCTCGGTAGTTTGACTGCCTCAAGTTCAAGAGGTTCCTGAAGTTGGAATCTCGGTCAGGTTGAGTTACCTGGGTAAGGCTTTCTTCGGGGTTTTCCTTTATCCTGAAAGACGAATGTCGGTTTTCTCTAAGCTCTATGGACCCCGAGCTCATTTGAGCATCATTTCACCCATTTAATTCATCATCCGATATTACTTAACGTTGGAGAACATTAATTTAAAAAAATCGCCGGCCTTGGTAGTTGGTCTGCCTCACGTTCAAGAGGTCCCGAGTTTGAATTTTGGTATAAGGATTTCTCAGGGCTTTATACCAGATGAACGTATGATAACTCTAAGCTTTATGGATCCTGGGCTCATTTAAGCATCATTTCAACCATTTCACTGTCCGATGACTAAACTTTGGAGGACGTACTAAAAGAAAACTCTGCATTATACATGTTGAAGGCCGAGGCAGCCCTCGTTTGTTTAAATCTTCTTATACTAGCACATTAAAAACAAAAGAATAACAAGTTCACCTCCGTGGTGTGGGATAGCACGTTGGTCTCACATTCAAGAGGTCTGGAATTTCCGTTCGAGTTACCTGGAGTTGGGATTTTTCCGGAGCTTTGTTTTATTCTCAAAAAGAAAGTCAGGTAACATTAGATACTAAGGATTGCCATAACATGAGCATTCACTTTGACTTGTCCAATAAAAAAAAAAAAAAAAAAAAAAAAAAAAAAAAAAAAAAAAAAAAAAACAGAGTAAATTAAAAACAAAAAGGGCGATTTAGATACAATATTTTAATATACTCGTCTGTAATGTTATGGATTAAAACGGTTCGTATAAGAAATTGAGCCGTGAAAAACTCCAGGACTCAAAAAACATTGGTCTAATAACGACAACCTCTGATAACCTGTACCAAATTAACCCTCTGATGCTTGTATTCATCTGACTTTCTCTACTTCACAGCCACGCCGTGAGCGAGTGGTTAAGCCACTCGATTCTGACCGAGGCGGCCCGGGTTCGACCCCAAGAGACGGCAAAGTGAGATTTATGGTGGACAAAAAGGCATTGGGGCGGGTGTTCTTCGGGATCTCCGCTTTCTCCCGCCATTTCATTCCAACGGCGCTCCATCTTTATTTCCTGCATCATCAGGTCACCACCTGCGGTGCCGCATGTAGTAAAGGTAAGCGTTAAATACTACACATTCATTTGGTCCTCTACTTACTCTCTTACAAGCTATACTTACAAAAGCTTTCAATATAAACCTTTATTAAGCATTTGCACATTGGTTGTACGAGTAAGAATAATACAGTGTACTAAAACGATAGTCACATTCTTAATTCTAGCCGACAATAACGAATGGTTGACGCCATAAAAGGTTTATTTGACTAAACTGTGTGCTTTAGCCAGTTCTAATTTTTGTGTAGTACGATTTTGCCTGCTTCAAACATCTCAGAATTAAGAGCTCTTCACACGGTATTTCAAAAAACATTTATTTTTCGTGCATATCGAAATACTCATAACATATTTGAGAAAACATAAAGCACATGTTCTTGATGTAAAGCATAGTTTGGAGAATAGGGGATTTTCTTGAATATTTTCGTGTAGGATGCTCGGAAAATGCTGAACTTAAATTCCAAGTATTTAATCGGACCTTTTTTTCTGAAGAAAAAAAAACGTTAGTTTTTGGATTAAGAGAGTCTCAAAACCTGTATTTCCAAGGTAGTTGTTTTTCTTTCTTCAAAGAACACATTAATTCAAAATTTTAAGAACCAATATGATGTTTTCCAGAAAAAACATCTTGAATGTTTAAAACCAAACCTTCTGTACCTAAGTTCGGACGAAAAATAACTTAGGATACAGAGTAATCTTAGATTGGTTTCCTTCTCATTAACCTTGCTTTATCCTTTTAGTCAAAGGTTAGTTTAGTTTCTTTAGGAGTTTTTTGTTTTGTTTTGTAAGTTACGTCGTGTATTACAATGCCATTCAGACAGTTGCGAGCTACATTCGCAATGAATGACTAGCGTATATGGTAACTTGAATTGTTTCTGAGAACATGGATCACTTTTTTAAATCTTAATATCCTTCTTTGTTTGTTTTGTTTTTTGTAATTTACCTCCTCCAACGTTAAGTCATATCGGACGATGAATGAAATGGGTGATATGATGCTCAATACGTCCGGGGTCCATGAAGCTTACAGTTACCAGACATTCGTCTTTCAGGATAACGGAAACCCCGGAAAAAACCTTTTCCAGGTAACTCACCCTGACCGAGATTCGAACTCGGGACCTCTTGAACGTGAGGCAGACATGTTACCATCTACGCCACCGAGGCGGGCAACAACAAATCAGATTATTACGGTACTATGAGACCCTTCTTCAGTTGAACAGAGAATCTGCATGAATGCATTATAGAGGTCTATTAAACGTTCCAAATTGTAATACAAGAAGGAAATGTATCAGTGTGCTAAAGCGAGCACTGAAAAACTGGTATTTATATACCACGTACTACATCCTTCAGATGACGTGATGATGCATTCCTGGGTGGCCTGTTCTTGGAGAAGAAAACCATTAGTACAACAGATGTGCAGACTTTTTGCAGGGAAGCGTGACTGTTATGACCTCTGAACTCTGCAGCATAACACGTAGTTAAATTACGTCCACAGTATGAGCGATTCATGCTTTGTGCATTCAGACAACTGTGTAATTATTCTCCGGCCTATTCTACAAATGATTTCCACTAAAGCTCATTCTCTTATCCAGTTTCTATTAGTTGTTACAGATATGACTCGATTTGTTAAGGTACCAGTGAATTATAAACCATCATAACCCCAGTATCCCCCCCCCCCCCCACAGCAAAATATGTCAATGCAAATTAAACGTTATCTGGGTTGGCTTTGAACGAATAGTTTGAAGTTGAGAAAGACATGTCAACTCGTCTCACAGTCTAATGGATGGATGGATGGATAATTGGGTTTAAGGGCGCTCAACTGCCAAGGTCATCAGCGCCCTTTAGAAACCAATCAGATTAAAAAGCACTAAAAGGGGCTAAAGCATAGTCATAATAAAATCAAGATAAAACAAACACACCATGGTATGTCAAAGTATAAAATATGTCTAAAACCATAAAAAAGTTAAAATGCCTTAAAGGCTGGTATTTAAATTCTAAAATGGACATTTAAAAAGAATCTTTAAACTCTGGCCACTGCTTGCTCGTCGTCCGCAAGGATCTCTGCCAAGCTTGCCGGCAGCTGGAGAGACCTGCGAAGACGTGACAGGTTAAAACATTCTAACAGCACATGCCTGACCGAGAGGGCTGCTCCACAAAAAGGGCAAACTGGAGCAGGGCTCCGACTTAATAAAAGCGAATGAGTAAAAAAGCAATGGCCAACGAGCAACCGAGCCAACCGTACCTCTTCCTGGCGAGATGCACGGCAGGAGGTTCTCCATGGCACCGGAAGGTCTTTTATGTCACGGAGCTTATTTGTGTTTAGAGCAGACCACTTGTCGTGCCACGAGCGCAGCACGGCTTTCCGTAACATGCCGCCAAAGTCTACCGCGGCTACAAACGGTATGGTGACCTGCAGCTGTGTGGTGGCCATCTTCGCTGCCGAATCCGCCTGCTCATTCCCTGCCAGGCTCACGTGTCCAAGGACCGAAACACATAAAGTCTGTTTAGTTAACGCGTGTGCACGTCGGCCTCTGCCTTTGAGGAACCCTTATAATCGTTTTACAACCCCCGACCCTTCTTCTCCCAGATCTTTCTGCACGGTTGCCACCCTTCTCGATACGTCATGATATATCGCCAAGTTACAGTTCTACTAGATTCCATAATAACCCTTATCTTATTCAAAGTGCGGTATTTGAAACCCAGCTCCTTTAGGAGACCGCGCAAAGTGAAGCGCCCATAAGGAAAATCACAAATTTCTTGCAAATGTGCAACCAATTCGTCTAAGGTGGGTGCTCTCCCTTTTGCATAGAATCTATACATTTCTCGACGAATTAAATCGCATGTGAAGTTATCTACTTTAGAGAAACGTTTCCTTTTGTTTTCACACTTGATCGACGTCTTTGATATTCCTTTCGTCACAATATTTCTTACTGTATTTCTGTGAATACCCAGAATTTATCATCAGGTTCATTACACGACCCCTTACCAAGATTTGTCAGCACTTATTTATATGTGTTCAAAACAAGTACTTGAATTTGCTTAGAAACATTTCCCGTTATAACTTTTTTGAGGCTTTTCCAGTAATATAACTCAGCCCAGTTATTCACACTGTCTTCACTTTGATTATTTTCACGTGACTGAAAGTTATCTACTACTTCATTTGCATTTACCACTGCAATTTCCCTCCCACGGTCTCCACATCGTGACACACAACGAATTTCTGCACGTAATGAAACAGATCAACTGGAAGTTGGAGCTTTGGCAACTGAGACTCCACGTGGAGTAGACATGCGACTGTCACTTCGAGAAAATCAGGGTTGCTATTGATCCTCAACGACAGTGTTGTATTTCTGAAGTGTGGAGATAGATTTATGGCGGTCATTAGCGAGAGGGAGGCTCAGGTTCCTTTGACTCCGAACTGCACATGCGATAACTAAACAGACTTTACCACGCTGAACGCCTGAGGCGTATAAAACGTGGAGGGCATCCTGGATACGCTGTACAATAGGATGGTAACTGTATAGCGGCCGTAGGCTCTGGAGTGCACTCAGGGAATCACTTAAAATGAGGCTAGCACCTAGGTTTCGTCGACGCACATATAAAATAGCTCGGTAAATCGCATAAATTTCAGCGCTAAAAATAGAGGTGCTGCTATGGAATCCGAATGTATAGGGTTCGGTTCCATAGGCAAAAGCACACCCAACCCCACTCGAGCTCTTTGAGCCATCAGTATAGATTAAAAATCGATCGGTAAAACCAGATAAAAAATTCTAAAAAACAAGTACGGATACTACTGGGAGCCATGTCAGATTTTGCATAGCGTCACAGTCTAAAGTTTGCTGTTTGAGACAGTATTTTATACTGGAGATAATTTTAAGCGTATTTAATTATAGGGATCATATGTATAATTATACGAGGGATACTATTTATATTTTGTCCTTTGACAACTCAATGTTGTAGGTGCCATCTGACGTTTCCAATGGAAAGTTTGACATTGTTGATCATAATCTACTCCAGGCACTTTGTCAACAGAGCGTCATTTGTTTTGTTTACATTAACCTCGACAAAAACATGGAATTAACCCGTGAAAATGTTCGTGCAATCATTTATTACGACTTTCAAGGTGGATTATCAAGACAAGAGTGCATCGATCAACTAACTTCCACATTTGTCGACGAAGCTCCATCCTTTGCCACAGTGAAACGCTGGTATAACGAATTTAATCGTGACCTCCGTTCGCTCAATGATGAAGTTCGTGAAGGTCGTCCAAAATCACTTGTTGTGCCAGAAAACATTGATGCTGTGAAAGAACTAATAATGCAGGATCGCCATGCGTCATGTTGTGAGATCGAGTTAACCCTAGGCATTGGTTCCACCAATGCATATATAAAATATCGCATGATTACTTAGCCCTAAAATAGGTTAGCTCTCATTCGATCCCACATAATTTGACGCAATCTCAAAAAGATGCTCGTGTCAATTGGTGTACCAAAATGCTCAAGAAATGCAATGGCGGTGCCTCAAAAGACGTATACAACATTTTAACAGATGACGAATCATGGATCTATGCGTATGAGCCGCAACGTAAACAGCAGTCGACTTTAAAGGGTGTTTCAAGATGAAGCACATCCAACAAAAGATGTTCGCACTCGAAGCACTTCGAAGCAAATAGTCGCCTGTTTTTTCAGCAAAACTGGCCATGTGGCAACAGTGCCTTTAGAGGAACGTAAAACGGTCAATGCCGAATGGTATACAACCATTTGTTTGCCGGAAGTCTTCGTGAAGTACGGAAAACCAACAGGAACCGTAATATCGTTCTTTATCAGGACAATGCGAGCTCACACACATCTCGTCTAACAACATTGATTTGAAGGCTCCAAAAAGTCGAATTGATGGGTCATCCGCCATAGTCCTCATTTGGCACCAGTGGCAAACCTGCATACCAGTGTTCAATTAACTGGGTTCTAATTGGAGATATGAGTTCTCTTATGCTCAGGTGAATGGTTGTAGGAAATGGATTTTGGTGGTTGTTGGCTACTCAGTCGTATTAATAACACTTTGTTGCAGAATTATTTGGTTTAATTCCTACTAAGTTTGCTTATCGACTTGGATCGGTGACCACCTGTTAATAAAATTCCTAACATAAATTCAATTTTACTTGAAACCCTGGATTACTTGTTTAAAGTTGCTTTTACGCGGTTTCTATTTCTTCTTTATACGGCGACTACTTTGTTCTAATAAACTTCTAATGCTGCTTCCACTTACGCTGGTTGCGCTATTCTTAACTTCCCTACATTTCAGACTCGTAAATCTCCGCTTCTCTTCTTAATGCACATGAACACGTCCTTCCTGTCGTAGTATCACCTTTTAAGTTTTTTTTACTTCACGATTAAGGGTATGTATGACTGAAATTTCATGAAAATTGTGAAAATAACGACTTTTTTATTTTAATTCTATAAAATAATTTAGACATTCCCGAATGTAAAAAATGCATAATTTGCCTCCGGACGCCATTTTTAAATGCTTATTTAAATGTTGGTGGCCTTTAAACTCTATCAGAGTCACGCCCTCTTTTGCCTACATCCACATTCTTTGTCTGTTTTCCGTTCTTAAATTTTCAATTCAAGAAAAGAAAAATAAGGCTTTCAGACAAAATAGTTTCTAAAATGTTGCCAATATATCAGAGGCTGGCTTCTACAACATTACTAGAGAGGTGCAAAACAGGAAAAACACAGAATGCCAATGAATCTTTGCATCATGTCATATGGAATAAGTGCCCAAAGGAAGTTTTCATATCAAAACAAAAATTGGATCTTGCTGTTATTAAAAGCATCAGTGAGTTTAACATGGGTAGTTTTAAGTCACTGGAGCTGCAGCAAAATATCAGAGGTGAAAGTGTAGTAGACTCAGCAAGGAAAACTTCAGTGCAGCGAGATCAGACTCGTATCCTGCAAAGCAAGAAGCGAAGTTGTGCAGAAGAAAAGCAACATCTAAAGAAGAAAAAGGTGGAAAAAGCAGCAACAGAGGAGAGGAAAAAGAAATCTGAGGGTCCAACCTATCAGCCTGGTGGAATTTAATGTGAGTTATGCAATCAAATCTTTAATCGCTGTTTTCTCAATGTTCATATTTTCAGCATTTTTCTTCCTGTAAAATGCTCCTTGCGAAGCAGTTTTTGTACTACATTCATGAAATTTCCTAAACAGGTTCAGAATATCATGAGGAATGGAATTTGCCCTAGGTTTTATTGTGAAATGTATATAAGCATATATTTTTAATTTTCAAACACAAAACTTACAGTTTTTTAAACAAAAAAGGATATTTGTAAATTAAAAAATTTTTGTGACCTAAACTAAATGAGACACAGAAAAACCCAGAGCAATTTCAAAAAGTATGTGTATTATTAACATAGGGTTAAAATATTAGACCAAAATTCAAAATATTTTATCGCAAGGGACTTTTTAGTGACGTAACAAAAAACATACAAAATTTATCATAATTTCTAAACTGCTGGAGAAAAATGGTTTAAATTTAGGTTGTAACATGTTTACAACATACTACACCTATGGTGTAAATTTGAAAAAGCTAGCATTATTAGTTCAGAATTTGAAAATTTCAGTCATACATACCCTTAAGTTCGAACCTTATTCTGATCCCCTCTCTAACTTTATCACATGACCAAAACTCGCTCACCCTTCTCAAATGTTACATTATTATTCGTTTCTCATTTATTTCGAATTTTCGCATTGGTTTGCAAAACTCATCTAACTCAGTGACGTTCAGCCCACCCTGAGTTGGGGAACGCCTACCCTGAGTTATCAAATCAGCGAAGTAAATCCCTTTAGCGTTCATGCTCAACTACATTTTGAAAGCCCTTTGTCCCAACATATTCCTGGCTGAAAGTACACTATAGTTCTCAGACATTGAACTTTTCCTAGCACAAAGAAGATAACGGTCCTTCCTTCCTGTCTCTCTGACGTGTACAGATTTTTATAAGAATATTCTCTCTTTCTTGCCTGGACGCTAGTATATGTGTTATATTAAATTATATTCTTCCCTTCTTATTCTTTAAGTCAACCGCTAATTTAATCATTACTCTATCCATTCTAATTTCATATTATTATAACAAGATTTTTATATTAGTTTAGCAAAGCGTTTTTATTAATTTGTTTTCTTTTTTAATTATCTGATTTCGATTAATTCGCCGCCTCCTAATCGCTGCCTGGTACTGCGGTTACACACCCAATGACTTCTCGAACATTAAGAATAAATTGCGTGGACAACGATTTTCGTCGGCAGAAGAAGCAGTTGATGCCTTCAAAAACCACGTTTTGAAGGGGTCTCAAGAATACTGGAATAAATGCTTTGACAAATGATTTAAACGGATGCAAAAGTGTGTTGATCATAAAAGAGAATATTTTGAAAAACAATAAAGCAGTTTTAAATCAGAAATTACTTTGTTTTAATTATTAGGCTCGAAATAGAAACAGTGTTCCTCGTATTAAAGTACAATACTTTACTCGCGCAATTATGAATTTTACATGTATAAAATATTCGCCGATATGAAAGGTTCCTGGTTCCTGTCTTTGAAAGCTATAAAGCAAGATGTTTGCAACATTTGGCGAGAAATTTCTTCGTAAGGAGTAAAAGTCTATTGCGCTATTGATATGTGTTCAGAGTATGTGACCAGGAGCAGACGCTGTAGATATCTCGCATGCTTAGGGAAGATCCCGTGAATAAATTAAAATTACATCTGGCAGATTGACGCTTTCAAAAGCGAGAAAATATAGCCAATCGGCGGCCAATCTTAGGACCAGAATAGACATCCTATAAAAATAAGTTTTGAGAAATTATCAAAGCCAGTTTTTCGCTTAGTCTCAGTTCTAAACGGTCAGTCAGTCAATCAAGCAGTCGCTCTCCGAAAATACCAGTAAGTGTTACGAAATCCACGTCATTACGGTAAAAAATCCACGTCAGATTCGCGCAAAAGTAATAATTGTGCTCCGCGGAAAGTCCGCGTGCCATCGAGTGGTTCTGGCCTCAGTTAATTGACATCACGACATGTTCCGACGCGCTCCTGGTGTAAAGAAAAAGTAGGTGTGTATTTTTATATTCCATGAAATCGAATATTTCGGTAAACTTTACAATGACTCACGAGGGACATTTTCAACGTATGCGTGTGATAGCTGAAAGTGAACAAGGAAATAAAACAGATTTGCGTAATTTTATCACCAGTTCCTATTTCCTCGACCTGAGATCTCGTCACCGCTTACCACCATAAGCAAAAACTCCTTGTCTCTCCACTGAGATAATCCTAGCCAGGGTAAAAAATCAACCGAGACAGCCATCCGACCCCGAAGAGACGCCGTGAACGAACTTCGAACCTGAGACTCAACGCCTACAATCACAGGCAGAGTTGCCAGGTCTGCCAAAACAAAAAGCAGGATATTTTGTTTTGAAAAGGAGGAGAAAGCAGTAGACACTTTTACATTCAAATTTAGTTAATGTATATAAATACTAATTGTAAAGCGTTGTTCAATTTTTTTTTTAATTTACGTCCTCCAACCTTAAGTCATATCGGACGATGAATGAAATGGGTGAAATGATACTCAATGCGTCCGGGGTCCATGGAGCTTAGAGTTACCTGACATTCGTCTTTTAGGATAAGGGAAAACCCCGGAAAAACCTTATCCAGGTAACTCACCCTGACTGAGATTGGAACTCGGGACCTCTTGAACGTGAGGCAGACACTACCATCTACGCTACCGAGGCGGGCAAGCGTTGCTTATTATTATTATTATTATTATTATTATTATTATTATTATTATTATTATTATTATTATTATTATTATTATTATTATTATTATTATTATTATTATTATTATTATTATTATTATTATTATTATTATTATTATTATTATTATTATTATTATTATTATTATTATTATTATTATTATTATTATTATTATTATTATTATTATTATTATTATTATTATTATTAGTATTATTATTATTATTAGTATTATTATTATTATTATTATTATTATTATTATTATTATTATTATTATTATTATTATTATCATCATCATCATCATCAAAATGAAACCTAACTAAACGCAAATGTTTACGACGAACTAATATCTGTCGATTCATCCACAATGAGAGAAAATTTATTTTCGCTCAGTGTTGCATATAGCATTTAGCATTTCTTTACTTTCAAGACCCAAAACATTGTTTTGCAATTTCAGAAATCAGGGCAGATGGATTTAACTAGAGAAGGTATATGTTCCATAACATTGGGAAAAAAATGTAATGTTCTGCTAGAAAAGCCACAAGCCGAATTTCTGCTTCCTTTACTTTGGTAATCAATGAGGTAGACTGATGAGCAAATGATGATAGAGTTTTCTGTCCAACTAGCCGTATGGTATATGGTAGACTGGACATGTTTTTCAGTGGCTGCACTTTACCCACCTGATGAAATATTTGTTGCAATCACACACTTTGCACAATGCTAAATTAGACCCCTTATTAAAAGATTTTAACCAGCCGCTGAACTTATTTTCTTGCTCCCACTCAGGTTTGTAAAGCTGACTGTATTTCTGCTTCTTACTCATGTTTAAGAAGACAGTAGGTAGATACCTAACACTATGCTAACATGGAAAAAAAAAAGCGCGCGCACTAAACCGTCGCTAGCAAAGAATTGAATACTGATGCCCGATTTCACCAACAGATGTTAAGAAGTACACGGGTTTAACAATAGTTATAACAAAAACGGCATTTCACCAACAAGTATTAGCTTAACACTCGTGTTAAATCTCATATTAAACTAAGAAGTCAAATTTCTGATGTTAAGTACTTAACAACTGTAAATAGTCAAGATGGCGGGCGTGAACGCAGCTGCTGTTGTCGATTTGCTATAATTTAAGTCCGTGTAAATGGTATTCGTAATAGAGTACGGCCTATGGGGAGAAATTATTTTGAGGAGCTATAAGAAGAAAATTTTCTAGAGGTATAGACTGTCCAAACAAGTTGCTATGAAGGTTACTGCGGAAGTACAAGAGAGTTTAGAACATGCATCGAAAGGAATATGCCAATCTCGCCTTTGCTTCAAGTATTAATTAACCTTGCAATTTTATAGTTCACTGAATTATGTGGATAATACACTCTCTGCCACCCATCTTGAAACGTTCAAGTCACTCGTCACTTCTTTGGTCCTCGTTTTAAATTTACGTAATACTGAGTTAGAACATGCATCGAAAGGAATATGCCGATCTCGCCTTTGATTCAAGTATTAATAACCTTGCAATTTTATAATTCACTGAATTATGTGGATAATACACTCTGCCTCCCATCTTGAAACGTTCAAGTCACTCGTCACTTGTACTTTTTCGCACCTCGTTTTAAATGTACGTAATACTGAAGAAGATGTTTCGTGTTTCTAGTAATGACACATGCATTTGAATTAAATTCGTTTCCATTTTTTTCCCACGTGACATCTTTCTCTTTTACATTCACCAATTCAATTAACAGTTCTTTCTACATCGACGAGAAATTTGTTTCACGGCTTTTGTTTAACATTTTGTCTACCCGCCATTGTTTTAGCTGTGTGCAGACGAAAATGAAAACAAAAGCGTCTCGAAAATAATACGACTCTTGCATAGCCTTCTATAGCTGTACTAATATTTACAAGTTTCTTGGCGTTAACACGTGTTTGTTAACATTTTCATAAAAGAGGTTGGTGAAATGCAAGAAATTTAACATCTTTGTTAGCACTGTTACATTTGTTAACGTCGATTTTATCATCTGTTGGCGATATCGGGCATGGCAGAAAATAAATCAATGCGTACGTAACATAAATGTTTAGTGGCATATTGCACGTACATCCGTGATGAACACCAACAATTCAAGTACGAACAGAGAGTGTAACAGAGCAGTCGACAAATATCTTCTGTGTGCTGATTAAGGTGTTCGTGTTTATTCGTAAGCTGATAACTCGTCGCTGGGCTCGGGTTTAAAACAGTAAACACAAGATATGAGCTGAGCACATGCGTGTTATTTTAGTAGTATCGCTTATTATATCGTATTTTGTGTTTATGAAGTACTCAGATAGCACCTTAGGGAAGTCACAATATGATGAATCACTCATTAAAAGTAATGCCTTGCTTGGGAAAATAAAAGAGAGTTTTATGTATTCTTAAACAATTATATTGTTTAAATTTACCAAATATGTAAAAAGCAGGAGATTTACGAGTTGTTTTTTTTCATTTTTGAAAGTAGAGCAGTAGATTTCTAAAAAAGAGGAAGTCTCCTAAATCAGTAGACCTGGCAACACTGATCACAGGTACTCACGAAGGCACACCAACAAGTTCACTGTCTCTAGGTTTGACACAGTTGCAAACATGAGCAAGTGCGCATTTAGCCGAAATGAGTCATGTAACAAACACCTCGCTATCGTTAACTCCACAAGACTAAAGTGAAATACAAAAACGCCATTATACATGTGATTTATGATTCACCTGAAACATTTCCTGTCACAAACACTAGTTAACTTCTCTGCACGTCCAGATTTGCGGAAATTAACGGCAGCTCTTCGAGCTTCAATGATTCCTTATACCAGAGTTAGGACTTTTAGGACCCGGCGGGAGAACACGGTTAAATGTTACGCGACGTAATACATCCTACAACGTCACGCGTCAAGACGCTCAGGACCGTACAAACATGCACGCCCCGCCGCTAGTGGCAGAGTGGCGGTGTTCGGAGACAATGATTTGTTCGCTGAAAGTGAAGAACATAAATGCCAAAAGCACGTAAACGCACGATGGACGAAGAGTTAGCAAGAGGTGATTTTTTCACACAGAAGGGAGAAAATATCCAATGTAGGCATATATATTCTACTACGTAGAAATTAAGGGCACTAAACCCAAATGGCTGAGACAGCACTGTAACACTAAGAAACATCAAGCAAGGATTTTAGCAAGAACAGAGGTCGGGGAACAATGAGGGCCAAGTGTCACTTCACCGTCTCAGTCCGATTTTTTTCAGGACTTGTGTAAGATCGTGTAGCTGAGGAAATTCGCTGAAGTTACAGAGATGTAGACAGTTTCATTGCAAATGCAAAAAAAAAAAAAAAAAAAAAAAAAAAAAAAAAAAAAAAAAAAAAAATTGAAAGCTCCAAGCAGAAAACGTAAATATAAAGAAAACATATAGTATCCATTCATATAAACATACTTAAACATTAAAAGGTAATACAGAATATATTATATATATGTATGTATGTAATACGGAATGCCAAATAAGTATTCGTGTGCATACTGAAAATGGTGTAGAATGTTACGGTTGGTACTTAGTAGGTCTTCCATTCCTCTTTATAATCTCGTGCATTCTTCTTGGCATGGATTTCACCAAAGATTGTGTTGTTTCCACTGTAATTTTACCTCATTCCTCTAGAATAGCGTTCATTAGAGCTTTTATATTAGATATCTGATGATTCCTAATAGTTTTGTACAGTATACTGCATAAATTCTGTATTGGATTCATGTCCGGGGATTGCGGTGATGTCGTCATCCATCGTTGAGTATTATACAACAACCATAGCCTTGCATCTAGAGCTGTGTGCTTTGAATCATTATCTTGTGTGAAAATATAATCCTCAGAAAGACCCATATTATTCACACTTGTGGACAGATGTGTTTTTAGGATGTTTGTATAAACCTTATGGTTCATAATTCCATCAATAAAACACAAATCCCCTACATCATTTGCATTCATGTAGCCCCAGACAAGTACTGAACCGCCTCCTTGTTTAACTGAAGCTGTTATATTTTTCTCCTCAAGCTCACAATTCTTTTTTCTTCACACTATTACTCGCTATTTTGACTTAAAGAGCTCAAATTGACTCTCGTCAGTAAATACAACCTTCTTTCAGAAATCAAATCCATCGTATTTATGCTCCTTTGCAAAAGTAACTCGCTTTTTTCTGTTGATTTTACTGATGTATGGTTTTCTACGGGCTGTTCGGCCTCCATACACAGCTTCATAAAGCACGTTTCTTATAGTTTGTGATGAAACGGAATCTCCTGTGTGTGTTTGTGCTGTAATAGCAAGTTTGAAGTACTTAGTTTAGGAGTTTTCTTGACTTCTCTAAGTAACTGTCGTTTCTCCATCTCGGGTAGAACTGCAGGACGACCACTTCTTGATTGATTTTAGTAAGTTTTGTTCTGATCAAACCTGTACTGTGTCTTCACTGTACTGGTAGGTCTCCCAATGGTTTCGTCAATTTCTTGAAAAGATTTTTCTTTTTAAATAACATGATACAAATTTCTCTCCCTTCTTTTGTAGTTTTGCGACGTATTCGAACCATATTACTTAAATAGCAGTCAACTGCTTTGGAAACAAGAGTCTAACTGTCAAGAACACCGAATGAAACAACTGCATAAGAAAAGTGAAGGAGTATGTGTCAGTGAGACACCATACCTGGGATCTTGTTTACTAGACGAATACTTGTTTGACATCAAATGGGACAAGATTTTAAATAACGTAGAACTTTTCACTAAATAAGCAACATATGAGCCCAAATTGTGCTTTATTTTTAAATCTAGATATCAACCGATATAAGGAAATAGTTATTGTTCGTTTCTTATCTATATTTTTGTGATTGTGCTCGTTACATTCTATGTGCTATGATTACACGAATACTTTTTGGAGTATCTGTAGTTATTGAAATTCTTAGTGTGTTAGATAACGAGCATAGTTCTGCAGCACGAGCCGCTCAGTCCCTCATTTCAAGCAAATTACACGAAGATTTGCTCTTCATCAGAAACAGTTTTTCAGACCTGTGCAAAACCATTGTTCAACTAGAAAAGAGGGGTAATAAAATGCCTCATGCCATAAGGCTCATAGAAGAACTAACTCAACAGATAGGCTCTGCAGCTGCTGGACCTGTCATGGATAAAACATAAAAAAACGAAATAAAAACCGTACTTGAGAAAAACCCAGGTTATTTTAAAATGGTAAACATTAAAAGTAATTTGGAAGCGCACAAGGAAACAGCGCTTACAAGGCAATGTGATCTGCAGTATTTAATATCAGCACCTGTTACATCATCTGATGTCGAGAGAACTTTTTCAAACTAGAAATATTGCTTAAGTGACAGAAGGAGATTCACCTTCGAAAAGTATAAAATGTATACTGTTATACACTGTAATAAGTTGAACAATTGAAGAATAGGCATTTATTTTGTATTGCAAAAGCAATTTATTTTACTTTAGTATTCAAACTGTGTTTTGTTATACATCTGCTTCTACTGAATGATTCTGAAAACGGTGACATGATTTGCATATTGTTTTATTAAAACAGTTTGTTAGCACATTTGTATACCCCTAAGGCGACCGACCTTGTTTACTACTGGAGCACGCCCCTCTTCCTATACTCACAGCATGCACACACAACCAGCCAAGTCCTAGAAGTCCTAAGTCTACTTATATGTATACTGCTTAACCTAACATTCAGGATGCACGTATACATTTAACGTAACAAAAAAATCTGACAATAACGTATTAACCAGTGTAGGTATTCAAAAGATGCGAATATTGCCTCTTTAAAGAACACATCGGCTCCGAGATAGGAAAAAAAAAAACATTATGCAGTTTGAAGACTAAAATGTGTCAACCGCGAGACGAAGGCTAGATAGTGCGCATGTACAAACAAACTAGCCAGCAGTTATTGTGGACGACTCACTACAGCGGATATGACATACAGCATAACCTGAATTTGTTTCCAAGTTGACCCACCTATCCTCAGGTGCTATTTCGAAAGTTGCTGAATTACATGGCACCGTTTAATGATTATGTTAGGCCTTATTCCTCGTCTTCGAATTACTGAGTCCCGCGTTTGAATTAATATTCACGCAGAATGTTCACAAATTCCCGAAATGACTTCAGTATCGTATTACACCGAAAAATCGGAAGTGGAAACGCCAATTATACTGGTCGCCAAACTAGAATGTGATTGACAGTTAGTAACCACATGGAATAACGGTCTAAATAAATGGGAGGGGATGAGTACATCATAACCGTTGTCATAGTAACGATTAGTGGGACCAATTAGAGTCGAGACGTTTCCATGAAAACGTTAGACGCTAAATCTTGGTTGCCGATATTCTAACACGTGCTTAGCATGTCTTGCGGGCGAGCGATGTTACGCAAACGCTGTAGTAATCATAATACCTTGGTGTTTGTTTCTCTTGACGATAACGCTGCGTAAAGAGAATGCCATCACGTATGCAACAGTTAGATATCCTGTACTGCCAAGTTACTTTGCATTTTATTTGTGACAATTTGCCTTGGTTTACGTGTGCCGGAGTCCAAGTATCTGAGCGCGTGTTGTGATCATTTGCAATTGAATCAATGTTTAATTATGTCTAAATGTAGTGACAAGCGAAAACCTGGACGTGCTCAGGAACCAAATAAAACTATATTTGGTAAAGGTATTCCAATTAAAGGACATACACGGGAAATAATATGCTCTGTGAGAGAATACTTCGATGAGGAGAAATTGAAAGGGGAGTCCAGTATTCTATTCTCTAAGTGCTTGATAGGACTTCACGTGCGTAGGTATCAGTAAGGGCATTAAGGTTAAGATTGGGAAAGAAAAGTATTTTAAAGAAGAAAGTCAGACATTGGGGTATAAATGTCACAGGTATGCCTCTTTTGTTACGATGATCTTTTAATTGATGTGTTCTTGCATGTTCTAGCGTTTGCATGTAGATCCACGACTGTACTTTGTGTGTAGCATTATAAATTATTAATAATAATAATAATAATAATAATAATAATAATAATAATAATAATAATAATAATAATAATAATAATAATAATAATAATAATAATAATAATAATAATAATAATAATAATAATAATAATAATAATAATAATAATAATAATAATAATAATAATAATAATAATAATAATAATAATGATGATGATGATGAACTACCCATTGCAGTCGCAACTAAATCACCTTCGCACGCGTAATGCTATCGCGCTCTCCACGTGGCAGCAATGAGCGGCAACCCGCCTTGGTGGCGTGGTGGTAGCATGTCTGCCTCATGTTCAAGAGGTCCCGAGTTCGAATCTCGGTCAGGGTGAGTTACGTGGATAAGGTAACCTGTAAGACGAATGTCGGGTAACTCTAAGCTCCATGAACCCCGGACTCATTTGAGCATCATTTCATCCATTCCATTCATCGTCCGATATGACTTAACGTCGAGGACGTAAATTACAACAAAAAAAGCGGCAACGTCGCCTCTCTCTCCGTACGAAATGTCAATCACTTTCTAGATTGGCGACCAGTATAAATTTACTTATTGCAATACTTCTCATGTTTAAGGCTTATTAGTTGTGTCAATCAGAAGGTGCGAATGCTATAACGCTGGCTCCTCGCCTTAGTTACCTTCTGAGCTTATTGTGTTTGAAGACGAGGAAGAGAAGAGGGACTAGTCGACATTAAGCGACCCAATAATTCGATGGCATTCGCACATTTTGATGAAAATGTTCCGGTTACAATGTTGAATATCTACTATCCAACTCAAAAGATAATTTTTGTATGTTGTCTCCATTTATCCATGAAATACAATGTGGATAAATAATGGACGAAGGTTAGGGTAAAGACAAATCGGATTAAAACACACACAAAGTCTAAACAAAGAATGCCACGAAAGATAATCTGGTGGAGGAAAGCTGCTTTGCCAAGATTAAATTTGAGCGGCCAGAATGCTAAGCACACAATTCCAGTAGTTCAACAGATAGGAAATCACTCAAAACAATTTCGCCCTGGTATTAGACATCCTTCAAAACACACGGCTTGATATGAAGGGTGTTCTGCTCTCTGGAGGGGTAAGGGGCAACAGCACATGGCAGCTCAGGATGTCGTAAACAAATCTACTGTTTACATTATTAACTGCTATTCCTTCAGGAGAATATGGCTTTAAGAAATGTGACATCAAAACCTTTTTCGTTTCCCAGCATTTCTAGCACAAAGGCTTATTGATATGTTGAAACAGTCGTAAGATTTCTCAGAGAAGGCTGGAGCTGTACATGGCCATAACATTGCATAAAACCATTCTTGTGAGAGGAACACAGTAAAATTATTACATGTGACAGCATGGGTGATACACATTCACACATTTCGTAGTAAACAAATAGACTACGTGAGCAGATTACCATTTCCTCAGAGCACGTTCGCCCTTCTCGTGGTCAGAAGTCATGTTTCTCATTTTCACATGGAGCCTTCAAGATCGAGACACACCCAAAATATAAATGTAATACACTGTACCACATACAACATGCTGATGCCTCACACTCACCAGATTTTCTCTACACAATAAGAAATTCACAAATGGTATGCCAGATTTTTTATTTGTTTCTTCCCTCCCCCTTCGCCCCCTCCTTTATTGAACACATGTGCTTTAAAAAAAAAAACGATCGTACAAAGATGTAACAACTCAATATTTCGAAAACGATTAATACTAACCTAAAACGTTATTTGACATACATTGTAAATATCAATGTACCGAACTGGATGCATCCACTTCGCGTCCCGAGGCCTGGGTTCGATTCCCATCCGGGCGACCACTATGCCCACGAGTTTTTCGTGGTTTTCCCGGTCAGTAGGCAAATCCCGGGGTGGTTCCTCTTCTACACCCCTTCCTTTCCTCTCATTTCGTTTACCCTTTCATGTTTCAGGTTTGCGAGGCTGTAGTGTCAGTTGGAGTCGGAAAGTCTTTTGGCCCTGTCAAAACAGTAGCCTTCTTTGAGCCGCCTCAGGTGAGTCCAGTTCTTCCAGACAGAAGAAGGCTTCTCTAAGTAGCTCGTGATCGGGTTGGAGACCTCTGCACATCTCCGTTACCTATAGTAACTTGCAGTTTCTTCATTTCAACTCTTCCTCCTGAAAGTGGTAGCCACAAAACCTCCATCTTGGGTCGAGGTGAGCCTTACCTTATCACAGTCATTAGTCTTGAGTAGCAATATTTTGTCTTTCTCTTAAGGTTAATCACTAGCACAAACTTGCACGATATGTATCCAGACATTTATGGGCTATTCAAAGAAAGTTCACAATTTCTAATTTATTAGTTATGCCAATCAGAATAGTTAAAAACCAGTTTAGAGAAAATGAAAAGAAAATATGGAAATTTTTTATGTAAAGCGTAGTTTGATTAGAAATCATTTTCTTTAGTCTTCGCCTGCCATGTATAACTCGAGTTTGGAATTTCGTATTTACTCTATTTTTCGTTTCCGAGTTATGTTCACACACAAATAGACCATTTTTTAGGAGTTTCAAAATATGTATTTTCGGCGAAATGTCAAATATCGTACTGTAAAGGTAAATTCAGACTACAAAATCGAATGTCATAGCCGGGATTTGAACCACGGATCTCCCAGTCTCCGTCCGGTTGCTCTAACCATTGAGCTACCACGGCAACGTGCCAGCATGACGTTAAAGTCTTCAATTGATTCGCATTTTTTATCGGTAAACAACTAGGAGTTCTCATATATGTACATAGAGACAACTACCTTAATGGCAACTTCCAACGTGTAAGTACTTTAGTCCTGGGCTTTATACTTCAGACCGCTATTTGGTCAATTAATGTAAATTAATTGTTCTAAAATTAGCCATGTGTAGAGTAAGTTCAAACCCCGGCTATGGCATTGGATTTTTCAGTCTGACACTACCTTTCCAAACCTTGTTCTACACACCTAGTGTGAAAGGACAGTTAATTTCCAAATATAATATTATTGAGTGGAATGTAATGCTCCGTCTACTTACTACTCTTAGAGATGAAAATGGTAGAGAAAGTAAACACGTCAAAATTATAGCTGACTAACATCTTGTATCAAATAACAGAGATGTACAAAAGTGAGGTTATGACTCCGCGGACTGCAACAGATGTTTTTGATCAAGTTTTGTGTGCGGCACCTGCCTCAAGGAAGTCTTACAAAACACTACCTTATATGGCCGACAATCTGATCGACCGGTCATTCTTACCAGATTAGGATACCGTCTCTCTGCAACTATCGACCCGATAACGTTCTGATGTTACGCTTCTCGCCTCCTTCCTCGGTAGCGTGACTGACATGCTCAAGCGTTCCAAACACGGTCAGTTTCCAAGATGTTCTCGATTAGAAACGTGTACAGTATTTGAAAATATGTATCGTTTCCCAAATTCACTATTACCCAAATGGGTCCAAACATATGAGGATTTCTCCTTCTCCCCCCCCCTCCGCAACCCGCCAAAAGGGCCCAAATGATTACCTGTTTTACTGCATTTTCTAGGAATAACCTATGAAAGTTCTCTCTTCGTTCTGAATTACTTTTGAATAATTAGTAAACCGTCAGATGACAAACTTTTACTGTGCTAAAAATTGTGCGTGTATGTTTAATGCTCTAGAATTGACAAAAAAGTAATTCTCCTTCTAGCCTTCCGGTATTTGTTCACAATATCAGGACACATCTTCAAAACTTGACATGATTCTAGATTATCCATATTCATAATTTCTTCTCTGGTACACAGCAGGCAGTGTGGTGAGCTTGAAAGGCCAATTCTATAGAAATGGTCATTCAGACAAACCCAGCTACGAGACGAAAGGTAGCAACAGCTGATTTTCTTGTTAATTTTGGAAGTATTTTAGAATCTTGTACAACATGTAGCCATTTTGAGGTTTTATTTTCTTCCGTTACTCTCTCTCTCTCTCTCTCTCTCTCTCTCTCTCTCTCTCTCTCTCTCTCTCTCTCTCTCTCTCTCTCTCTCTCTCTCTCTCTCTTATAAGAGGGGAACCGGCCCCTGTGTGTGCTCCATGTGCAGTACGCCTCACTGTGCGGCACATATTACTCGAGTGCCCGCAGTACGCCCGCGTTCGCCAGTCTTTGGGCTTGGGGACTAACTTGCACGGTGTTTTAGGTGACGACCCAGTGGCCGTGGATAAGGCACTGCGGTTTGTTTTTAAAATCGGTTTTAATAAACAAGTCTGACTTGTATTTTATATTTATTACTTTTAGAGTTTTTAAATTATTAGTCTTTAGATCGTTTTTAATGTCCTTTTAACAGTTGAGAGTTTTTATTATATTTTACCTTTCTAGCTAAATTTGTATAGCTTTTAGGTTTTAGTGTTGACTTCGGGCCCAAATGACCTTGTTGTCGACGGGCCCTAAATCACCACACACTCACTATATATATATATATAGTTAGTTTACCTCTATTTTTCTTTTACAATACGTTTGATTGATTCATAAGAAAATTTATAATAGTTTTTTGTTTAACTTCGATTCCTTTCTTTGCCAAAATATCACTATCTTCATCACCATCTACTCTACAACGAGATGTAATACAACATTTCCCCCCAAAAACAAGACCTGAAGCTTTCCTGGTGACGAATACGCTCACTTTCTTCTCGGGCAACAAGCCAGGTGAAAAGATGATTAGATGTCGACGTTACGGGAGTGGGCATCGCTCCCATCATCAGGATATTTATAAAATGTTATAAAAACAAATGAAACACTGGATATAACACCAATATAAACAAAGACAAAACACTATCAAAATTTGCATTACTGAACAAAAGACAGTTTTCATGGAAATCAATTGTTCTTTCACACTGGCCGTGTGTAGGCTAAATTGTGGAAACGTAAGTCAGACTGAAAAATTCAATGCCATAGCCGGGATTTGAACCACGGATCTTCTGGTCTCCGTCCAGCCCCTTTAACCATTGAGCTACTATGGTCAACGTGCTGATATGACATTAAATTCTCCAACTGACTCGGAAACCAGAAGATCCATGGTTCAAATCCCGGCTATGGCATTGAATTTTTCAGTCTGACTCTACGTTTCCACAATTTAGCCTACACACGGCTAGTGTGAAAGAACAATTAATTTCCATTAATTGACCTAATAGTGGTTAACTATAAAGCCCGGGCCTTAAAGTACTTACATGTTGTAGGTCGCCATTAAGGTAGTTGTCTCATGTGTTTATGAGAACTCCTAAATGGTTTACCGGGAAAAATGCGTATTATCCATTTAGTGAAATTTGAAGACCTATTCATTTTTTATACTGTCTATGCCACATTGCAGATCACATTAAAGCAGGCAAGTTATGTCAAAATTTGCGATGGAATTAACTGTTTACGAGAACTTAGTAATATATATATATATATATATATATATATATATATATATATATTTATTTATTTATTTATTTAAAAATAGTTCCGCCGCTGTATCTCCAGCCCTGACGTTTCGTAAGGGTAAAGAGACAGGCGTATTAGAATGGCCACTTTTAGCACACCAGGGCTGTGAATTTCTGCAGTAAAGGAAGCGATTCCAATTCATCGCAACAGATACATCGGCACTCTAATTTGATTTATTGCGACACTTTCAATTACAAGCATCCTCCATGCCTTCGTCTTGCATTTTCTACTATGTTGCCGCCTGCCTAGGTAGCGTGCTGGTAGCATGTCTGCCTCACGTTCAAGAGCTCCCGAGTTCGAATCTCGGTCAGGGTGAGTTACCTGGATAAGGTTTTTCGGGGTTTTCCCTTATCCTAATCGACGAATGTCAGGTAACTCTAAGCTCTATGGACCCTGGGCTCATTTGAGCATCATTTCACCCATTCCATTCATCGTCCGATATGACAACGTTGGAGGACGTAAATTACAAAATAAAAAATATAATATGTTGTCAGTTTTCTTGTAAGCAAAGCACGTGGCATCATCAGCCGTTTCCTTTATTTATGGTATTTTTTAAATTTACGTCCTCCAACGTTAAGTCATATCAGACGATGGATGGAATGGGTGAAATGATGCTCAAATGAGCCCAGGGTCCATAGAGCTTAGAGTTACCCAACATTCGACTTTCAGGGTAAGGGAAAACCCCGAAAAAACCTCCCAAATTTGAACTTGGGACCTCTTGAACATGAGGCAGACACGTGACCATCTACGTTACCAAGGCAGGCCATTTCTGGTAGTCAGGTACATGTGAGCGTATTAAATTTCTCCGTTTAGGTTTCCTGTAAATGCCCTCTCCATAATTTACATACTTCTAACATAGGAATTATTTCACTGTTTGCATTTTGCGAGGACAGCGCACACACGTATTCGTAGTAATGGCAAGAACGGAGAACATAGCAGCATTTATGTTCAGCAATATATGACGACCCCCCCCCCCCCCTATATTAGTTATTTTCAATTACAGCTACTTTATTTATCATGTGTGAGACATACGACGGACTTGATTAAAGTATAGTTATGCAATCTGTAGGAAACGCTGCGAGTAATTTAACTGAAATGCACTTTCTTCCAGTCCCAATACCCAACTAACGATTTTTTGCCAACATAAACCGCAGTACCAAGTTAATCGGTGCACAAAGCACATAGAACGAAATAAAACTGAATGCTGGATACCATATTGAAATGAAATGGAGCAAAAATGTGTTATAACCAGGGCCCGGGTAATAAAACACAAGGTCTGCTCAAAAACTTCCGGAACATTGGTAATTTCCCGCCTGTGTTTTATGTGTAACTGCCGGAAGTTTCATTATTGTACGCCTGTTAGTTATTGTTGAGTGATGTATTGAGTAGAACTTTTGTGTCGCACAGTTTGCAGAGCTAGAGGAGCTACGCGTCTACATTAAAGTTTGCGTGAAACTCAAGTAAACGTTCACAGAGACACACCAAATGATGCAGGAAGCTTTCGGTGATGAATTATTAAGCCGTACTCGGTGTTACGAATGGTTTACGCGGTTTGAAAATAGCCGGACGGAAGTTAAAGATGACCCTCGTTCTTCCGAGATCCTCAAGTGAAATTGTGCAAAACCAAAAAGAAGGCTGATTATCCGAAACACTACAGAAGGATGTAACATTTCAGTTGGGCCATGTCATGATATCCTGTGGCGAGACAGCTCATGGCTCTTACATTACGATAACGCACCCACAGGGTCATCCCTGTTGGTGCGCGACTATTACACACACACACACACACACACACACACACACACACACACACACACACACACACACACACGCACGCGCACTCGCACACGCACACGCACACACACACATCACACTGCTGCCTCATCCTCCGTACTCTTCAGACTTGGTACCTAAAGACTTTTTTTTTTATTTCCGAAGCTGAACAACCCCCTTGAAACCAAGATTTGCAATGATAGCCAAGATAACAGAAAATTGCAGACGGTGCTTCGCGCGATCCAGATAGAGGTGTACCAAGACTGCTTCCGGGAGTGGAAACGGCGTTGGGAGCGGTGTATCAATTGTGGAGGAGAGTATTTCGAAGAAGACCAAGCACAATAAGTAAAAAGTAAGCGTAGAAAACTTTTGTGGACAAACTTGCAGAATAATTTGAACGGACCTCGTATAAAATCCCTTTTTCTACATGCAGCTGCATTGCTCTTAAGAAATAAAATCCGAACGTGAATCTCTAGTTATAAAACTATTAATTTTATTAGACATTCCCTGTTTTCTGAAGTTTAAAATATCGTTCTTAAATTATTACGTCATTTTACTGGTTTTTTTTCGTTGTGCTTCCTTTTCTCTCTTTTTGTAAGAAATTAAAATAACTAAAATTAAATAATTAATATTCATTTTAATCGAAATAAATAAATACATATTTAATCAGTGGGATCGATATCTTATCTATACTCTACACATTGTAGCAGCACGCAGTTCTGTTTCCAATGGCCCGACAATGTGCAAGTCCATTTGGTCCGTTCCTTTCATTGCCACAACTTAAAAAAATGTGCTTTCTAACACCACGTGCTCTCTTACTTTCGAGAACCTGCGCATGCTCCTGGTCTACCTACTGAAATAATTCTAAATAATGTAAGACTCTTTTATAACTTCGTCCCTCTAAAACTACACATTCGCGAGGTTAAATTTATATTAATTTTTAATTAACACCTTTAATGTCATTTTTAGATCATTTTACTTATCGTAAGTCATCAAAACCGGGAGCCTGATTATCATAGAGACCCCAACAAAAACGGTTTGCTTCTTGAAACGGCTGCTTTGTCCCAAACGGCATGTAGCTTTGGAAATACCAAAATTAAAAATTAAATGAGAAGAATCAGTAGCCTAAAACATCGTATTCTAAGCTGACGTACGTATTTGCTGTGTGCACTATATGCGCTCATATGAATTTCTCTTCTCACTCATGTACGAAGTATTTTTGCAAGCGCCTGTTCTACTATTTCATTTGAATCTAGACATGCATTTGCAGATATGGTTTTATTGTATATATCCTCGTAGATATAATGGGTATACCGCAATATAACAGGCTTAAAGATCTTAAGAGCTCTAATAGTTTTGGAAATCCGTTATATTTGCATGACCTGGAGGAGAGAAAGAATTTATGATTTTCCATTTGAGAAAAGTACATATATAGGAAACTTGAACCCAGTAACAAGGAATATCTCGGTAAAGGTTAACTCCCCATAAAAAATCACATAATATGAATGTTTTAACAAGACCTACATTTCTTGTGTATTAAGATCTTTTTTTTATCTTATGTGCCATTTAGAATGAAGAGTACTTTAGATATCATTCTCCGAAAACTAAAAACATACCTTGTATTTGCCATGAAGATATCTTAAACATACGTAAATTAATCTAAATATTCAGAGGATTTTTTCGAGAAAATTAAAATTTTCGATAAAGCTTCTAAAGGTTGGTTTGGGGTTCGGAGGAATCCATTTCTTTGGCTGATATCGAACTTATATACCAAGTTTGGTACTTATCCGACTTTCCTTTTTGAGTTACGTTGTCGGCCGCGCCATGGTCGAGAGGTTAGGCCGCTTGGCTCTCACCAAGACGGCCCGGGTTCGATCCCAGGCGACCGCGACAACACGACCCTGGGGCGTTTTCTCGTGGTCCTCCGGTTTCCCCGCCAGCATTCCACCAATTGCTTCATCGTGATCTTTCTCTCGCCCTTATTCTGTCATCCACTTCCCTCAATCTCCTACCAGGCATAGGCCTGATCACCCATCCTGGATTCCCTCCCTCCTCTCTCTCTCTCTCCCTCTCTTTCACTGATGCAGAGATTCCGTTCCTCATCCCACATAAGGGTTAAGACGAAAAAGAATACCGTGACACCACGTAGTGGTATACGAGGGCAGTTAAAGAGGAAAGAGTTACTTTGTCCACAGCCACGTAAATCTTTGTTAAATGGAGTCTCAAAATATGCCACTCTCTGAAATCTCGCTATTAAAGTTTTGAGTGGAACGGAAAACACTTAAAAATATCCTGTTTATTTGATTTATTTTTCTAGGTATGATGCTAGATCCCAAATCCACTATCTAATTTTTAAAATTACTCTCTATTTGCAGCGGTTTGTGCGACAGAAGAAGTAAAGCGCACCGAAGGAAGGCAATTCCACTAAGCCGGCAATCCCCACAGCATGTGTGTCTAATGGCTTGCCTACACACACGGAGTAAATTTGTTTAAAGCGGATAGGTATGGCAGTGACATTCGGAAGGCACATATGCAATTTGTTTCTACACCAGTAATCCGAAATCAATATCAGGTGTTGTTCGTGGTGCTTCATCGCCACGCCACAACTCCACCCACTAGTGTTTACTCAATATCTTTGCAAGATACTGAACTTAAATAGCGTTTTATTTGTCGAAGGATACGTCAGAGATACCACGAATGCTAAGGGTCCGCAGCGCCCGCACCACGGTAGCTGAAGGCGACGGATCCCCTCCCCTACGGGAACATTAAAGGAAAATAAAGCAGTGTGGATGAAAAACCTGGAATAATTTAATTGAAGTGCGCTTTCTCCCAGTTTCACTAAGCACTTGTGGCGATTTTACGCCAACATAAAACGTAATTCCAAACGCGCATTTACAAATGTTTAAAAATGTATGGTGGTTAGTTCGAAAATGCATTACCGCTGATTAAGCATCAAGCAGATTTAAAAAAAAAAATTCAAATGAAACCCCCACCCCCAAACGGTAGCTTTCGAAATTCCAAGATTTACAATTAAACAGTACCTGTAACAAAATATCAGTTTACTGTTTCGTTTAGCATTTTAATCTACAATTCGTCTGGTTTACGTTGAAACATGAGAATTAGAGAGCGCACTATTGCCCACGCTGTTGTAGGTAATCCATGACTGCTTAATCCCTTTTCGCATCACTTCCATACAACGTTCTGATATTGTAACTACCCCTTTAATACTTTCTAGCGCAGCGCTTTAAAGACTACTGGTAGATGGCAGTATACATACACCGTCCATTAGGGAAGTGCCCGGCAAACTGCTAATCTCCTCAGCTCCATTGCCGTCCGATTCTTTCTTCTAAATTTATGACATTGTCCAGCATATCATCAATTAATCCGTCTTCTTTTTTCCAGTACATTCGTTCTACGCGCTTCACATGTTCACAGGCTGCCTTCCAATTTTCTGGAGTAACTTTTAATGCTGCATTGCGGAAGAACTCATATCTCATTCTTTGAAATTCACAATATGTATCGTCACATCCGCTTTAATATGTGCCCATGTTAGCTCGATAGAATTCATATCACAGCGATACGGAGGTAACGTATGTCTATTCAGCTATGGAGTCTATTAGATAACGTTTGAGCTTATCTTTATTTCTCTTAATCATGTCGTACGACACCGGTTTTGTTGCCTTATTTCCATTATTACCATAAATCACTGTAAATAAGCAAACCTTGCACTGGTTGGAGAACCTGTTGCGTCAAGCAGTAGCAATTGTTTACTGAATTTGTCACCCCTTCTTTGTCACAGAGAGGGGTCATGCTAAGTAGGTCATGTTTCAAGTTAAACCACACAGACTTGAGTGTACGTATTTGCTGTATAATTACTGTCAAAGCCGCTTTGAAAAGTCTGTGTTCCTTTAAAAGTATCTTCTCTAGAGGTTTTCAAATATATTACGATACACGTCCATTCTACAGCCATTTTCCGACTTCTAACACTTGTCAGTTACCTTAACTAACATGCTAACGATTTAACTTCTTGTTAAAGTTAACACTAGTCGACGAAAGGGAATTTGAATTAACATTAGTGTTAAATGAGTTTAACATGCAGTTAAAATGTAACATTGTGAAAACGGCCTTTATGCCCGATTTGACCAACAGATGTTAAGACTTAACACGGCTTTTAAACTGTTTAGCAATGGCTATAAAAAATTGAATTTCAGCAAAAAGTGATAGCTTGAGCCCGCCTTGTAGCGTAGATGGTAGCGTGTCTGCCTCACGTTCCTGAGGTCCTCCAATCTCGGTTAGGGTGAGTTACCTGAATGCGGTTTCTTTCCGGGGTTTTCCCTTATTCTCAAAGAGGAATGTCGGGTAACGCTAAGCTCCATGGACCCCGGACTCAGCTGAGCATCATTTCAACTATTTCATTCATCGTCCGATATGACAATGTTGCAGGACGTAAATAAAATAAATAATACTCGTGTTAACTCTCTTGTTAATCTAACATGCCATATTTCTGTTGTTAAGTCGTTAACACTTGTAGAATTGTCAAGAATCATGATGGGGAGCATGAACGCACCTTTTGCTGTCGATTTGCTATATTTACGCCGTCTATATAAATGGCATTCGTAACAGAGAATGGCTTATGAGGAGAAATTATTTTGAGGAGCTATTAGAAGAAGATTTTCTACGGAGGTATAGACTGTCGAAACAAGTTATGAAGGTTAATGAGGAAGCACAAGAAAAATTAGAACTGCATCGAATAGGAATATGCCGATCTCGCCTTTGCTTCAAGTATTAATAACTTTGAGATTTTATAATTCACTGAATTCTGAGGACAATACACTGTCCCCCTCCCGGTTTGAAAGTTCAAGTCTCTTGTCACTTCTATCCCTCAACGCATCTTGTTTTAAATTTACGTAATATTGACGAAGTTGCTTCGTATTTTGGCTGCGACATTTGCATTCGAATTAAATTAATTTCCAATCTTTTCCCACGTCACATCTTTCTTTCACATTTACGGCACCCATCCTCTTATTTTCCGCAGTATCCTTATATTTAGTTAGTAGTAATTAAACTATTTTTTTTCCCGATTGATGAGGCATTTGTTTCACGCTTTCTCTACTGATTTTGTTCAGCTGTGTGTAAACGAAAAGAAAAACAAAGACACATCGCAGTAGGTTCATAAAATAATACGATTCACCTACAGCCTTCTATATCTGTAATATTTACAAGTCTCTCGGCTTTAACAAGTTGGTCAGATGCAAGAATTTTAACACTTTTTAGCGCCGTGACTATTGTTAAGATACGAGGGCTGTTCAATAAAGAATGATCACTTTTTTTTTTTTTTTTTTTTTTTTGACAACGTACCTTTACTCATCCTCATAATTTTGATGGTACTTCTCAAAATAGTCTCCCCTGGATGCGATGCACTTGTCTCAGCGTTTCTGCCAGTCTTCAAAGACATGCTGGAAACCAGTTTGAGAGATCCTTCAAAATCACCTCCGCAGCCTTCACCACTGCTTCTGATGATGGACAATGCCTTTCACGAAGGCGTTTCTTCAAGTTAGGGAATAGAAAAATGTCATATGGGGCTAAATCCGGACTATAGGGAGGGTGAGGGTTGCACTTCACGTTGATTTTTGCAAGATATTCAGCAATAACATTGGCAATATGCAGCCGCGCATTATCGTGGTGCAGCATCCAGCCTGCTTCACGGTCTTTTACGCCTAATATGGACTTGCAATGTTTTCAGGACATCCCTGTAGTATTGTAAAGTTACTGATGTGTGTGCAGGTACAACATGCTGAGAAACCATTCCATAAATATCAAAGAATGAGATGACCATAACTTTCCCAGCAGAAGCAACCACTTTTGGTTTTTTGGGGAGTTGGTGATGAAGGAGATTTCCACACTGAGCTTTGCTGTTTGCTCTCAGGATCAAAATGATGTAGCCAAGTTACATCAGCAATGATTACATTTGATAGAATCTCCGGATCTTCCTCTAACATCAACTTTAACTGCATGTTACCTCCATTGCAGCGGTAGGCGATACTGAACATGTCTGAACTTGCCTGGTTCTCACAGGCGGGAACCAGAAGCACCAACAATGAAACTACTACGGCGTGTTTGTTTCACATTAAGCTAAATAAGATTGAATTTTAGTGCGAAAAATTATGACGATAAAAAAATTATGATCATTCTTTATTGAACAGCCCTCGTACATTTGTTAACGTTCACTTTAACATCTGTTGGTGAAATCGGGCATTAATGTTTCAGATGTTTATCCCAGTTAAATGGTCAGAAACATTCTGCCCATAAACGTTTGTAGCGTAGCACTTTTCAAATTTACATTTTAACCTGAATACATGTATAGGTAGATAATTGTTGTTTGTGAACAAGAAGCGCCGACAAGGGGTGAAAGCAAGCAGTAATTATGAAGGGTTTGTGAGCAACATATCACATCTTACACAACCAAGGTAGAAGTTAACTTATTTGACACTCACGCCCTTATGAGTCTGCAATCCCATAATAACATATTACAGCTGCAGGCGCCATCCATAAGTGGCACTTTCCCAACTCTTGCTGCACTGTATGTTATTAGTAGGGCAATTTATATGGAAGGAAAAAACTGGCAGTGCTTGCAAAATTAACTGCCAAATATGCATACCTATCACTCACGTTCTCTTTTGATAAAGAAGCATCTATATATTTGGTATCGTAAAACTCAGAAGAAAAACAGATTAGAAAGTGTTCCATTAACAAGAACTTTATCTATTATCCTTTATTTTATATAGCTTTCTTACGAGAGATTATTCCTCTGTCCGCAACACTTTTATTTTGTTTATTTTTTGTAATTTACGTCCTCCAACGTTAAGTCATATCGGACGATGAATGAAATGCGTGAAGTGATACTCAAATAAGTCCGGGGTCCATGGAGTTTAGAGTTACCCGGCATTCGTCTATCAGGATAAGGGAAAACCCCGGGAAAAACCTTATCCAGGTAACTCACCCTGACCGAGATTCGAACTCGGGACCTCTTGAACGTGAGGCAGACACGCTACCATTTACGCTACTGAGGCGGAAAGTCCGCAACACGGCAAAGCGCCAAGGCACTAAGAACGCTGCATTCACTTATTTTCTTGTTTACTAGAAGCGCGAAGTATTAGTAACTTGGAGAACAGTAAGTAACGAAACAAAGAAGGCATTTAGGAGCTGTGTATTTGATAGAAAGTTTATCCAAATGTAAATTACCATAGCAGCATCCCGTTTGTCGCTTGATTACCTCTTCTTTATCCTTGTCACAAAATTCAGTCACGTTGTATATGATTTGTCGCACCTGCTGATGCACTACTGTGTCAAGAAAGTTCCGGCAATTGGTCAATGAAACAAAATATTATTCATCCAATTTTATGTGATCACCTCCAAAGTATGGCCCTTCCGAAATTATACATTTATGCCCACGAATAATCCAATTATAAAAAAAAAAAAAAAAAAAAAAAAAAAAAAAAAAAAAAAAATCCCGAATCGATGTCAATTGCCGTCTCGAATGCTCCTTTATGTCTTTTATCGACTGAAAACGAGTGCCTCTAAGTGGTAACTTGAGTTTTGGAAAGAGAAAGAAGACGGCCGGAGCCAGATCAGGTGAATACGCTGGTTGTTCGACGAGATTTGTTGAGTTTTCGGCCAGAAAGCCTTTTGAGCTGGTGCGTTATCTTGCTGCAGAATCCACGAATTGTCTTTCCACAAATCTCGTCTTTTTCGCCGTATTTGTTCTCTCAAACGCCGCATAACACTGAGATAATAGTTTATTTACCGTCTGACCTTCTGGCAAGAATTCAGAGTGCACGACATGCGATAATCGAAACAAACTGTCAACATGACCTTCAGTTTTGATCGAGTTTGACGTGCCCTTTTGGGGATGGCGCCATTCGGAAGCTTGTTGACTGGTTTGCGTGTCAAACTCGTAAAGCCACGTCTCATCACCAGTTACAATGCGTTTCATGAATGTGGGGTCGGAGTTGGCTTGTTCTAGCATCATGTGTTCAGCGATCCTTAGAAATCTTGAAACTAACCAAGCGGCAACGCGTGTCATGCCCAAACAATCGTTTAAAATGGTACGAATCGATTCGTAAGACACAGAAAGTTCAGCGGCAATCTCTCTCAGACTTAAATGACGACTTTCAGACAATTTCCTTCACTTTAGCGATGTTTAGTACAGTTGAACCGTTGATGGCCGACCAGAACGAGGCACATCCCAACCACTTTTGAATGCACTGTACCACTCATTTGCACGTGTTTCTGAGAAAGTTGATTCACCATAAGCCCTCTAATATTTTCTGCGATTCGGCACACAAATGCCATTTGCAGTGCAAAATTTGAGACAGATTCTTTGTACAATATTTTTATGCGCCGTAAAATCGCAAAACACTATGGCGCACTGTAAACAAACTAGATAACAGATAACAGTCAAACTCCACGTGAGTATAGAGGAAAGTTGTACCAACTTATTGACAAGAATAATTTCGAATCCTCCTTTAAGCGGGATTTTTACATGATCAATTCCCGGTGCTTTCTTGATAGAATCTATGACACATTCTATGATTGCATCTGAACAGAGTATGTATACACTGTCTGAAGAATGAATGCAGACGCCAACAGTGGAAGCTTGAGTAACACAAACAGATACGCTGTATTACATCACCATTCCCTGTGCTGTTCGGCATTACTGAAATGCAGCAGTGGAGTCTCTTACAGTAGATGGGTACCAATCAAGTCAAAATACAAACTTTCCCTCTCGAAGTCGTACGCTCACAGAGTAGAAAATGAATATTGAATGTGTTAATTTTGTAAAGAAGAGACATGGTCTAATTATTCCGTTATATAATGCTGTCAAACGGACATCAACAGCAGTGGAGAAACGTGAACAAACTGCGCACAATACCTACAGTGGAAGAACTTCCACGTTCAAAGCGTACGGGGGAAAAAAAACTTGCATCGCCCACATCCAAACCGGCACGAACTCGACCAGTTTGAAAAAATATGTTGTGCGCAAAACTTTTCTTGAGTTTTACGAATAAAGAAAGTGAATTAATACAGTGCGTGAATTAATAAATGCTGTTAAAGAAGACATCACTTCTGAAAGTAGGATACATTCTGTGGATCACTGAAGGCTTGGGAAATCGACTTCGCAAGTAAAAAATATGCACCGTGTTACGCACGCTGTGCTGATGTTTTGATGATCAGACTGTACACTATATTCCCGCATTCTCTGACTTCTCTAAACCGAGCCGTGGTACACCAGCGACCTCCCATGACAACTGCACACATTCGTCAGACTAATACACACACTGACTTGCCGTGCATTATAAGCAATAGGCTGGCATAAACTCCGTTATTTCACATTCTTTCCGATACGCTTCAAAGCTTTTCCAGATAGTGCTTTACGTCCATCTAGATAAACTTCCAAAAATAAACACGTTACATATTTTATTGTGGGTAAAAATATATAGGAAACGCATACAATAATCAAATGTTTAAAAGCGAGTCGATGCGTGCTGGATTTTAAACTCCAAAGTCCTGTCATGACATGATGCAAAAGAAAAATGAGTAGCTATAGCACTTTAAAAATGACAAAGGTGGTAGAATTTTAAGTGAATAATATTTTATACTTCGGAGTGTACTTTGGGTATCTTAAGAGATTTATACTGTTTGTGCAGTATATTTTTGTTCGATCTCTTAACGTTTACCAGTTACAGAGAACTATACAAAATCAATCCTCAATAAAGATATTTCACAGGTTTATTCTCAGTAATCAAACACAAAAAATTATTTTCATATAAGTAAATATCTTAAGTATGTCTAGTTTAATCAAACCCATTACATGAATTTTTAATAAAATACAACATTTACTATGGAAAGCGTAATTTGGGGTGGGGAGATTTTCTTGAAAAGCATCATGTCACTTATTTGGAAGATAATAATTTAAATACCAATAAAAAGTTTGATATTGATTCAAAAATTGGGTTTTCATTTATGGTCGCTCTTTAACTGCCGTAATTACTAGGCGTACCATTCTACTTTGGTTGATACGCCGTTTAATTTTTTTCAGAAGAATATTTGTGGGGCTTGTGATTTATTTGCATACCGCAAATGTCTTCCGAAGGAAACAAAGCTACGATTTCTACGTCCAAAAGAAAAAAAATAGTTCATCCTCTAGCCGAGTTTGAGCCCACGATCTCAGAAATCAGAGGACGGCATGCATTTAGGACTTCCAATGTTCTGAGTTGTGCTGTTTATAAACACACTCACGCATCTTTTTCAGGAAGTCTCAAAAGATGTTATTTTCAATGAAATCTCGACATTGAATGTTTGAAGGATAGAGGTTGTGGAAACAGAGGAAATGTAAGCTATGCGGTATGCCAAGGTTTTGCACTCTTGATTTTTCCTGCTGTTGTACAAACTACCTATATTCATACAAACGCTTACTCTTCTATCTACTTCATATTAATCGAGATAAACATTCGCAGTAATTCCCTTATTGTTAATTTTCTTGTAGGTGCAAAGGGAATTTTGGAATACAGCACACTTTAAGCGATAGTCCGTAAGTGATGCCTTTGAAATTCTGTTATTTTTAATGGCCATGAAATAAATAAAGAATAATGACGTTCAATTAAGGTAAACAGCGAGAGACCCAAAAACATCCGAACCGGCCGAGCAGTGTCCGCGCACTCGAAACTCGTTGCCGTGTGCCGCTATCACAGAAAGGCGCGGAAGAAACCATGCAACATTTTTAAAACCACTTACCCATGTAATTAAAGGAGATGCTGAAGTTGGTTACCGCCGTTGTCCATACATGTTTGCCACTTCTTTAGGTAACTATCCATTAATCGCCAAAGTTCACGTTGTGAAATTCATTTCTCCATCAGCGTAGAAAGTATTATAGGACAATTTTTTTCGAATTAACAGCTGACGACCGTACATGCGTGAATATAAGTTTGCCACCCCCCCTTTTTACAGATATAACAGATTTTGCATTTTTTTCAACAAGACTGCAACAACTCATACAGCCAATCCTTCGAGGAGAACTATTGGAAATGTGTTTAAGGACGGAATTATTAGTAGAGATTTGCTGCGATTTTTATCTCTGGGATAGCTTAAAACAAGACAAATCCACACACCTGGAGCAACTACAATAAAACATCCGCCAGGAATTGTCAGCATTTCACAACGTGAACTATGGCGAATGATGGATAGTTATCTAAAGAGGCACCAAACATGTATGGACGACAACGGTGGCCAATATCAGAATCTCCTTTAATAACATGGGTAAGTAAAGCCCTTAAAAGTAGTCTTTAAAATGTTGCATGGTTTCATCCACGCCTTTCTGTGATAGCAGACGGACACCGAGGGCGCGGACCGACACAACACCGCGCAGCCGGTTCGGATGTTTCTGGGTCTCACGGTATAAGTATTGAAAATTGATACAATTAACAAGGAAAATCTATGAAATGGCTAAATGTGTAAAAACTAAACTTTTGTGTTAACAAAATATACATATTTTGTGTAATGATACTTTATCTACCTCTTATGGTTTACAGTTATGAAAAAATCAGGCAGAGTGAAAAGAACCTACGAGGACAAAAAAAATTATATATATAATTTGTCCTGAAAATGTCTTCAACATGTACTTCAATCAAAATCGTTAAAGCCAATTTTTAGAAAAATCAAAATTTTTAAAACATGTTGCATGTAAAGAATAGTCTGAGGTTGGGCGATTTTCATGAAAATCTGCGAGTAGCATTTGTGAAGATACTGAACTTAAATGTTAAGTTTCGTATTTAAGGACTTTTCGTTTTTGAGTTACGCCGTTCAGAAATATGCACACACATATTTACAGTGGTCTCCCCCCCCCCCTATAAATGCTACTGCTATTTCAGTGACCTCAAAACATGTATTTCCACTGAAATCCGCTACCGAATTTTTGGGTGGAATGTAATACTTCCCCTACTTACTGTGAAGACGTATTAGAGCAAGCAGAGATGGTAGCATTTTAAAGCGGCAATAATAACGAATATACCAGATTGAGGCACAATTTTTGTAGTTTACCCGTTATTTCATCAAATTTCACTACTGAGCAATGCATGTAGACCAAGTCTGGTTTACAGTAACTTCTCATAAATGCTGGTTTGCCAAAGGTTGGCACCACATTCCTGAGACGTTGGCACTGTTTTGCAAACAACATCAAATGAGACATAATTGGACAAAAGAGTTCTTTGAAAGCCAAGAGAAAAGTGTTTTGTACCGCCAATAACCGGTTTTCATGCACTCACTACCTGACAGACAACTTATGAATGGGGCAGACATTGCAGGCAACACTGTAAATGGCCCACGTTACGGGCTGACTTTTGCTACGTTCAAAGTCTCTTTTCCATGCGTTGGCGAATGAGGAATTTGCAAACGTTTACGCGTCCTTATTAAACAGTTATGGGGAACCTGTAACGCTTGAGTCAGCTCAGAAGTCCAAGACGTATGCATCATCAGAGAGGAAATCCCGTATTGTTTGTAATTATACCATGTATAGTGATCTCTCACCCACCTCCATTTACCCCTTATATAGCACAAAACAGCTTGTCCATGTTCCTCTCACGAGAATGTGGCTATAATGGTTTCTGAGAAAGAATACGGCTAGTTATGCAGTCATCAAGAGGACTTCTGAAGACATTCCCAGAAAAGTCAACATATACATTTCATTTGTAAGAGAAATCTTGAACATATCGTATTTTAATCGAAAGCGTTAAAAGCCATTTTTGAGAAAATCGAATTTTTTGTTGTTGAAATATTTGAAGAAAGGGTAATCAGCAGTGGGGAGATTTTCCTGAAGATCTTCGTGTCGCATACTGGGAAGATGCTGAAAGCACACACAGGCGTACGCGCACACACCTTTAAATTGGAGTCCCAAAAGGAAAGTAAAAAATTTACTTCTTTGGCTTCAGCATTCTTGAAACCTATATTTTGAAAATGTGATACTTAATTATATTTTAAGTGTAATAAATACTTCTTCGTCTAATAGAGGTAGGGGAGAAAGTAATAAACAAAATGCGCCTATGACCTTGTTGACCAAGTGAGGAAACGGATGTTGATAATGAAGAGATTTTAAAAAAGAAGAAACAGTTGAAGGGATAACTCGCGTTTTCCCCAGCTTGAGACGAAATACAGGCCCAAACCGGCCTTGCGATTAAACCTGCACCCGTTATATATTATTTACCACCGTTTGTGTTCGTCCTTCTCCGTGCCTCTTCGTTTATTTCAACGTGAGCACGTGCAACCTACCCGTTTATTACGCAGTCTACTTCCGAAATGTATGCCGTTGTTTGATTTGAGGTCATCCTTATCGTTGGAACAACTTCAAGCGTTCAATTGTACAACGATTGCTGCAAATCCGTGAACGTAGTTCAGGAGTTTGTTAGATACTTATTAGATAAAAAAGGCACGTCGCAAAATTTTCTACACCCAAACGGCGCCGCGGTAACGCGTGCGACTCGCATTCTGGAGGTCTCAGGCTCGAATTGCCTTTTTCATGGTTTTCTCTAATCGGTAGGCGATTTCTGGGTTGGTTTCTCATCTGCCAGTTTTCTTTTCATTAACTGCCTTCGCAATTCTTTATGGCTAATAAATAAAATACGAAATTGTAAATTATGTAGATATAACTAAATAATTAAATTACTGAATTTTAAATATTTAAATAATGAATGTTTAAGGAAATAAAAATAAATCAAAATAAAATAAGTAGATGAACTTTATGATACCTTGTATTGGCACCAAATTCGACCTTCTAGTTAAAAAAAAAAAAAAAAAATTGTATATGTGTATTCATATGACTTTCTGTAATCGCTCTTGTACATACCATTGTTAAAAACTCTTATTCTATCTAGTTCCTGTTAAATCGAGATAAACACTTGTATAAACTCTTTAATCGCGTATTTCCTTGTAGGTAGGAAATGTAGCTTTAAGCAAGAGCTTCAGGGCGTTAAAAAAAAAGGAATAACGATTTCCTTATGAGGTAATTACAAGTGATCATTCAAACAAATAACAAGGTATATCTCGGAAATTGCTCACTACACAAAAAGCATTAGACATAAATGTTGTGTTTTAACGAGATCTATGACTTTTTTGTGTAGTGAGATTTTGATCTCTTATGGTTTGCTTGCTTATGCAAGTTATTTAGAAAAAAACATCGAGTAGATAAAAGATTAATAAGAGTTCGCGAGGTATGTTGATCTTTATTAGCGTTAGCACTGAGGGTTTAAATTTCAAAAGCATGATAAACATTAAACTTTGCTAGTCCCATACGTGATTTTATCTGTTAACCCCTTGGCGCGACAGCTCATATAGAGCCAAGGCCTGCCAACCCGACTGACGGCCTCACGCCCACATACGCAAGGTAGAGCTGGCCGATCATCCAACCGATTCGGGGAGATGTGGTCAGCAGTTGGCTTTCTTGACCAGGGCCGCTTATCTATTGTAAGCGCCTCAATTTCCTCATGATGCTATACCCGGGACTTCAAATCCGTACCCACATGGCGGGGGGTCGATCCCGGGTCGCATTCCGTGACAGGGAACCAAAGCAAGATGCCTTAGCCCACTACACAACGGCGCAGGAAACTTTTAGAAAAAAATCGACTTGAATTATGAATTATAAAAATATTATTACAAAAAGCGATGTTTTTACTAGAGGCTTTGAATAGCAAGAATCTTAACTAGTGGGTCTCTATTCAAATTTAACAATTGAAACATCAATATTAATTCTGAAATGAATCGAGAGTAATAAAATATATTTCTGTTCATTGTAGATGTATGTTTGTTTCTTGTTTCTCAGACAACTGAAGAAAAATTGAACATCGGACTAAACCATCTACGAGGTAATCGATAGTCAAAGAGATTATAATATTCTTCCACACTTCATTGGAGTAGGCGTTACTGAAGAATTGTGCTTTTGTCTGGCAAATTTTAACCTTATTCTTCTGCTTGAACTGCTACATTGACTCTGGTAGAAGATAATTCGACTCTTTGCAGAGATTATTCATGTCTAACAGTAAAAGGCCTACTTTTCAATAACAAAAGCATCGCGTAATGATGTGCTTCATTATGGTGGCGGATAAAAGAATGAACAGATAAAGCTACGTGAATGTTAATCAAAATTGTATAAAGGTATTTCTGATAAGAGACTTCAAGCGAGATCAAACATTCCAGAGATGTAATAAGAAAACCGGAAAAATTGAAAATAATGGAGAAAGGCCGGCGCATGGACGAGCAGTGGTATCACGTGATCTTGGATAGTTCAAGGCCTTCTTCCTAGTTTCTGCAGTCTGCCCCGAAACCTGTATACCTTTACTGCAGCAACACGCCAAAGAGTCACGTGTCGTGCGTCCGCACTGCGCCGCATTTAAACGCGTTCGACAACACCCCTTACGAATCTGGTATGAAGCTTTAATTATCTTCCACAGATAGCGCACCTTTAACTGTGCAGGAGAGTAAACTTCCAAATTAAATTTCTTCCAAGGAAAATATTATCAGTGTTGAAGATAAAGAGCTGGAATGTGTTTACAGAAGAAAACTTACCCACAGTTCAAGATTAAAGAGCCAATCAAAACTTTGATTAAACGTCAACTTGAACTCCAAAGCAAAAAGCTGCTATATTATTATCTATAGCGGTTTTCACGACATGAAGGCAGAATGAGCTCTTGTGGACCATGCTTTTCTTATGGAAGAATCAAGTACGCTGTTGCCAACTTTGCATGTTTTCAAAGGTGACTAACATAAAATAGAAACGTGCATTTTGGCATGAAACTGTACACTTTTTAAAATAACATTTAAAACTTTCTCCAAAGCAGATTATTAGCATATTTCTCGTTCTCAAGGTCAAAACATGGTTTTAACCGAAATAGACATAAAAAATCTGGATTATTTGTTTGCTTTCATAGCCAATGTTGGTATTTAGAATATATACATATGTCTATTATATGTTTCAAATGGGAAGAGGTTTCGCCTGTAGTGAATCAGATGCGTTAGAGCCTTCACCGTTGCCACCTCGTTATCCCCACTCTTTTTATATCTCACTCTCTCTCACACCTGCGAGTGTTCGTGGCGCTAGACGTAAGGGAGCCCAAACTGAATTTTCCAAAGTTTTATAATAATGCAGTTGTTGAAATCACAATTACAACATGGATATTCGTATATTACGCAAATGGTTTAAATATTTTGTTTAAAGTTAATTATAGTTTATGAATTACTTATTTTTCTAATCCAACGAAAATACCAGCGGTGCATCCGTATAGCTGTGAATGTTACTTATGTTAAGAGGTAATTCGTCATTGTCACTGTCTTCAACGTCAGAGTACTGCAAATGTATGATCATAAGTTCCAAAATCTCGTTAAGTGCTATTTCTTAGCAAAGGTCACCTTCTTGTAGTTTATCTGATGTCTCACGTAGTTTCCCCAGTCTTGTTGTGTTCCTTGTCAATTTCTTCGTGAATAAGTCGTTCAACGTCAGTCAGTTTAAAAATATTATCTCTGTTTACAACATAGTTTGAATCCACATTAACTCTATTGGATTGTTCTAGCAGTAGTAAGGGGGTGGGGGAGGTGGATCGCGTCTCACTGATCCAGCTGATACACTTTCTCATGGAAGAGTAACTGAATAATACTGCTTTGAACTCTAGAGTATATAGAGATCACGAACCATTCATAAACAAAGATATAATGTGACCAAACACGTTCTGCCAGACTAGCAAGAAGTGTATCGTTTCTTCTCATCGAATTTAACAAACACCTTGGCTTATTCAAAGTACATATTTCTTTTACTACGTCATGTCAAATGTTTACGTTTCAGTTCTGAGTAATTTCAAATATACGTGCATACATGCCAACCAATAATGATATTACAGTGCTTACGTCGCGATGTATTGTTATAATATAATGGCATATACTTTATTTGTTTGTATTAGGAAAACTATTTGAGCTAAAAATATGTGCTTTTTACGGTTATGTTAAATACATTACTCTCTCCTTCCTCGTGGATCAGTTTTTGCAAAATCCGAATTTTTGTCTTAGCGCGAATAGTATTTATTAGAGACTGATTAGTTTGGCGCTCGTCACGCACCACATAGGGAGAATGCAATACGACAACACCGCAGTACTCCGATTGCTTGCTCACCTAGTAGCGCTCAAGGACAAACATCTTCCCATTTGAAACACATAATAAACAACTTTCTTTTAAAAAATAAAGTTTAAAACAAAGTGTTTGCATTCTTCGTTTATGCAATGGAAAATGTCGTCGCTAGTACTGTTGTCCAGAAAATTATGAAATTATTTTTTATCTACACATAGAACATTTCCAGAACCAAGGCATCCATGAATCAAAGAGTTTAAGGAGCACACAGTATGAACAAACCTGGTCCTCGTGTCTTGGAGAAGACTAAAAGAGTATGATTTATATTATTAATGCCCGATTTTACCAACAGATGCCAAGACTTAACACGGCTGTTAATTTGTTTAGCAATAGTTATAACACAAATTGCACTTCACCAACAAGTGTTAGCTTAACACTGGTGTTAAAACTATTGTTAAACTAACAAGCCATATTTCTGTTAAGTCGTTAACAACTGTAGAATTGTCAAGATAGCGGGCGTGAACCCAGTTTTTGATGTCGATTTTTGCTAGATATATTTAGACCGTCTAAATGGCATTCATAATAGAAAACGGCCTATGAGAAGAAATGATTTTTAGGATCTATCAGAAGATTTTCTACACAGCTATAGACTGTCGAAACAAGTTGCTATGAAGGTTACTGAGGAGGTACAAGAAAGGTTAGAACATGCATCGAATAGGAATATGTCGATCTCACCTTTGTTTCAAGTATTAATAACTTTGCGATTTTATAATTCACTGAATTCTGTGGGTTCACTGTCCACCTCCCGTCTTGAAATGTTCAAGTCACTCGCCCCTTCTCTCCTTCGCATCTCGTTTTAAATTTACGTAATATTGACGAAGTTGCTTCGTACTTCTGGTTGTGACATTTGCATTCGAATTAAACTCATTTCCAATTTTTTTCCCACATCACATCTTTCTCTTTCACATTTACCACAAACGTCCTGTTATTTTTCACAATATCCTTATATTTAGTTAGTAGTAACTAACAATTCTCGATTGACGAGAAATTCGTTCCACGGCTTCTCTTCTGTTTTTGTTCACCCGCCATTTTTTCAGCTGTGTGTACACGAAAATGAAAACAAAAGCGAATCGCAGTACGTATTCATCTACAGCCTTCTATATCTGTAATATTTACAAGTCTCTCGGCATTAACACGTGCTTGTTAACATTTTCAGAAAACAAATTGGTGAAATGCAAGAATTGTAACACTTGTTAAAGCTCTAACAATTGCTACGTTACATTTAACGTCGATGTTAACATCTGTTGGTGAAATTGGACATAATTGTATTATTTTTGGATTAAGTGTAATGTGCTAGCAGATATTGAGAGAATGTCATGGAATGAGGCATAAATGTATTTCACTACAAATTAACATAAAAGGATGCAATAATTATAGGCCTAATCAAACGTAATGCATGCAATGACCAAATAATAATAATAATAATAATAATAATAATAATAATAATAATAATAATAATAATAATAATAATAATAATAATAATAATAATAATAATCATAATAATAATAATAATAATAATAATAATAATAATAATAATAATAATAATAATAATAATAATAATAATAATAATAATAATAATAATAATAATAATAATAATAATAATAATAATAATAATAATAAAATGAAATGTGTAGTGTTTAACGCCCGCTTTTACTACATACGACACCGCAGGCGGCGACACTGATGATACATGAGATGAAGATGGAGCACCGGTGGAATGAGATGGCGGGGGAAACTGGAGGTCCCGGAGAAAACCCGCCCCAGCGCCGTGTTGTCCACCACAAATGTTACTTTGCGGTCGCCTGGGATCGAACCCGGGCCGCCTTGGTGAGAGCCAAGCGGTCTAACCACTGAGTCACGGCGCGGCCTGGAAACCAGGGAGAAGGACAAGGGGTGGATTATAAGGAATGGGGGTTCGTGAATTAATTACGAGAATATTATCGTCTTTGTGTTTTTCCCTTATCTTTGTCTACGTGTGCTCGGTATATTTTGTGTAGTTGAGGAAGTATTGTGAGATAGCTTTTAGTGCTCCTCTGATTTTGTACAGTATGCAATACCATTTTTTTTCTTATCACCCTGGTGTTTATTTGATTAAGAATGGAATAAATTTTATTGCCAAACTGCTCATTGGATGATTGTGGAGTTCAGCTATTGCTGCTGTTTGGATTAACTCCAGTGTTACCTCGGGTACCCGCAAAATGTTTTATGAAACTACATTTGTAAATATTTATCTTAAACTTGGAATAGATAGAACACCAGTTCTCTGTAGTAGAGTGGTTTGAGAAAGTAGTGTGGCGTTAATACATTAAATTACCGATATCAAGATATATAATATAGCACAGGTTCTTTTAACTGTATTCCTTCCTGCCCGCTAGGAGATATAACCGCTCACCGACTGTATAGTGCTGTTCATAGATGGCCCCACCTGTAATATTTGATGCTGCAGTAGTAGAGGATTGTAATTCGTAGTACCTTTTGTGGAACTTGGTAACTGCAGTAACTGAAGCTCGGTTTAGGCTTAACTTTCTATTTAAATAGAAAAAGTGAATAGTTGCAGTAGTGTAAATTAACACAATACTGGACTATAAATACTTCAGTTTGAGAAAGTCCACTAAAATGAATATATATATATATATATATATATATATATATATATATATATATATATATATATATATATATATATATGAATATCTCGCGAATTCATTTCAATTTTTTATTCCAATTCGATCTTAGTACTGTCGAATTATGAACAAGACATTTGAAGGTGTTTGTTTGTAATGTTGCACTTGTCATAAGATGTTTGTCAGAATATTTCATATCTATTTCCAGGCCCGCCTCGGTAACGTGGTGGTAGCATGTCTGCCTCACGTTCAAGAGGTCCCGAGTTCGAATCTCGGTCAGGGTGAGTTACCTGGATACGGTTTTTCCGGGGTTTTCACTTATCCTGAAAGACGAATGTTGGGTAACTCTAAGCTCTATGGACCACGGGCTCATTTGAGCATCATTTCACCCATTCCATTCATCGTCCAATATGCCTTAACGTTGGAGGACGTAAACTAAAAAAAAAAAAAAAAAAAAAAAGGATCCATTTACAAAAAGTTCAAGGGAGGCAAGACACGTATATAAGTCAGTTACTAATCATGTAGTTTGAGATTTGGTCTGGAATCACATAGAATTCATTGTTCCCATCTGTTGCCATACTCATGAACTTAGTTATCACTTTCTATATAATTATAGACCTAATCAAACGTAATGCATGCAATGACCAAATAATAATAATAATAATAATAATAATAATAATAATAATAATAATAATAATAATAATAATAATAATAATAATAATAATAATAATAATAATAATAATAATAACAAATTTGGTTGTGAACCAAAGCGCTGCAATCCCAGCGGCGGGACATACGTGGCAAAGTTGCGCGGATTCTCCACAGGAGCAATTGTACCTTCATGACGTAGAATCAGCTATAATAACAGATGTATGTAAAATATGCAGAAAACCTATTGGCGCGATGGTACGTCACATAAAGGAAATTGAAACAAGTATATTTTCATACACCAAGTGAAATTTACAAAACCTCTATTAAAAAGGCAAAATACGAGTTTCCCGTCGCTCAACATGATACCCCGAGATTTGAAAATTATGATCAAAGTCGACATTGGCTACATGCGTACACAGAAAATACTAGTAAGTATCGATTTTCAGTATCGGGAAATGGAGGTGCCGTGCCATCCCATCCCTAACTAAAACCAAACGCTTCGGAAATCAATTTGAAGGTATATTGTACATAGCTTTCTATATCCATTTTTTTTTATTTTGAGCTATTCAACAAACGGTTAATAGAGAACATATTCTTTCTATACGTTTGCTTATTAGTCGTTATCAGTCATAGGAATTCTTAAGCAGTTACCTTGAAGTCACCATAATACGTCAATAAAAAGACCAAACACTACTAGGTAAATACCAGAGCTGTTCAATAAAGAATGATCATAACTTTTTTACAGACATAATTTTTCGCACTAAAATTTAATCTTATTATACTCCGTTAGCTTAATATGAAACAAACACGCCGTAGTAGCTTCATTGTTGGTACTCCTAGTTCCCGCCTGTGAGAACCAGACAAGTTCAGACATGTTCAGTATCGCCTGCCGCTGTAATGGAGGTAACATGCAGTTAAAGTTGATGTTAGAGGAACATCCGGAGTTTCTTTCAAACGTAATCACTGCTGATGGAACTTGGCTACACCATTTTGATCCTGAGGGCAAATAGCAAAGCTCAGTGTGGAAATCTTCTCCATCACCAACCCACAAAGAGTAAAAGCGGTTGTTTCTGCTGGGAAAGTTATGATCATCTCATTCTTTGATATTCATGGAGTGGTTTATCAGTATGTTGTACCTGTACACACATCAGTAACTGGACAATACTACAGGGATGTCCTGAAAACATTGCAAGTCCATGTCAGGCACAAAAGACCACATTTCCGTGAGGCAGGCTGGATGTTGCACTACGATAATGCGCGGCCGCATATTGCCAATGTTGTTGGCGAATATCTTGCAAAAATCAACGTGAAGTGCATCCCTCACCCTCCCTATAGTCCGGATTTCGCCCCGTATGACCTTTTTCTATTCCCTAACTTGAAGAAACGCCTTCGTGGGAGGCATTATCCATCATCAGAAGCAGTGGTGAAGGCTGCGGAGGCAATTTTGAAGGATCTCTCAAAAATGGTTTCCAACATGTCTTTGAAGACTGGCAAAAACGCTGAGACAAGTACATCGCATTCAGGAGAGACTATTTTGAGAAGGTCCATCAAAATTACGAGGATGATTAAAGGTACGTTGTCGAAAAAAATGTGATCTTTCTTTATTGAACAGCCCTCGTACATCTTATGAGAGGGATCTGCAACTGCCAGCAGACTGTAAGAGGGATGGGTAGTTTTGTTACCTACAGCGTCTGTGCCTGAAGCCCAGCAACAGTTCATCTTAAGTTTTGCTCGTCTTGGCTTTAATGTTTATGATAAATATTTACAAAAAGGTCGCAATTAAGTAACAGCAAACTTTCTGTGTATGTGTGTAGTGTTTAACGTCCGCTTTTACTACATGCGGCACCGCAGGCGCTGACACTATGATTCATGAGTTGAAGATGGGAGCACCGGTGGAAACCGGAGATTACGGAGAAAACCCGGCCTAGCGCCGTGTTGTCCACCAAAAATCTCACTTTGCGGTCACCTGGGATCGAACCCGGGCCGCCTTGGTGAGAACCATATCGTCTAGTAACCACTCAAACCATGGCGCCACCTAGAAATGTTCTATATTGAGACCGCTTACCATTCTTCGGAAAGCAGATCCATATACGGCTGCTAGTACTAATCGCAGCGATTTCCAAGTGAAACAGGAACTTCTGGTCCTGCACCGTGGCGAGGAGATCCGTGGTTCAAATCCCGGCCATGGCAATGAATTTTTCACTTTGACTCTATCCATCCAAACCATTCGCTTATACACGACTAGTGTGAAGGAATGATTAATTTCCATCAATTAACTTAAATAATACCTAAGAGTTTAATGATAAAGCCTGAGACTCGAGTGCTTATAAAATGGTAAGTCGCCACAAACGGTGTAAGATAAATGGAGATATTTTCGTGACACAGGCAATTTCGTGATACTTCTTCGAAGGGATGTCACAGAGAAACCAGTTGGTGTTAACGCGCCTGCCGATAGCTCCTGAGCTGCAGGAACAAATGTGAAAGACGAGTTAACACAACTGGTTTCTGTGTGACATCCCTTCGAAAAGGTATCACGAAACTGCCTATGCTACGAAACTGCCTCAGAGGTACGTAGCTCTCGAATACGAGAGCCCCTAGTAGTTTACCGGAGAAATGATTTAATTGAAGAATTTAGTGTCCTGACGGCACGTAGGGCATGGTAGCCCAATGGGTAAGAGCGACTAAAGGGAAACCAGGAGATCCGTGGTTCAAATCTCGGCCATGGCATTGAATTTTTCAGTTTGACTCCATCTATCCAAAACGACGAATATGTTGCAAATGGTTAACGCCACAACAAATTTTATTTAGCATAATCGTATTTTAACGAGATCAACATAATTCGTGTAGTAAATTTTCTGGCAATCTCTTATGGTTTCCCCTTATAAAAATTTTAAACAATTATATAAAATTTGCTCAGAATGAAGAATAGCAGATATCACTGTTATTTATCCCAAAGTCTAAAATCATAGGGGTATTTTCTAACGTTCAACCTGGTAGGTCAAGTTTTTCCGGAGTTCACGGTGATCCTAAATTCAGGCTCATCTTGCCACCGATTACGTCTCTAACACATCTCCAAGGTAAGCCCAGCTAGGTTTTTGATGTACTAATATAACTGGCATATCGGACCGTGCCTGCATCCGCAGCGTAGGTGTTAGCGTGTCTACCTCACCTTCAGGAGGACCCGAGTTCGAATCTCGGTCAAGGTGAGTTACCTGAAAAAGGGTTTTCCGGGGTTTTCCCTTATCCTTGAAAATAAACGTCGGGAAACTAAGCTCTATGTAACCTGGTCTCATTTGAGCACAATTTTTCCCATTTCATTCATCGTCCAATATGACTTAACATTAGAGAATTTAAAAAAAAAATCGGACCATGAATAAAATGGGTGAAATGATATTGAGCCCGGGGCCTTTAGAGCTTGAAATTGCCCGATTGGCAACTTAAGTTATCCTTCTCAGGATAAGGGGAAAATCCGGGAAAATCCTTGTCTGGGTAGCGTGTCCTAATAGAGATTTGAATTCAGGACCTCTTGAGTGAAGTTTCCCCACACCACAGGAAGGGAACTAACATGTTCCTCAAAATCTGTAATGGCCAGTTTTGGGAAAATAAGTAACGAAAAATGTTCCACGCAAACGGTAGTTTCAGGTGGAGAAATTTTTAGAAAACCTGCGGCCGAATCGTTGCCAAAAGTGAATCAAAAAGAAATTGTAACTACCCAACGATTTGTTTTTGAGGTATGTTGTCAGACAAACAGTTTTTTTTTCTACAACTGCTTTTATTTTATCCAGGGACCTCAGAACGTTATTTCAGGTGGAATACAGTACTTCGTCGCGGATGATTCAGACTAGGGGGACGAAATCAAACCACCGCAGACGACAGTGATTGTTCTCTGATGAGACATATCCGTAGTGTAGCCGTCAAAGGGTCAAACGAATAAATTGTCTAACAAATCTTTCGTCTCTGCCAAGTGACGGGAAATGACCCTACCCCCGTATTATGAATTATTCAGAGGTACGTATCTATTTTTGTCGCTGCACTAGAGGGCAAGCAATTATCAAAATGAAGCAGACCCCACCATACATCACAGCCTTTCGATGACGGCCCCCTTTCTGCGTCTGTTTTCTATATCACAAAGATTTGCAGCAAACAAGTCGCACCATTTGGTAAATAATTCATCTGTAAACATCAATGGACGATGAAATGTCCAGGAATACTTTATTTTACGGGAAAATGTTCATAAAATTAAATATAGCAGGGTTTATAGGTAATTCGCCGTGGTAGCTCAACCCTTAGAGCATCTGACGGAGAACCAAACACTTGTGCTTCGATTCCTACTCATGACAGTGGATTTTTGTTTTCTATAGAACCTACTAATAATCAGTGCAGTAAACCATTTTATTGGAAAAAGCTTTTGAGGTCCCCCGAATGAAAAAAGAAAATCTGTTACAGAAGAGGTCTGTGTGCCTATCGCAAAAACAAAAGTCATATTAAACTCAGCACTTCCCAACGATGCAGCCTTAAAATTTTCAAGGAAATCAGCACACTACTCTTCACACAGAAATATTTGACACCCACCCTCCCCAATCATGTTTATTATAATTAATTTCGGTGTACAATGAATAGTATGAGAATAGCCCATGAAACTTTGTGAAACCGTAAGTCATAAGAGATAAGAAAAAATAATACATCTCAGTAAAACACGCAATTTCTTTCAAATTACCCTTCCTGTTGCATTAGCCATTTCCGATATAGTTATTAATTGATGCAATTGTTAAATACTTTGGCACTTCTAGGCGTTCTGCCGCTTTTCAGTTGTTTTTCGTCATGTTTTCGAACTTAAAAGCCAGAATATAGCGACACGATTTTTTTTAAAGTTTTAAATATCGCTTCAATCCCACGTGTCCCTCTTGTACTTCCAACAAAATATGGGTGAATGTTTATCTTGATTAACACGTGGCACATATCAAAATAAGTTTCTGTTTGTGGAAGCCATATAAAAATGAAAGAGCGGAAAGTTACGTGAATGTAACGCATTAGATGTTTTCTAAAAATGCAAACACCAATAAAAGGATATAAAACGGCACACAAGGAAGATTGAAACGCTTATAGCGAGTTATTTTTAATTAATGTCCTCTTATATGTCATATCGGACGACGAAATGATGGGTGAAATGGTGTTCAGATGAACCCAGGTTCCATAGAGCTTAGAATTATCCTACTTTCATATTTAAGGATAAGGGAAACCCCTGAAAAAAACCTTATCCAGATAAGTCACCTTCACCGAGATTCGAACTCCGAACCTCTTGAACGCGAGGCAACAGAAGCGGGCAACGAGCGGTTAGGGGGATTGGATTGGATTGTACGGAGGGGATTCGGCAGACATCGACCAGACCGTCTTTTGTACCTATGCCCCCAAGTGGGGCACCCCCGGGAATGAGGATAAGGTGAGAGGAGACAGGGCGGCCGACTCCAAGGAGTCACTTAAGTGCAGAGGGCGGGGTCCCTACACTTTACCGGATAGAAACTACCCAGCGGTACAGGACAATCGACATCTCACCTACCCAGACTCCGAAACATAACGAGGCCGACTCGGAGACCGGAGGGGCCCCTTCTCCCAAAGCGGGGTACTCCAGGCACGCTGGCACAACCGGCATCCTGCCAGCCGGGTCCCTGAATCGGCCCACTAGTCCGGCTTGGAGACCACAGGCAGCCTCGCCAGATGAGAAAGTGTTCATTAAGAGCAAATCATCCTGCCATACAGCACCGAGACTCCCTGGAGGGACATGAAATTCGAGGGGGGGGTGTAATTGACCTACCCTACATTAGCCTAGCCACCTGGGAAACTCCCCGAAAAAAAACATGGGTCTGGTAGGTAGGCCACAGGAATCGAACCCGGACCTAGCAAATGCGGGTCACAGACGAAACCGCCTAAGCCATCCCACTCGCTCAGGTTAGGGTATACCACAGCCGTGTGAAGCAAGGGTGTGAACCGGAGTTGAGTGGTCTTGTTCTCGCATCTACGGAAGATAACGCCATTTGCAATTCAGTCGTTTGGCATGACGGAATATGACGTGCGTGTTTTTTTTTTTTTTTTTTTTTTTTTTTTTTTTTATAATTTACGTCCTCCAACGTTAACTCATGTCGGACGATGAATGGAATGGGTGAAATGATGCTCAAATGAGCTCGGGGTCCATGATGCTTAAGAGTTACCCGACATTCGTCTTTCAGGATAAGGGAAAACCCCGGAAAATCCTTATCCAGGTAACTCACCCTGACCGAGATTCGAACTCGGGACCTCTTGAACGTGAGGCAGACATGCTACCACCACGCTACCAAGGCGGGCAAGACGTGCGTGAACCTGCACAATTATTCTGCAGAATGCTACATCTGCAGAACCTGAGCTGTCACGTGTTTATGAATGCTTCGTAATCGGGAACGGTGTTTACTCTAGAGAGTGCATATCAGTATAATTCAATTGTTCTTTGTTTACAACTCATGAAAAAGTTTATCGGCTGGATCAACTTGCTATTGAAATGGGACACGAGGTAATCCCCCTGCCCAACACTGTCAAAACAGTCCAATTGAGTTAGTGTGGGCTCAAATAAAAAAGTAATGCTTTTAATTTGGGTGACTTGAAAGACTTATTCGCCAAGAAATTGACAAGGTAACACAACTAGACTGGGAAAACTGCGTGAGGCATGCAGAAAAGCTACAAGAAGACAACTTTTGGAATGGAATAACACGTGAGAGATTTTGGAGTATTTCGTCATCAATTTGCAAGACTTAGAACGATGACAGTGACAATGGCGAATTGTCTCTTGACGTGTCATTGACATGCATATGGATAGGCACTGGCAGTTCCACTGGGTTAGAGAAACAGCTAATTCATAAAAATAATTTAAACGATATGCGAATACGCCTTTTCCAATTTTTATTTTAACAAGTGTATTATTATAAATGTCTGTGTTCCCTTACGACTAGGGCGAGGGAGACTTGCATGCTCTAGGATAGTGAGAGACAGAGAGTGAGAGAGAAATATGAAGAGTGGAGGGTAACGAGGTGGCAACGCTAAGTTCGCAAACGCATCTCATTCGTCGTGGTCCAGAACTCTTCTCATTTGGAAAACATTTGGAAAACATAACACGCAGAGGATTCCGTTCCTACTATGTATATTGACAGCTTGAACCGCTTGACATACACAGACAGCGTATTTTGAATGACAACGCCGCTTTACTATTTATACTCGTTAACTGTACTTTGTACCGCTGCTCGATGTTTACAAACATTGTTAACTTGTCCATTCCCGTCCAGAGTGGAAAGTTACGTTAGCAAAGGGCAAACATCAACACGCTAGGCCGCGTGTTCTTGTAGTGTATGTAAGGACCACGTGCGCACGAATCAGAGTTCTGGCTTTCCAATCATTTCTCTTCCGCTTCCTATGGTAGATAGGGAGAATTCCTACTTACAGTATGTTGTTCAAACATTTCCTTAATCGAAGCTCAACCGAATTCAAGGTTTTGAGCACCCTGAACCTCAACATCATATTTCGATAGTTTGAGGTGCCTCTGAAATTTAGAAACTGAGTTTTTATTTATTGATGCTCTTTAACTGCCTCGGTTCTCAGCGTTCCCATTGTATATATGACGTGAAAGGTCGCTTAATTTTGCTCAGAGGCCTCTTTATCAGGCTTGAGGTTCTATTACGTGCCGAAAATCTGACACGGAACTACGCGTTTTACTTCCCTTCCGAAGGTAGCCATGATAAAATGTTCACACCTAGAAAAATAAGAGGTGAACAAGTTGGTGTGCACACACACACACACACACACACACACACACACACACACACACACGCACAAGAACGCACAGAGAGAGAGGGGGGGAGAAGAAAATGTGAGCGAATATCAAACTTAACTTCGTATTTAAGTATTGTCTTGAAGGCTCCGCGGTAACGTTAACCTATTACGCCCGTATTCATTCCCGTCAACCTTGGGTATTTCGTGGTTTTCCCCTGTCGATAGGCGAATGTTTGGATGGTTTCTAATCCACCACTATTTCTTTTCCATCATTTCCCTTTAATTACGTTTCCTTCAAATCTTTCAGGTGTACTTGTAGGATTCGTGGCGTATGGCGGTGCTGAACAGATGACGCATTTACTTGAAGAATCCGTCTTTGTCAGTGACAGAAGTCGAACAGCTGTGCTCTGAACTTACGGGTGTGAGTGTTAGGTCCGTAGGAACATCGCGACGTGAAATTGAGACAACCGGAAAACTTACCACTCCAGGCAAAAGCAGGAATAAACAAAAGCGCGTGCTCGGAGAATGCGATAAGTTAAAAAATTGTGCTTTGCCTCTTCATGTGCATAGTTTTTTTTCTTTAGAAACGAACTCCCTAACATAAATAACATTTCGTCTGCTGTAAATGAGGATGCAGATTTACCAAATTTCAGCAGATCTAGGCTGTGTAGATTGCTTACACAACTGGGGTTTGTGAATGAAAAAAGGGGCAAGAAAAATGTGCTAAGAGACAGAGGCGATATTGCTGAGTGCCGAAGACGTTCTTTAAGGACAATCAGGCATTAACAGGATACAAATCGCAAAATATACTACCTTGATGAGACTTGGGTGAAGAACACACGAAAAGTGAAGTATGGCGTGACACGACTTTTAAGACTGAAAGACAAGCATTTTTGCAAGGTATGTGTGTTGGTTTAAAAAATCCCAGTGGAAAAGGCCGAAGGCCTTTCATTATAAACGTGTTTCAGTTTCACTGTTCATTTATTTAGTTTCAACTTGCTCAGTTTCATTATAAACTTGTATTTTTGCATGCCTACATATTCTTATTTGTATGAATTTATCTATCTTCCTGGCAATTATTATGACGTTTACTGCAGATTTAAATGTGACGGGAAGGCACCGCCTATGGCCTATGGCACGAAAGCATTAGCCAATTAGGATGAGGGGGAAGGTAGTTGCACGCGGAGTGATACATGTCAGCGGGGCAAGGTTATATGAAACAGAGATTAGTAGGTACCATTGGTACTACCTACACCTTTTGTAAGAAATTGCAGGCTTTACACAAATGTTATCTAGCAATTAATTTACTGCCTTTTCGTATCACTGAGGCATTTCACCTTCTCTGATAAATATTTTAAACGCACTAATGTTGAATTACTGTTCAGACTGAGAGTTTGACAAACTTGTCGAGGTAATCAGAATGGGGTCAAGAAAGTACACTGGAATCCCGTATTTGCCTATAGGATGCTGATATGGTTCTCTATGTTTACTTGCTCCCATAAAAGCTTATAACGTATCCTCTGGTGTTGATGTCATTGACACAATCATCTTCAGCCTCCTGGTCTAGAAATATAGAGAGGGCCTTGCAGGGAATGTTCTCTTGTTCGATTCCCACCCATAGGTGTGGGGCTCTCAACCCGGATAGTCTTCCAGGGTTCAATTCACTGTACTCCTATCAGGTGTTTTTTTGTGCGTGGTCTAATAATACTACCTCCACTAGTACGAGGTGCGTTCAAGTCATAACACCTATTTTTTTCAGGCCTGGGATCAGTCCTTCAGTTTTTTTAAATGCACTTGGACTCTTTGTAAATGCGTGACAGAGATGGCAGTACTGTACAGTGCATAGAATTCTAGTGGCAGCGACGAGAGTTAGGACTGTTTCTGATACCTAAAATGGCGACGTTTTCTTTGCAAGAACATTGTGTAATCGATGTTCCATTCATGTCGTTATCAGGCGTCAACATCGCCTGACAATTTGCCACGCGCGCGGCCTTGTGATCATTCGTGGCACCCACCTGGAAGACAGACACTTTTCGCATTTTCAGAGCTTCATGCAGGATTGTTTGCACAGAACCCACGGAAATGCCAATTTTGGAGGCGATGGCTGCAACGCTCAATCACCGATTCTCCAACACAACATTCTCCACTCGCTGCATCATGTCAGACCGGCTGTCTTGGTTTGTTGTCACACGATGTTCTGCATTCATTGAACTGTCGCACCCAGGAACAGACATTATACACATCCATGGTACCATCACCATATGCCTCACTCAACTAGTGATGAATTTCAATAGGTGCCATACCACGAAAAATGGAGAAAACCATGATTACACTGTTCTTGCAATGAAAACGTCACCATTTTAAGTATCTAAAACAAGTCGTAAGTCTCGTCGCTGCCAATAGAGTTTTATGCACTGTACAGTGCTGCCATCTCTGTCACGCATTCACAAAGAGTCCACGTGTATTTAAAAAAAAACAGAAGTTCTTATCTGGTCCCAGTCCTGAAAAAAAAAATAGGTGTTATTAACTTGAACGCATTTCGTACAGTGTTTACACGTGTTTTTTTTTTTTTTTTTTTTTTAATCTTTGTGTGGTTGACGCCCTCAAAATCCGGTAAAATACATACATCCCACCTCCACCCTGGCTGACGCAAAAGCTAGAGAAAGTAATAATTCTTTAAGCTTTGGTTTCTTGACTTTCACCTCAGTGATAACAGAAAACCTACCGATTCTATACTACAGCGGTTTTCACGTCCAGAAGACACAATAGCTCTGATAGAAAATCCAAGCTTTCGTTCACAACCTTAATCGGACATGGGTTCAACACCCATGAGGAGTCCTGGTTGGCCTGTTCGCTGCCCTCACAAGAACTGGAAGCACTGCAGGTTAACCTGATTAGAGATTCGATATAATTCTGCAGCCGACCTGCTTTCCACATATCGTCTTCTATCTCTTCAACGTATCTGCAGTAGTTTAACCACTGAATTATGACCCCTTACCGCCCCTTGAACTGTCATACCACATCTGGTTTATATCGTCTACAAGACACAAGGACCAGGTTTGTTGGGGCGCTCCAAACATTTGCCTTGAACTGTTGATTCTCGGTGCCTTGCTTCTGGAAAGTTTCTATATGTAGATAAAAATAATTTCATCATTTCCTTAGCAAATTTGGAAGCTTTTACGTGGACTTGTAGAACGAGAATCAGCCGGCGGCAATACTTTCCGTTGTATAAACGAAGAATCCGAAAACGTTAGTTTAAATTTGTTTTTTAAAGGAGTTATGTTTAGATATATTTATATAATCTAAATACCAACGTCCTATGAAAGCAAGCGAATGATCTAGATCTTTTCATTGTAATATTTTCGGTATAAAACCGTGTTTTAGTGTTCGGCGTGAGAGAAACGTTAAAAATATAAATTTTATCATTTAAAATAATCCATTTATATAAACGATCTTTCGTGCATATTATCGTATTCTTCAACACATTTCATACATCAGAGCACGTTCATACTTAGTCGCATTTGAAAGCGCGTTATTTGGCAAGGGGGCACTTGATTCTGCAGTAAGAAAAGCATGGTTCATAAGAGCCCATTGCCTTCATGCTGTAAAACCGCTATAACAACTTCCAATAAAAGGCTCTGGTTACTAGGAAAGATTAGGTGTGCACGGATACACCTAATCCTATTAACAGTTAGGTGATACCACCATACCTTGCGAGTTGGAAAGATACTGCTTTCTGTTTGACCAAGGATTTAGCTGATAAATAAACACTTTCTAGAAACTAAAAAACAAAATATCACTACAGCGAAGGTAAATGCAAGAAAGGTTGTGCTACGTCAACAGCTTGCATTATGTAAATCAGTACAGGATCTGAACGAGAACTGAAAAACAAGACCTTCCAAACAACTGGTTGTTCCAAGAAGTCGACAAATAGAAAAGGTATGTTAATACACCGACTTCATGACAGCGTGGAATTAATGAAATAAAGCGATAAATTAAAACAGCCTGAGCATAACTTATCTTTCATCTTCCTCCCACGCATTTTAAGGAATGTTACCTAGGTATTTGCAGAATTAAACCGTTCATATTCATTCCAAGAGACGAAACTTCAGAGAAGAGATTTCTGGAAGGTTTTCCAGGTAACGAAGAATCTGTTTCTATTATGGCGTACTTTCCATTTACGTGAGCGTTGTGAAAACCTATAAATACTGATTATTTGTCTCTCAGAAGTCGCCAAGAAAAAAAAAAAATATCTTAGCTCACTGGTGTACCCCAAACAGGGCTGTGAATGCCCACATAATATAGTAATACGTTGGCCCACAGGGGCAAAATAAAATGTTTTGGCAATTCATTTTATGTAATTCGATATAATATAAAACTGTGTGCTATACCAAATGTGTCTTCAGGTCAATAAAATGGAGTGCTAAATCAAATCGACAACGAATTTTTTTTGTTATATAAATAGAATTTCTGCTCCATTCTTAATCTGCCCGCCTCTGTAACGTGGTGGTAGCGAGTCCGTCTCACGTTCAAGGCCCCAAGTTCAAATTTCGGTCAGGGCGAGTTATCTAGATATGGCTTTTCCCTTATACTGAAAGATTAGTGATTGGTAACTAAGCTCTATGGGTCCTGGGCTCACTTGAGCATCAGTTCAACTATTTCATCATCGTCTGATAAATTAGCTTGGAGAATGTTTAAAAAAAAACATCACACAAAAAAGCACGCTTTTGTAAATTGCTGTAAGACGAAAATTTTCCAGAAAATACTCCCATTCAGGCTAACCTTTACATCTTCGAAATTGTTGGAATGCACAAAAGTGACTAATGATTTTGATTGCAATAGTGTGTGTTTAAGGTATTGTCATGAACAATGAAATATATATCTTCAATTTTTTGGGCATGTCATCACAGCCTACCTTAAACGCATTTAATAACCGCCAAATATTCAATTATTTGCCAAGTTTGCATGAATCGGTTCTGGGTGGCTCAGTTTGTTAGCTGCTAGTCTACTGACACCAAGGTCGCAAGCTCAAACCTGGCCCAGAATGACAGCCCCATGTCAATAGGTCTACTGTCATGTACAAGAACTGCGTGACGAATTTCCAGCACACCGGCGGCGCTGATCTGATCGTGGCATCATTATATACAAAATATGCTGTTTTTATAGTTTTTGTTTTTTAATTCTGTCATGCCAGGCCTGAAATATTTGTTACAGGTATGAATTTCTGTTCCTACCTTACAAAGTATTTAATGCCCACCATCTGTTCAATACCTGTCTTATTTCTCCAGCACTGGAGACTATGCACAGCCTACTATGATTCTTTTGGTGGTTCCATCTACATTTTTAGTAATATGTACAGCCTGAATGTCACCAACTTCGTTTCAATACGACTATCCAAAGGGACGTAATACCAGTTCAAATTATAATAGTATTTTTATGAACATCCTGTATAGCGGCGAACCGTAACTTCTTAGAGAAATAAATACGCCAAGAAATTTCTGAGAGCATTTGGTTTAAACACCACAGAAGGAATCAAAGCAATGTAAAGCTTACCTCTATAATTACATTTTTAAGTAATAAAGCTCTAATCCCTACAAATTTAAATTATTAACCTGTATGTAAGCAACTTGCAAATTATTCCCATTTGTTTTCAAATTGCACTAAACGGTAATTAACACAAAAATCCTTCAGCACTGATTAAATGAACAGCCAAGGGAAACGCTACTAACGATTTTGAGGGTACAAAACACAAAAACCGGAACCTATTTTATGACACGTGAGCCTGGTTATTATCGACTTGACCTGGCACTTTTAGAACCCCACATTAATATTTTATATGGTTTACCTTGTTAATGGCTTTGCTTCATTCTCCAATATTATTCAACGTTCACTCACCTGGAAAAAAGAAACACCACAGGTTACAAGTTAGCACAGCTGTTATTGGGATATAAAAATATAAACCAAGTAGTTACTGGAGACAAGGATTTTCATTCCAGTTATTTCTATACTAATGTCGTAAACAGACTCTTTAACTTACACAGGTGGCCCAAGGACTTTAATGTCTGCACTTTAGGTACTGTTACATCATTTTTAAAAACTAATGCGTAGCAATCATACAACTTGCTCATGCAATTTACCGTTTATTTTCAAAACTATTTTACAAATTAAACATAGTTATACAATTATACACCATTTATTACTCCTCTACTGATACAGAAATTGTGGATCCACCGAATTAGAACTTATAATGAAATTAAATATGAATATTTCGTGAAGTTGTGTTAAATGTTAGGGGGATTTAGGTATGGCAACATGAGTACACTTTGGCTCGAGGTACAATGACATTTATGTACAATAATTATAATTAGCGACGGCTGGTTTTCAGAGAAAGTCATAAAAGTAGTTCGGACGGTTACGTAGAGGGTAAGGTCGCTATCCAATGTTGCCATATTACGTATGGCAGGCAAGCTTAGGATTTTTGGACGGTTACGTAGAGGAACACGGCTGGCTTTGGAATTCTGCATAGCACGTGGAGTTAAAGGCAAGAAAGAGCGTGTTTTCAATAATTGTGTGATTGTTACGGTCCTCAACAATCGTATTAGTATTGTTTATTACATAGTGTACAGTGTACCAAGCTAATTAGCTAGCGCTAATTATTCGAAGTGGGTGAAGAATGTGTAATTAAACAATTAGTGCAAATACCATTCTCGCAGTTTAAATACGAGGATAAGTTAGTGATAATAAAACAGAGATGACCTACTCCAGCTCTTCCACACTTGCAGTGTGAACAGAAGTAAAGAAAAATAAGAATCCATATAAAAGGTACTTTAGTATAAGTAATTATTATAAGTATGAGTGGCTGTCTGGTTTATTCGAACTAAATAAACTTTATTGCTGACCATGTTTGTTGTTTGCAACTGAGAAAACACCCTGGAATACTACGGGTTTCGCAAATTTAGCTTATTTAATCACAGCTTTGGATAAACATAAAAGATCAACAATGCATATACAAACTTTCACGGCATTAAAAACTTTGAGCACTCAACGCGTAGACCATGCATTGAATTACCAAAAGAAGCTTGCTGATAGTTTGCACAATGAAAAGGAAAATAGAAATGTATTGAAAACATTGATTGACGGAGTGGTTCTTCTTGCAAAACAGGAATGTTTGTTTAGAGGACACGATGAAAGTGAGGCGCCATTAAATAAAGGTAATTATACAGAATTGCTACAATTTCTAGGTAATTATGATGCGGCACTGTCTCAGCATCTAAAGACAGCTACCGTTTTCAAAGGCACCTCGGCTATTTTAACAGCTTGTTTCTAGAAAAATTGATTTAAATGCACGGTTTGTGAAGTTAATATTTAATCAACAATCCGTTACTGTCCGGATCTGGTAGGCTTAGTGATAGCCCAGGTCACAATTCGCGTATGTGTAAAAACGTAATAGTTAATCAATACAGAAGTCATCGTTTGTTTAAGATCATTTATATTATTTAACTTTGTATTGAAGTGTGAAAATGTTTCGGAAGAATTAAATCTACATCTTTGAACAGGAAAAGAATTATTTTCCCATTATTCAGCAATAGTAATATTAACTTCCTCTACTCCGAGATTAAGACCCTGGGAAAAAGAATTCATCGGTCCAGAATTACAGATGCGCCCACCCCCACCAAGAGTTGCAGGGGAAGCTTCTAGATACGAGGGCTGTTCAATAAAGAATGATAATTTTTTTTACGGTCATAATTTTTCGCACTAAAATTCAATCTTATTATATTCTGTTAGCTTAATGTGAAACAACACGCCCTAGTAGCTTCATTGTTGGTACTCCTGGTTCCCGCCTGTGAGAACCAGGTAAGTTCAGACATATTCAGTATCGCCTACCGCTGCAATGAAGGTAACATGCAGTTTAAGTTGATGTTAGAGGATGATTCGGAGTTTCTTTCAAACGCAATCACTGTTGATGAAACTTGGCTACATCATTTTGATCCTGAGAGCAAGCAGCAAGGCTCAGTGTGGAAATCCCCTTCATTACCAACCCCCCAAAAGCAAAAGGGTTTGTTTCTGCTGGGAAAGTTATGGTCATGTCATTCTTTGATATTCATGGAATGGTTTATCAGCATGTTGTACCTGCACACACATCAGTAACTGGACAATACTGCAAGGATGTCCTGAAAACATTGAAATTCCGTATCAGGCGCATAAGACCACATTTCCGTGAAGCAGGCTGGATGCTGCACCACGATAATGCGCGGCCGCATATTGCCAATGTTGTTGCTGAATATCTTGCAAAAATCGTGGGAGGCATTATCCATCATCAGAAGCAATGGCGAAGGCTGCGGAGGCGATTTTGAAGGATCTCTCAGAAAATGGTTTCCAGCATGTCTTTGAAGACTGACAGAAACGCTGGGACAAGTCTATCGCATTCAGGGGAGACTATTTTGAGAAGGACCATAAAAATTATGAGGATGAGTAAAGGTACGTTGTCAAAAAAAAAAGTGATCATTCTTTATTGAGCGCCCTCGTATCTTCTAGATCGTCACCAAAGGTGAGAAATTCATCAGCATCCACCTACCTTCCAATAAACTGCTTCAAATTCAATTCCAAGTTCTCACATACATTTTCGAGAAATACATATATTGGGTCCCACTAAATACAAAACCAAACGTTTCTTTTTAATAAACAAGTCTCTCTCAAGTTTCTTTTCCAAGAAAAGAATAAAACGAAAAATAATACCAAGAAACCGCCCCTCCCCCACGCAGACTGCCCTTTACAAGGAACACTTTTTTCCCAAAATTTTGATTTTTTCAAATGGGGTCTAAGAATTTCAATTAAAATACCATATTTTTTAGATATGTTCGTTATAAAGAAAGTGTAGATCTTGATTTTCTGGCCCTGCTTTCAGAAGCCCTCTTCATTCTAAATTGCTTTAGTACAACCGGTAAACGTAAGAGATTGGCAAAATCTTACTACATAAAAATGTGAATCTCATTAAAACACATAATTTATGTCAAATACAATGTTTTGTGGAGTGAACCATTTACGAGGTTATTCCTTGTTCAGCTTTTTAATTTATACACTCCTTTCTCAAACAGGAACACGTATTCGGTTTCCTTTTATTTATTTATTTTATTCTCTTGGTCGAACAATTTTAAAGCCGTCAAACAGTGACGAGCTCTTAAGCGATTTGACTAATGCTTAAAGATTACTGTACTCTATTTCCCTTGCACCTATTAGAAAATTAATATGATAATTTCTGGAAATGTTGTTCAAGATAAAATAGATCCATCCACATGACCTCCATTCACTCTCCAAGAAACTATTGTAATACACGTAATTCTCTCTAAAGCTTGTCTCAGCCTTAAAAGATAGTATGGAAGTAAATGGGATATTTCTCGCAAATTCTCATTAGCTTTGTCCTTCTCTACCCTCCTGTTGTTACCAACTCTCTAATAACATGGTATAAATAATAATTATTTGTAATAATTTGCAGCTTTGAACACACTGTCTAATGCAGAATATTTTCTCTATCAGATTATGTCACTTTTACAGTCGTTTTGTGTTTCAATGGGACCAATTTGTTCGAAAATGTTTGTTTTTCGGTAAAAGTCCCATATTTGCGGTAACTATAAACCTTACCGCTGTAAAACTACAATTTTTCTCTCAGGTAGAGAAGACTAGTGCCCCTACCTGCCAAGTTTGACTTCTCCATCTTAAATCAGACGAGTGTTATAATTGTTTATCTTAAGCAATTTCGGAAACTTGTATATACACACTAGAAAATGTAGACGGCGAGAAACTTTTTTGTTATTGGGTTTACATCGGGGCACAAAGCGAGAGAAGTGTAAAGGAGGGTTGAAGGCAAATTTTAAAAGAAACCACAATCCTCTTTAACTTCTTGCGTTCGTCGTATGTGTGAAAGAAACAAAAGGCAGTCATCTGTTCAAAGAAGTGGTGACAGGCGCCACTCATCTTAGCAGAGAGAAGGCAATGCGATGCAGTAAAAGTGAAATAGTTTGCAATAAAAGTTCCTATGAGTATGTTTATAGCGTGTGCAAGATTGTGAAGTGTTACGTGAAGCTATTTAACAGTTTTTAAATACTTATAATTATGGAAGGGGAAGCTAAGAAGAGACGAAATATCGTAAACTAAGAAGGACCATAAGTTAGTAATAAATGTCTTATGTTACTTTTCAAGTAAAATGATTATCAGTAAGACAGTGAAAGAAACTGCTACGGCTAACGGGTGTTCAGAAACATTCGTGTATAAAATAAAACAGGAACGAATGAAAAGTCCGCTAGGTAAACGCAATATGATACGTTTGTCGTCGTCCCCAACAGAAACTACACCTTCAGGAGTCACCACAACCTGGTTCAGCGAAGCTAATGGACGGCGAAATGGTAGGAATTGCACCCCTATCAGATGGCAGTGAAGAGGCTTTAAGGTAAGAGACATATTTAAGGCATTATCATTGCATGCCTCCATTTTGCTTGTTGTAATATATATTTTTGTCTGCAAAATCGTGTTTTGAACTACTAAAGTAACAAGTAAAAGGAGGAGTAAAAAATAAAATAATGCACGCAAAAATTGAATGGTAAAATAGCATTTAATAGCAGTGTAGATAGTTCCGTATTAAAGCCGTTATTATGATTAGGTTTTTCTCAGTTATGACAACTGGTACATGCCGGGGATGTAGCCTAACTTAAAGCTGTAGTAGTGTTCCTATTGTATTTCATGTAACAGTGCAGTATGCAGTAAGAACGGGCGTTGAACATTACTACGTATTTGTATGGGCAATTTTTCCGCGGCGTGCTTTCCGCTGCCTAGAAAATTGCATTATACCGGCCACGAGTCAAAGCGACGCTCCTATTTTGGACTTAAGTATACAGTTGGTTTCTCTTTTTTTATTATTATTATTATTAATTTTTTGACGATTTGAATGGCTTGATATGAGAGAGGAACTGGTGTGGCATCATCGGTTGATTGATCCGGGCTGCAGCAGGCCATGAAGCAAGATATCCGTTACAAAATCTCTGCCAGTACAGCTGTCATCACCAGGTGCATCAAATCTGAACTCGTCGTGAGAACGCCTGTCATCACTGTTTACGTCATAATAGTTGCAAACTGCGCTGTAGCAAACAATTGGTTATCAGAGCATATAACCTGAAAGCACGTCAATGAATTATTGTATAAACCAGTGAGCTATACATGCAAACTTTCAAACATCCGAGTCTGTTAATTTCGCACGATTTTCTCTATCCATTATACTACAAACTATGTTTACAAAAGCCTGTTCTATCTAATACTTTATGTTATTAGAAGTAAAACATTTGCAGACATTTTTTTCATTACATATTTCCTTTTAGGTAAAAGGATACAGCAAGCTTCAAATTCCTCCATTCACAGGACAAGAAGCAACTAAGCGGCTACTTATACTCCCTCCAGGCTTAAAGTGGAAACGCACATAAATATTCCGGTTTGAATAACTCCGCCGGCAAACACGCGTCGAAGTTCTCTGCCGTCAGCTGTTTACGTCTGACTCTTATCGCAACCCTCACATCTTCTACTAGAAAAACACTCGGCTCTTATTTACTAAATCAACTAATTAAAAAAACTGCTAAAGAAAAGTTATGCAATATACTTTTCTGAGTAAAAACTTATTAAAGTGCCTTATTTATGGTTCCCGTAGGGGAGGGCATCCGTCCCCTTCAGCCGCCGTGGTGCGGGCGCTGCGGAACCTGCCCCTCCCTGCTTAGGAGTTGTTCGGATTGGGTTGGACTCGAGGAGGTGATCGGGTGATCGGGTACGTCTCCGGACGGGGTTGAGGGAAGCCATTAATATTCCCGTGTACTAGCCAGCATAGCTAGTAGAAGGTTTGCTATATCACCAGGCGGCCCCACCAAGGTCATATCGGTAGCCTTCCCATTTTGGTGTTGGCGCGCGTAAGTGGCGTATCCACTTCCATCCCGTCTTGAGTCCACAGGACCAGATGGGGGGGGCCCTATGGAAAGCCCCACGGAGGCGTCGGGCACCCTTTTGGGACAGCTCGGTAACTCCCTGGTTGAAGGAGGCCCGGGTCCTTGGTCCTACGGGTCCAGGACTAATGGGAGTAGAACCTCTGTCATAACGTGTCCTTATTTATAGTAGGAAGCTCGTTGTTGAAAAAGAAACCATCCACTTTAAAGCTAATACTACGTTTAAGGGACTTTTACAGTTCCTGAATGTTTAATTTTGGTTCTCACATTTGAAACGGTGTTCACAGAGACACCAGTTGCTTCAGACGTAGGTTTAGTACAGCCTTTCATAGCTAGGTGTCGTAACTTTGAAAGAAATAGTTAAAGGTATTTAATACAATTACCTTTTCACCATTTTTGAGGCATTCTACGTTTATGTTTGTGTACACCCCTCAGAGAAATTGAACACCCCGACATACTGACTTCACGCGCGAACATGCAACACTAGTAAGACGAGTGGAACAGCATCGCTTCACTGCAGTAAACAATGCAATCGGGGAAGTACCGAGTAACACGGGACAATAAATGGAAGCAAAATACTTAATATTTTGTATCTTGAGTTACGGTATTTATTCATCCGTTCATTACTTGAATGTATTGTGACTGCGTGGGTTACGTAAGTTCACAAATCCAGCTTGCAGAAATCTAAAACAACTTTTGTTGCAGTAAAAAGATGTGAAATTGACAATCAGCTGTCTTCAAGGTCGACTCGAAGCTCCGCCGCACGAAAACAAATGAAAGGAATCACTGCGGTACACTTCAAACATCGACTGTCGCAATAACCATCACACAACTGCTGCTTCCGGTATTTATACCTCCCAGTCATTGTTTCTAGAATGCCGTAGACCTTCCGAGAAATTTCTCGGCAACAACTCACTTGTCGCGGCAGCACAACAATGCCATCGGTGACAGTATCAAATAAGCGATAATACATGCAATACAGTGTTGAACTATTTCCTTTCGCCCTTCACTGTTTCGCTCACCTTTAAAGTTGTGCTACGGTGTAATTAATGCTGACATTCGGCTGGCCCCGTAGCGCAGTCGGTAGAGCACCTGCTCAATGTGCTAAGGGTCCCGGGATCGATTCCCGGCGGGGGGATTTTTTTCCGACCAAGATAATTCCTCATTTTTCATAGAGTCTGGAAGTATGAATGAGAGTGCGAATGTGTGCGTGATCTAACGATTAAAAACTCAAGGAATACGAGTTAACACCTTCGATATGTCCTAAAGGAGAACGGCCGCCGATATAACCATTGGAGCTACAGGCGGGGTATAAATGGAACAAATTAAAAAAAAAAGTTGACATTCGTACACATTTTATATTGGTTACTTCCTTAGTAATAATGATCAAAATTTTAAATAAAGTTTCGGCCAAAATGTGCTCATGAGCTTAAAGCAAACAATAAGAGGTATTTAGCACTTAAATTATTTGCAGAATATTAACAATTTCCCTTAAAAACGACGTGTGGGCCTTAAGGATGAACAATGTTCATCAGTGCAACTTTCTGAATGTGCTCAACTTGGGATTAAAAACGTTGATCAAAACATTTCTATCGTATGAAGCACGAAGTATGTTGCGTTTTATTTTAGAAACTAAATGTATGGGTTTAGTTAATTGATGGAAATTAACCATTTCTCCACACTAGCCGTATATAGACTAAGTTTTTTGATAGAGTCAACATAAAAAGTTCAATGCCATGACCGGGATTTGAACCACGGATCTCCTGGTTGCCGTCCAGTTGTTCTAACCCATTGAGCTACCATCGCCAACGTGCCGTCTTGACATTAAATTCTCCAGTTGACTCACATAGACCAAAAGGGGCTCTCGCATTTGAGATACACCGTTTGTGGCGACTTACTATCGTAACTGGAGAATTTAATGTCAGGACGGCACGTTGGCCGTGGTAGCTCAATCGGTTAGAGCGACTGGACGGAAACCAGGAGATCCGTGGTTCAAATCCCGGACATGGCATTGAATTTTTCATGTTGACTATCTACTAAATGTATGGATTGTAAGCCAATTGCGCGAAAACCTGAAATGTCCACAATGATATTTCAATATGGGCTTTTAAAAGATGCTGTCTGCTTCCCAAGGATGCTAAATATTTTCAACATGCTTCCCTTTAGGATATTTACTTCAATTATTTTATCTCATTTGTAATTTCAATGCCGTGTTCAACAATGCAGACAGTCAATAATAAAAAGATCTGTCGGTAGTACATCAGGGAGGCCTGCCTCATTCAGCATTCCACTGACAAGAGTTTACGATTAACACGTGGAATATGTGCAAGAAATGTGCACGCGGAGGAGTAGAAGAGCCTCCGGAAGCTCTGCGTCATAATCCGTATGTGGTAAAAGCCACCCACCTCGAATGACGAAAGCATATCAGAGAAGAGGCCTATTTCCTTCTCCAAAACGGCCAGGAAGAATGGTTCAACACAAGCTCCAATTGCGCATTGTTTAATACCAAACACCAAGCCATGAAAACATCAACTCCTGTTTTGTAATCTCAACCTACGTCTCTTGACTCAAGGTAACACATGTATACCTGAATCTTAATTGGTGAACACACATTAACATCAGTAATTATATGTACACCATACAGAGAATAAACAACAAAGGTTGTTAAATTTATAACTCATTGTACGTCACACACTCCAATAGAAATTGGTATCAATGATAATGTTATTAGAAGAAAGTGACTGGACCTTCCAGTAGAAAGATATTTACATTGGTAAGCTCTCATAAAGTAGGTATTCCTACCCAAACTCAACTCTGCCTGTTATGCTCTCCGAGCATTGGTTAATCTATGTTCTATAGATACACAATGCATATTGTCGCGAAGCCGTTATCTACGATAGCGCGGCTAGTGTACACAAAGAGCCGGCAAATAAAGATAGCTGAGATAAGGAACTTGTCAGCATAGATTAAGTTACGCTTCTGGAAGGTGATAGAATATTCGGTTTCCTTTATTGTTTTGGAACAGTCTCGAATTTATCAATGAGGTATTTAAGAAGGCGACGACTCGCCAAGAGTCAGTCGTAAGCAGAAAACAGCTGTAGCAGGTGTAATCAGAACGCTGTTTGTTTTGGACAGCAACCTTGGTAAATTGTGTGGTGTATGTGACGTAATGTTGTTACGTGAAAATTGAACAGTGTATTTCTACGGAAATGAACATTTCGAATTTCTGCAAATTGGACTTTTAATTCTACGAACCCACAAAGTCACAATATTTTAATTATATCATGGAATATTGAATATTATTTTGGGGCTACTCAGTAGAAAGTAAAAGTTTATTTCGTATGTAAATGAAGGTGATATAAATAGGGCTAGGAAGTTGAGGAAACATAATTTTTCCTCTAGTGTCTGAGGACAGTATAGACCAGAAAATGGAGGATTTTATTTGTGGAAGTTTTTGTCTGTTATTTAAAGGTTCTTTTTCCATTTTTAACTGTTTTTTATTATTTAAAGGTCCTATTTAGCATTGTTGTTTTGCTGAACGTCCCCCTCCTTTCTGCAACTTTAACTTCTTTTGACTATTTGTGTTGAACAAGTCTAGCTTAAATTGCTACAGCAGGTAACAGTTGAGAGGGTCCTTTCTATTGTATTCAAGTCTTAAGCACCAGCAGAGAACCTACGGAACCCTCTCTAAATATCCCGTTATTTTTTATCAGTATCGTGACAATGACCTGGTTTAAGTGGGTAGCTTGGTTTCACTGCTGTTTCACAGTTTGTGAAAGAAACGCTGGCAGCAAACATGTCTAAAACTAAGCCTAATAAAAAGTCGTTCGTTACCTTGTTTTTTCCAGTCTTCAGATCCTTATTGGGATACTTTTATTTCTTTTTAAAGATGTTTTTTAGACAATTTATAGGTCCTCAACTTCCTAGCCCTAGCTATAAGAATCTATTTTAAAACCCATAGTAGACGCTCTTACAAATATTTTTTTAAAAGATTGAAGATATTAACCCTCCCCTCTCGACCCTAAAATGCCTTGTATGCAATCGAGTCTCCATTATAACAAACAATGAAATAAACACTGGACAAAAGTGTAACATCTATCACCTCAGCGCTAATTTTTTTTATTTTTTACTTCCAGAAAGGTGTGTATTAAGAAACCATCAAAATATTCAACGCCCTCCGTAATAACCTTAAAGGAAAAATTAATAATTTCAGTGCTTTTGAAATTGCTGCTAGAGAGTACCTATGCACAAAATAAGTTTTTTTTTTTTTTTGTTCCATAGCCTTTAACTGCTATGGTCATATCGGTGGCCGTTCTCCTTTGGAACATACCGGAGGTGTTAACTCATTATCTTTAGTTTTTAATCATTAGATCACGAGCACATTCACACTCTCATTCATACTTCCAGACTCTGGGGAAGATGGGGAATTATCGTGGTCGGAGAAAAATCCCCACCCCCACCACCGGGAATCGAACCCGGGACCCCTAGCACGGCAGGCAGGTGCTCTACCGACTGAGCTACGGGGCCAGCCAAAATGATTTTACTGAACAACAAATTATCCTTATTAACTGAACCTGTTATATTTTTCTCTCTAAGCTCACAATTCTTTTGTCTCCACACTATTACTCGCTCAACTTGACTTGTCTCGTAGTTTGTGCTGAAACGGACTTTCTTGTGTGTGTTTGAAGTGCAATAGCAAGTTTTGGAGCACTTAGTTTAGGATTTTTCTTGACTTCTCTAAGTAACTGTCGTTTCTCCATCTCGGATCTACTGCAGGACGACCACTTCTTGATTGGTTTTCGTAAGTTTTGTTCTGATCAAACATGTATATAATAGTCTCTACTGTACTGGTAGTTCTTCCAATGGTTTCTCCAATTTCTTGAACAGATTTTGCTTTTTTAAATAACCTGATGCAAATTTCTCTCTTTTCTTTTGTAGTTTCACGACGTTTTCAACCCATATTTCTTAACGGCTTTGAAAACAGATGGAACTGTTAGGGTGAAATACAACTGCATAAGAAAAGGGAAGGAGTGTGTGTAAGCGAGGCACCATACCTGGGATTATTATTATTATTATTTTTTTTTTTTTTTTTGCCTTCGGTAAAATCCCATATGGCCATCGTAGGGAAAAATAAGAAAAATAATGTAAGGAAAATTAAGAGGATGGAAGGAGACTAGATCTGTAGATCACTTTCTTTAAGAAATTGTAGAAGAGCTTGGTATACAGGTTTGTTGCATAACTGTAATATGGTGTTGACGCTAGCGGGAAAAGGAACAGACTGCTGAAGTAGGCGGCGGAGGAAGGAAGAACGGTGGGTTCGGTAGCGAGAGCAACTGAACAGGAGATGATTGAGGTCAGCGGTTTCGCCTGGGTCATCAGGACATACAGGGGAATCGATGAGACGTAGTCGGTGTAGATGCGCAGGGTAACATCCATGTCCAAGTCGCATTCTAATGATGGAGGTGAGATGTCGACGTGCAATCCTGAAGCTGGAGAACCAAGGGGTCGTGGATAGATGCGTCTGAACGGCGGCGTAGTGTTTGCCTTTGATGGACTGCGAACGAATCCAGGCGTCATTCCAGCGACAATAGGCGTCACGATGAAGGACCGGGAAGAAATCCGTGTAGGGCAGTTGGATGCCTTGAAAGGTGCCTTGGGTGAGTCCCTCTTTTGCCAGGCGATCGGCGACTTCTTTGTATCGAATTCCGACATGCCCTCTGATCCAAAGGAAGTGAATTTGATGTCCAGCTATGGTAGCGTTGTTCACCAACGTCAGTATCTCGTAAAGATAACAGTGCATATCTCTCGTCCAGCGGGGAGATGAGAGTCTCTACAGCACACTCTGCGCATCGGTTAAGATCAGCAGTTTGGGGAAGCCCTGAGAAATCCCATATTGCAAAGCGTCACGAATGGCCAGAACCTCCGCAGTGTAGCTGGAAGCCTCCATAGGTAGGCGGTATCCAGCCAGGGCATTAGTAGAAGGACAGACGTATGCATAACCTACTCCATCAGCAGATTTAGAACCGTCGGTGTAAATCGTGGTGAAATCTGGCCATGTAACCTGCAAGAAATGAGAGAGGGCGACGTTCACGTCAGGGTTCCGAATGATGTGATCAGGAAGATAATGCACCGAAACATTCAAGAAGTGTAAGTCATATGGATATTGAAACCCCGGAAGAGAGAGACTTTTCAAAATTAAGGGAAAAGCGTGGTATAGACACCGAAAACCCAGTAAGAGTAAGGGCAATCGTCGTACAGCTGGAAAATCCGCGTAGAGATAATTGTACCTGGGATCTTGTTTAGTAGACGAATACTTGTTTGACGTCAAATGGGACATGATTTTAAATAACCTAGAGCTGTGCACTAATAAAGCAATACGTGAACCCATTTTTTTTTTTTTTTTTTTAAATCAAGATATCAACAGGGGCAAGTAAATAGTTATTGTTCGCTTCTTGTCTATATTTTTCTGATTGTGCTTGTTATGTTCCATATGCTGTAATTAGAGGAATACTTTTTCGAGTATCTGTATATGGAAGGCAGTTTAGAGTCATTTTAAGCAGAACAAGAATAACTAGTATATTTCTATGTAAAACATACTTTGTGATGGGAGAAAGAAAGTCTTTGTGCCGCATCTTTGGAACATGCTGAATTTAAATGTTCAACTTTACTTAAGTGGGACAGATAGGTAAAGAATTAGGATGGGTACAATGCAGGCCGATTCAGAATAACAGGTATTTGGCTCAAATGTTCCATCTTATCCTAAAATATTCCCAAGGATCCATTTTCGTCGACCGGTTACCCAGCTGAGATTTGGGTGCACACGCTTTTGTTTCTCTATCTTAGAGCAACGGAGCTGCAAAAGCTACGACATAATCCCCCACTGCCGAATGAATTCATTGTTTGGGGAGGTCGCTGATGTAGTGTGGCTCGGTTTAGAAAGAACAGAGAAGGCGGGCATATATAGCAGTACAATCTATCAAAACATCTGCACTACGTAAAAAGAAGTATTATTATTATTATTATTATTATTATTATTATTATTATTATTATTATTATTATTATTATTATTATTATTATTATTATAAAAGGAATTTCTCTTCTCTGTTCGTAAAACTCAAGAAAGGTTTTGCGCACAACACATTTTTCGATCTCGTCGAGTTTAAACCTTTTTGCATGTGGGCGATGATTACCTGTTAGTTTTTCTCTCGTACGCTTTGAATTTTGAACCTCTTACACCTTTACGTTTCTCTTCTTTACAAAACTGTAACATTGAATAGTAATTTTCTACTTTGCAAGCGTGTGACATCACGTGGCGGTGTTTACATTCGAACTTGTGATTCGAACTCGTCCACTGGACGAGTACAGAGAATGTTGACGTATTACCACTTGTATATTTGTTTTAACGCAAGATTCAGGCAGGTTGAAGATATTTTGTGGTGTAGTCAGATTGACTCCATGTATTCAGTCATGTAGAAATCCTGGTAGTGGCTTATGTCGATAATGCTGTATTTACCTCTTCATCGACCATCGACAACTTTTTTGCCATATCGTCATTCCTAATACCACCAGACTGCGGCAACTTTACGATACCTAACATAAGTTTGTGAAGGTTGGCAACAAAAATATTTACTACGTCTTTTCATCAGCTGCGTTAGCGCCTTCGTAAACAAAAACAAAAGCGTAGCGAATGTTTTTTTTAATATCTACGTCAGGTCCCCATGTGTTGTAGCGTCAGTTCAAGACATGTGCCTTAACGACAGTTCAAGAAACATTATATAAAGCATAATTTGACATTTGTCAGCTACTTATGTCTTCCAATTTATAGAAAGGCATTTTCAGTTGACTTATCAAATTTAAAGACTCCTACAATATTCGTACTAGGCTAGCCCCGTAGCTCAGTCGGTAGAGCACCTGTCTGCCATGCTAGGGGTCCCTGGTTCTATTCCTGGCGGTGAGGATGGGGATTTTTCTCCGACCAAGATAATTCCCCAGAGTCTGGAAGTATGAAAGAGAGTACGAATGTGTGCGTGATCTAATGATTAAAACCCAACGAATACGAGTTAACACCTTCGATATGTTCCATAGGAGAACGGCCGCCGATATGACCATTGCAGTTAAAGGCGGGGTATAAATGGAACACCCCAAAAAATATTCGTACTCATTGGTGAACTTACATTAGAGAATGGATGTATATTCAAGGGAACAATTTCTTTTTAAAAATTTACGTCCTCCAACATTGTCTTATATGAACGAAATGGGTAAAATGATGCTCAAATGAGCCCAGGGTTCATAGAGCTTACCGTTGAATGTCGGGCAAGGGAAAGCCCGGAAGAAAACCTTATCCAGATAACTCACCCTGAGCGAGATTCTAACTCAGGACCTCTAGAACGTGAGGCAGACACACTACCTCCTACGCCATAGAGGCGGAGGGGATAATGTGGTTACATGCATATTTGTACAGGTAGTGAAATAGTGCATGTACACTGACACACATTGCCAAACTGACGTATTCACGTTTCTAACAGCGTCCCTGAACCTTTGCCCTCGCTCTAACACTTAGTGATGCAAACTTGTCAAAGAGCGAGTTATGGCCACATTATGAAACTTAGAAATCACGAGTATATTTGTTAAGTCAAAATACCTTCGAAAGTTCTTTTTACAGTGACGCACACAGTGACATGTTTGAGGTAGTTCAATAAGCATTGCAGGAACAATTATATATTGAGATTGCAGTGATATATAATGCAGCAAAATTTTCCTCTCTTATGATTTAATCAGAAATAACTAACGATTTTGATTAAAATATCAGCTGTTGAGATTATGACAAATGAAAGCTAGATCTTGAATTTTCTGAGAATAACTTCTGTAGTTCTCGTTAAAGAACTCAATTTATATTAAATGCGTTTTTTCCCCCCAGGAGTTAACCACTTCTAAGATATTTCCTGTAAATGGTTTGCATTTTCCAATACCTAACACTTTTCTTACATGGGGAGACATATTTCTTTTTTCCTCCCCCAACCTGATCATGAAAAGAGAATGTAATGTCAAAGTCGTCACATAGCGATTAAATCTGCTGATTTAATTTTCGCATTCTACCTTCAGGGAAACAAGTAATAAAATCGTTTATACAAATATTTGTCTCAATAAGCCTGAAGGAGATAGAATAAGTTACTTTAACACAAGTTTGTTGAAGAATGAGTAAAGAAAGTCATGTGAATGTAAAATACCTTTTGTATCACATAATGGAATTTGCAATGTTAGTTTAATCATTTGACATTGTTGTGAGACAAGCGGTTCTCTATTCCTGACCTACCCCAACGCCGCACGAGACGGTCGTTAAGATCCGTTACGCCGGTCTTTTAGAGGGATCAGTGCACTGCAGCGTGCAACAGCTCTTTCAAGTTTACATGCAAGATGGAACTACGGCGCAATATTTCTTCACACAGTAAAAGGCTATTCTCACATCACCATTAAGAGCAGATCTTCGACCTACCTGTATGAGTTACACAACAGTGCTCTACTCATCTTCTAATATTTTAATAGCTAACGGTTTGTTAAACTGCACTTAATGCACTTCCACTTTTTATGTAAAACAAGGTTTGTCTCATCTAAAAGAACCACATGAGACTGAGCGATCCACAAGGGTTCATTTAAGGGAATGCAGCACCGAAATTGGCTAAAAATATGGATTTTTTTTTCGTTTTTTTTTGTTTTTGAACTAATAAAATACTTCGAAACTTATAGTATCATAATCCAACTAAATTTACGAGTTTCAGGCATTTAAATACCCGCACATGACAATTTAAATGCACGTGCATGCCGGCCTTTGGATTCACAGAATTCTGTCATTTGAGTTCGATTGAATGTACTAAATACATTTGAAATTAGCGGGCAAAGTTTCTGGTGGAATTTTGTGTGTTGGTATGATGGTTATTTCTTACAATATGTGGCACAATGGAAACAAAACACTGGCTACAAACATTGAAAGCAAATAATGTTTATATTTTTGCTTTTGTGCGAGTTTCTAACGGTCAGCATTTTCTTGTCTTTCTCGTTAAACTACACACTGTTTATATATAATTGATGTTTTAGTGTGCCATTTACCATTTATTAAGGCATTTTATACATCAAAAGATGCTAATAACTGTTATATACGTTATAGGTAAAACATTCTTTGAAACAACTGACCTTCTGTTGACTGTACATATTTAGGATCATGAATAGGCTAAACGACACATGGGAAGAAACACCTAAACATAACACAACAATGGAAACATACTTGAGGCCTGATGTGGTAAGAAAACTAATGCCTCTGTACCAAAGGCTGGCATCAGATGAAATCCTAAGGAGATGTACATTGGGTAAGACACAAAATGCAAATGAAGGTTTTCATAACATGATATGGCATAATTGCCCAAAAGAAATATTTGTTTCAAAGAAGAGACTTCAAGTTGCTGTGACATCAACCATCAATGAATTCAATTTTGGCTGTTCTGCCTCACTCAAGCTGTAGTCAGACATAATGGACACAGATTTCACCAGCATCTCTAAAAATTAGTAAAGGGAAGGACCAATTACGCTTACTTCATTTAGCAATTTCTGCGAAGGTAACTTCTAAAACATCCAGAAGGAAACTGAAATTGAAGAACACTGCAGCAGAAGAGAGAAGGAAGAGGCAGGATAGTTCAACTTATCTATCTGGAGGGTTTTAGTCTACTTCAAAGCATGTAGCATGTCTGCCTCACGTTCAAGAGGTCCCGAGTTCGAATCTCGGTCAGGGTGAGTTACCTGGATAAGGTTTTTTCCGGGGTTTTCCCTTATCCTCAAAGACGAATGTCAGGTAACTCTAAGCTCCACGGACCCTGGGCTCATTTCAGCATCATTTCACCCAATTCATTCATCGTCCGATATGACTTAACGTTGGAGGACGTAAATTACAACAACAAAAAACTTCAAAGCATGTAGCTGAGAAGGAAAATGTTTTGGATTTCAAAATTTGATTTACTCAGTTATAGTTTTTCAAATTTTTTTTTGTCGTTCAAAATGTTCCACACGATGCAGTTTTGACTCAGTCCCTCCAAAATTTTCAACACATGTTCCTAGAAAGCAAACAAAGGTTTCTATCACATGAAGGTTTAATTATTTTTCCCCCTCCATACCTAATTTTTTCCCCTCTGAAACTAAAGGCAGTATAAGAAATTCATACGATAAGTCTTTTTTTCGTAACCTTCTGAATATTTTTAGAAATAGAAAAATTAAAATGTTGAAAACTTTTATCACGTGGAGCGGTTTGAATTTTGCCCAAATTTTGAACATCACAAATTAATTACTCAAAAACTATTGAAGATATAAAAACCAAATTTTGAATCCTGTGTCTACTATGCATCAGAACTAAGTGGTAAAAATCTCAGCAAGATTGGTTGAAAATTGCTGGATTTGGGGTTTTTGGGTGCTGCATCCCCTTAACAAAAATCCGAAGTTAGATATATTCACATTAGTTTCTCTAACGACTAACATTTATGTATTACCACAAACAATTCTTCAAATAACTTATTTTTCTATTCACTTAAGATAAATTCAAATAAATACGTGCATATATAGTTTAATTACAAAACATGTTATTGGTACAAAGAGACTGTTTGAATACTAATCGTATATGCTGCAATTGGAATGTCACTCTTTTTCCATGGCATCGCGAGAAACAAATAGCGAAAGCAATTTAAAGAATGACAAAATACTGATTTTTTTTTTTCAAAATAATAACTTTTACCACAAAAGAGTATTTGATACAAATTGTGTTTTTAAAGAGATCTAAATTTTTGTACAGTACGTTTTTAGAGAAAAATGTCTTTAAAATTCTAAAGGGATATTTCCGCTCGAGTGTGGAACATTTAAAAGACAACATGATCCCAGATCTATAGATTCTGTTTGTGAAACTAGAATTCCATGCTTAATGTTCCGCAAAAAGTGACTCTTTCCATTCAATGTTCATCTATGGTTGCTCTCGACAGAAATTGATTTTGATTACACGCATTCTTAAAGCAAAATGTAGAAACTTTAAAAACTAATGCGCTGTACGCCTCATACTTCAAGAAAAACTTAGTAGAATCTGTCACCTTCTTCTCTTTTGGAGAGACAATGCTGATGTTTCGTATAAGACATTAATAAGCGATGTGGCACCGCACTTACATGTGCGACCAGTATTTGGGAAGTCCTGGGTTCAAACTCTTAAGACCGACCAACTTAACCCAGGTTTTCTACTGATCCAAGGCCTGTTAAAGGGAACGGGTAGGAGACACGTGGTTGTGCTTGCAGTTCCGTACATAAATGGTTATACCTCCTAAAGTTTTTAATGCATTTTATTGAACTGTTTCTTCACATTCTAAGGAAAGCTGATGTAAATTTTCACGATTCTAGGTTGTCAAATTAAAAATATAAAAAGCACTCAGTAAATACTGCATTTAAAATATATAAAATTAGGCCTCTTTAGATAGCTGTTTCTAAAAATTATAAGTGCTATCTTTATGAAACTATACATGTGGGTTGTATATTTCATACTTGAGAAGTGTGGAAAGAACTCTGTCTCTAGCATAAATAGTTCATCTGTTATTATTTTTTTATGTTTTATAAAGAAATTGGTCAAAAATGTTTTTTTTTTTTCCACGAAGCACCATATAATGCCTAAAGGATTAATTTAAAAATGTAAAAGTTGGGTAAATGTACTGTAGAGTATTTGTGCACGTAATTGTGCCAAATCTCAGTGTTTTATCTCTTATGTTTTTTGAGAAAATCGTTCCTAAATAAAAAAATATAGTTTTTAGTAATACTTGTTTAAAGGCGTGTAACAGAAGCAATTTAAAGGGAGCAATTTAACTTTTTTTCATTGTTAATTGTGCAATAAACACAATAAGAATTTGAAAACACCATTTTTGAACGCCTATCTTTCCCAGTTCCCTTTAAGTCCTTAGGGCTGTAAGTCCTACAAAAAGGAGGGTAATTCGTTGAATGTTGAATAGCAAGTGAAAAAAAATGTAACAGCTGAGACATGTCGAGGATGACAACGTTCACAAAATTTTAAAATATTTTAAATTTTGTGACATAAAATATCGTGCACGCTGCTAAAATTATATCATAGTAATTATTTTTAATTTAAAGTGTGTTATTGTTCCTGGGCGGGAAGAAAGTGACACCAACACTGACTGTCTTGGAGATATTGGATATACATAATCTGATGGCAGATAGCGTACGTGAAAACAGAAATACGTAACGAAAAGAAAGAATTATTTCTGACGATTGAATGGATTTTCCGAGTGCAGTGAATTCTTGCCCACACCAAATTGTTATGACTTAAAGCTCAGTTTCAGAAAATGAAATAATTCATTGGATTAAAATGCGTGTTGTTAGTTCTTTAAAGCCAGTATTAAGGCTGTTGGCAACGACAGTAGTGGATAAAACAGTTCCATCCAACCTCATGGAATGCAAGGGTACAATCTGGGGAGCACCCCAATGTTAACCGACAGGTGACTCGTCGGCAACGGTCTCCATTCTGATGTATATGGGACAAAAGCTGAACAACCGGATTCCAACTCTCGGGATAGGGGAATTAGAGCGCACTATTGCCCGCGCTGTTGTAGGTAACCCATTCCATATCGCATCACTTTTACATGTAACATAACATTCCGACTGACTCCGCGTGATTATATTGTAGATATCCATTTAATACTTTCAAGCGCAGTGCTTTAAAGTCTACCGGTAGATGGCAGTAGTATAGATATGCCATCCATTAGGGGTTTCTTGGAGGGTCTCGGTAAACTGCTAATAATCCCCAGCTCCAGTGTCATCGTCCCGACTCAGAATCACTTTCTTCTAAATTTTGTGATGAAATTAATCCACCCTCTTCCCAGTACATTTCTTCTACCCGCTTTACATGGCAGCCTTCCAATTTTCTGGAGTATGTTTTAGTGCTGCATTACTTAAGATCTCTCATCTCGTTCAATGACTATAGTTAGTTATGTTCCGACACATCTGCTTTGATTTGTGCTCATAATAGCTCTGAAGCACTTATATCACAATGACAGGGAGGTAAGGTATGTCAATACCAAGCGCGGTAGCTCAGGCGGTTTCGTCTGTGGCCAGCATTCGGAAGGACCGGGTTCGATTCCAGTGGCCGACCTACCTGACCCATGTGTTTTTTTTTCGGGGCTTTTGCGGGTCGCCAGGCAAATGCTGAGTAGATATCCTATATCCTATCCCTGAACTTCCTGTCCCTCCATTTTATCCCAATTATCATTTTACAACATCTCTCCTCTGGTACTCCTCTTTCAGGGTAGAAGTGTCGATGCATATTTCGGTGTTGCATGGCAGGATGATGTGCTTTTGGTAAAACTTCCTCCTCCGGTAGGACGGTCTACGGACTCCGAACTCGGTCCGGTGGGACCGCTTCAGGACCGCAGTAGAGTGGGATGCCGGTTGTACTGGCCTGTTGCGGAGTTTCCAACTGGTAAAGCGTAGGAAACCTGCCCTCTGCCCTATCGTGGCTCCTTAGGACGGCCTCTGTCAACTCTCACCTCATCCTTCCGCCCGGGGGTGCCCCACTTGGGGGCATAGACCAAGTTGAACCGCCGAATCCCCTCCGTAGCGTAGTCCGGTCCAGAGAGTTTCAAAATGTTATTAATGGTGAAATACCGGTATTTAATTTTGGGATGGAATACATTAAATGCATTAAACAATCGGATCTTTACATTTAAATCACCTTCTCTACCCGCTATCGTTTTTCAGTCGAAATAGTTTTTTTGCAAAGCCTTTTCCTTCAATTTCATCCAAATATGCCTTTGCAGAAACAGTTAATATTGTCTCGAGCCATTATTGCGATAGCGCGGCCGGCGCGCACAAAGGGACAGATAGTGCGACGCGGAGATAAAACACTTGCCGAAACAGATAAAGTTAGATGACTGGAAGGTTCGTGTTTCGTGTGGTGCCGTTTTGTTTGTTACAGAACATTCGACTAATTTCTAGAAATATGAGTGGAGCTATAAAAGAAGCCAAGGATCGTTCGCGTGCACCTGTGTTTTGAAAGTGAACTCTTGTTTATTTGTGTGCAGAAGTGACGAGAGATTGTATTTGTGTATGTTACATAATTCTGCTACTGTAAGGGTTGACCAAAGTGTGTTTCTACGGAAATAAAGAGCATTTTGGAATTTCTGCAAACTGAACTTTTAAGTTTACGAACCCACAAAGTCACAAATTTACACATTTTGTTGGTGATACAGGAGGGAAAGAACTAACCGCTTTATTCTGGCTTTAAACTCGCGAAAAACACTGAATGTCCTTAATAATAATTATCTCGGAAATGCGTTGTAGAAAAAGAACAAAAATAAACGTATTTACCCATTTCAAATAAATTGTATGTGTTTTAAGGAGGTTTGCCTTTAAGTAATTTTAGTCTATGGCTTAACGTTTACCAATTGTTAAAGATTATATACACTTGGTTCCGAATAAAGAACACCTTGTAGGATATTTGCAGAAAATTCAAGTTAAGCCTTTTGTCATGTCAATACCTCAATAAATAATGCTTATAAAATCGACGAGACCTTTTTCAGAAAAGAAGAAAATCTAAAAAGAAAAAAATACTCCATTTAAAAGATACTAAGAATAGTGCGTTCAATAATCTGGACTGTAGAAAACCTGTGTCCCCACTTGATAGCCCCAAGTGGCATATGTGGGGAGGATCTGAATTACTTGCCATATTTAAATTTCTAAGTGTACTTAAAAGTATCACTGCCCTGAAGCAAACACGTTTCCTGATTTACGAAGCACCCTATATGTCATGAACTAGAAACATAAATCAAACTTTGCGATAACTCGCACATCGTGGAAAAGTTCCAGTTTGTTTACACAATGGTGCGAAATGAAGATTAAACAAACATGTGACAATAGCATAAGAGTGCACCCAGGTCAAGGCTGAGCCCTCGGCAGAAGCCCACGAAAATTCTCCGGCTAAGCCCTTAAGCCCTTTGTCGATGTCAGGCCTTTACATAACCGCCCAGTCATTTCGGTCTTAAAGCTCAAAGAACATGGCTGAGCCACGATTATTCAAACCTAGCTTAGGTTTTTAGGTTTTAGGTTTGAATGAACCGAACGTGAGAGGTTGGGTAGAGGTTCATCGACCGTCCACTTTAAAATTTCGGGTGTTTTTGGTTTGCCCTACTGGATAGGAGAATGCTAGTGGTTTTTCTCTTTACAAAGATTTCTTTTTTCTTCTTTCAGACGTCGTTTAGGATTCACAGTGGCACACCAGAAGGCTGCTATACGGCATGGGTCGTTCATCTCCCTCTCTAGGCAGCTCCCGCGGTGGGTCGGAGAATTAAGCTTCCTAAGACATTCAATGCTACATGCTGAAGTGTTTTACGTATTTAGAGATTTATATCCTTTCTAGAATGGCAACACATATTTACAATAGTATCCATAAAGTCTTTTCTCAATTCTGCACTTTTTTGTTGTAATTTACGTTCTCCAACGTTAAGTCACATCGGACGGTGAATGAATGGGTGAAATGATGCTCAAATGAGTCCAGGGCACATGGAGCTTAGAGTTACCCGACATACGTCTTGAAGGATACGGGAAAACCTCGGAAAAATGTTATCCAGGTAACTCACCCTGACCGAGATTCGAACTAGGGACCTCTTGAACGTGAGGCAGACATGCTACCATCTACGCTACCGAGGCGGGCAATTCTGCATGTAAGATATTAAAGCATCTTTGTTACTTTACTTTTATTCATTTCCCTCTCTGTTCCTGTCCTGAAGTCATTAATTGAAATCATCCTTCAGCGTCATGCAACGTTTATAAAAGAAGGAATTAACTTTTAAGTAGCGTGTAACGCCCGTACTTACTGCACACTGCATCACAAAAGATGAACATTATTGATAGATGAAATAAAATGCTAATTAGTGGAAAGACCTGAAGACCTCCATGTTTTAACCACCTCGACCAACTGTGTCAATAGACCTAGCAATGAATACTACAATCTATCTCAACCTAGTTTAATCCTGCTGTAAATATTTGGGTGGGAAGAGAGCGGTGAAGCTGTTGATTGGTTTAGCGAAGTTAATGGTCGTTTTCTTTTATTTGCATTCGTACGATAAACCCCTCCTTTAAGTACAGTACTGGAAGTAGTTTTCTGATCACTGCTCTACGCGAGCTAATTTCGGAGATAGAAAAGTATGCAAATATTTCGATTCCTATTATAAACGTAATAGTCCCACAATTCATCTTTCTGCTTCACATACCACAATATAATATACAGATTAGACAGAAGACAGGTGAAATTATACACACTATTAACTTATTATGTTAAATTAAACTGCATTTTATTTAACAATTACTAAAGGACACTTATTATATATTTTTGCATTCCTATACAAGGCAGCTGTTTCACAACGAGGTCTGTATCGAGTTGAATGCTGATTAAGATGTTATTGTTTAGAGTGTGGAGTTGCTTCTGATATTTAACATCTGGGGTATTATAGCGATGCTGGAACGCTTTCCATGGATTTATCTTTGTTAACAGAAACCTCTCAGATAACGCACTGATTATTCTTGTAAGAGTGAGAGGGGTATGTTTACTCCACGTGGAGTAATCAGTGGTTATCTGAGAGGTATCTATTACCAAAGATAAATCCATGGTAACCGTTCTAACAGCGCCACAGTACCTCACAAGCCCAAGAACATTTATGTATATGCAATTTAAAATCGGTAAGCTTTTCATCATGGGGCAGACCGGTGCTTCAGCCAAAATAAAACAATCAAGGCAAACCTTTAAAAAGTGGCGAGAGGCGAATGATCGTGCATTGTTTCGTGGTGCTTAAAGAAAGAAACCCGGAATCGTCTATAAAAACGCATTGAGAAAGAAACATTGGTGTTTCCGCAAGTAGTGTACATAGTGTTAAAATGGAACAGCAAGCATCCGGAACTCTGAAGATCGCGTAAATGCAAACAGCGCGTGGAGAAATACGATTTTACGAAAAGTGATATACGCAGTAAAATTCATAATTATTTTTTCAGAAGTGAACCAACTCATAGATTTAATAAGTTAATGTGTACGCCAACTGTATTTACTAGAAGTTAGCGCTGCTAGTGTTGCAAAACTTACGTGCGTGCATGTAGCGTCTAACACGTGGTGAGTTGAATCAGCCCCGCCTTGTTTACACAGGATTAAACTAGCGTGAGATAGAGTATACAAGGCAACTCTTCTATGCTATGATTAAAATACATTTTGCTTTAATAATTGCAGTAAATATTTTATTGCTCAGTGCCGATGCATATCAAGTCGGTGCCTATGATAGTTTGCGAGACTCCTAGTCCACAAGAAGAGGAGCCAGCTTTACAATGGCGCCAGATCACCCTTCAGCTATTGCAGCGCCTTCTCTCACGTTACGTCACGTTTCTCAACGGCCAAGGAAGAGTTTGATGGATACTTTCCGTTGTCCGGGTGTGGCCGACAGTTTCCCAGGCACATCCTTGCAACTTGCAGTAATTAAATTTCCTGATGTCTATCTTTCCTGGGAATGGCTTGCAGGAGCCGAACCTAAACCTTACACCTCCTCTCTGAATCATTCGGGTTAGTCAGTCTTCCTTCTCGCTTTCTTTTCTTCTTGGCAAACCCCAGACCAATCGATGTTTCACTGCACGAGTCACTCACCTACAGAGTACTTGCTTCATGCTCACCGCAAACTAAACCTCCATTAACATGCAATCACTACGGTATAAAAAAACAACACACTATCATTTGCTGTATAGATATGTCGAAATTTCAGCCTACAGTATGAGACATAGCAGAAAATATACCAATACAATGACTGAATCGAACCCGTAGTTTGCACCCAAAACCTGCTTCCTACAAAATAAGAGCATACATCGTTTTCAACAGTTAAGTTCCATAAAACAATTGCAGGCAATTTGCTTTCAATGCCACTGCCACTGAAATTAGCCGCCGCATCGCTGACACACTAAACACCTTATAGTGCTCTACCCATTTTCACATCATGAAGGCACAATGGCTCATATGGAGAACCCGCGCAATGTTGCCACGTGTTTCGCCGCCACGATTAGCACGCTTTTGTCCAACCAGATTATTATTATTATTATTATTATTATTATTATTATTATTATTATTATTATTATTATTATTATTATTATTATTATTATTATTATTATTATTATTAGGCTTGCAATGTTTATACAGCGAACAAAGATTCAATTTATGTGTAAGCGGTATTGAGCGTGACGTCACAGTGTGATGGCAGTCGTTTCACGATACAAACAGAACGCAGGACAGTCGGTGCTTTGATCGGTACATGGTACGAGTGTTATGCAGAAAGCTTTTAGCAGAGATTCAGGAATAAATTTTATTCACAAACTATTATAGCTTTTCAAATTACTCTCCATGAGAACTGATACACTTTTCCATCCTTTGAAACCACTTAGAAAATGTCTCAGTCCAAGCTTCTTTAGAGATGTCACGCAATAGACTCTTCATCGGATGAAAAAATCTGCAAACGTCGTTTTTCCTTTGTCTTTGGGAACAGTTGTTGAGTTGAGTCCAGAGGGTCTACTCCCATCAGTCCTGGACCCGTAGGACCAAGACCCGGGCCTCTTTAAACCAGGGAGTTATCCGAGCTGTCCCAAAGGGCACTCGGCGTCCTCCGTAGAGCTTTCCATAGGGCAAGACCTGGGTTACAAACAAGCCCCCCCCCCATCTGGTCCAAGGACACAAGACGGGATGGAAGTGGATACGCCACTTACGCGCGCCAACACCAAAGGTGAAGGCTACCGATGACCTCGGTGGGGCCGCCTGGCGATCTAGCACGCCTTTTACTAGATCTGCAGGCTAGTACCCGGGAATATTAATGGCTTCCCTCATCCCCGTCCAGAGACGTACCCGATTCCCACGGGTATCGGGAACACACTGCCCCCTCGAGACCAACCCAATCCGAACAACTCCCAGTGGGAGGGGCTCGGCAGTTCGGCCCTAGGTTCCTGTAGTAACGTCAGAGGTACCACGAGTGCTAAGGGTCGGCAGCGCCCGCACCACGGCAGCTGAAGGGGATGGATCCCCTCCCTTACGGGGAGGGAATAGGATAAAATCACATGGGGCCAGGGCTGGTGAATAGGGTGGGTGAGGTTAGACTCGCACTCCTCCAGGAAGTTCATGGTTCTGGCAGCCGTGTGTGCTGAGGCATTGTCGTGATGCAGAAGCAGATGCCCACTCTTCATCTTGGGATGCTTTGACCTCCATGTTGCAAAGGCTTTCGGCAGACGTTCAGTCACATACTACTCTGCAGTTACTGTACGGCATGTGCCCAAGGTCACAGACGTGAGGTGACCCATCTTGGTGAAGAAAGTGGCCACCATCTTCTTTCCAGAGCTCCTAGTTCTCCGAGTTTTCGTGGGTACTTCCTGACCTGGAAAGCACCATACCGATGACTGCCTCTTGGTTTCGGGGCTATAATGATACACCCATGTTTCATCACCTGTGACAATATTGTGTCTTTGGACCGTCCTTGGTCAAATTTTTCAAGCATAAATTTACACCAATCCACTCTTGCTTTCTTTTGGGCTTCTGTCAGGGAATGAGGCACCCAATGCTCACATCTCTTGTTTAGGCCTAAGTAATCATGAACAATGGTCTGTACTGCAGTCGACCCAATATTGAAAGTCCCTTCAATATCGCAAAATGTGAGATGAGGATCCTCTTGGATCATTTTCCTCACAGCATCAACGTTTTCTTGGGTCACTGCCATTGTAGGCCAACCAGGATAAGGTTCATCTTCAAGAGGCTCTCTGCCCCTTGAAAATTTACGGAACCAATTTCCAACAGTGGCCCTAGATGAGGCACACTCGCCAAAAACACGTACTAGTGAAGGGTGGCATTCTTCTGCATTTAATTTCTTTTTGTAACCATAATAAATCATTGCTCGGAAATCACGGCGCGACAAATCCATCTTGCACTGTGTCTGACTCACCACTAACTGCGTCTTCACTCGCTGTCCAGTTGTCCACGCATGGCCCTATGGTGGGGCGGACTGCCACACACATGCTCCCTTACAAACTACAATAACGTCATGGTTGTCAGATTTTCCGTCTTAGCACTGCTAAAAACTTTCGGCATGGCCCTCGTATTGTCGCACTGCTCGAACAGTTACCCTGGCCTTATCTTTAATAGAAACATGTCATATAAGCACTGATTATTTCTGTAAGAGTGAGAGGGGAACTGCCGTACTTCCCGCATCAGTGCTAAGCACCAGTGAAAGCATCACTTCAGCCAATGGAATTCGCAGGAATCACAAATGACAGATGCTCACTCCACGTGGAGTAATCAGCGCGTTATCTGAGAGGTATCTATTACCAAAGATAAATCCATGGTAACCATTTGCCAGCCTCGGTAGCGTGGATGGTGGCGTGTCTGCTTCATGTTCAAGAGGTCCCGAGTTTGAAACTCGGTCAGAGTGAATTACTCGGATAAGACATATTTTCCAGAGTTTTCCCTTATCCTGAAAGACAAATGTCGGGTAACTGAGCTTTATAAACTCTAGGCTCATTTAAGCTTTATTTCACCAATTCCATTTATCGTCGGATATGACTTAACGCTGGAGGACGTAAATTGCAAAAAATGGTAACTATTCCAGCAGCGCGACTATAACTTCTGTTGTTTCTGTATGTCTATTGATTGTGATTGCAATTTTCTTAAAGAAACTGGCGATAGCGAAATGCTTCCATCGAGAACACCAAAACATGTAATAGCTACCAAACTTGTAAACTTATAATTAATTGTGTTCGACTTATTATTTCCACCTGACTATCCTTGAGTGCATTCTTGTTTACATAACGTAACCCACTCCCCCTCCCTCTTACTATAGTAAGTGCTCACTGAATCCAACCGTTCGCTGTATGAACATTGCAAGCATTATTGTACTATTATCGTTTGATTAGGTCAATAACTACTGTACACTTTTCTGTTAATTTCTAGCGAAACAAAGTTATGCATCAGTTTATCACATTCTCTTAAGATCTCTTAGCACTTTGCATTTAATCTAAAAATAATAACATTTATGCCCGATTTCACCAACAGATGTCAAGACTTAACACAGCTGTTAGTCTGTTCAGAAATAGTTTAAGCTTAACACCCATGTTAAACCTCTTGTTAAATTAACAAGCCATATTTCTGTTGTTAAGTCGTTAACAATCGTAAAACTGTCAAGATGGCTGGCGTAAGCACAACTTTTGAAGGAAATTTGTTATATTTAGACCGTCTAAATGGCATTCGTAATAGAGTGCCGCCTATGAGGAGAGATGATTTTTAGGATCTATCAAAAGATTTTCTACAGAGTTATAGACTGTCGAAACAAGTTGTTATGAAGGTTACTGCGGAAGTACAAGAGAGGTGAGAACTGCATCGAATAGGGATATGCCGATCTCGCAAGTATTAATAACTTTGCGATTTTATAATTCACTGAATTATGTGGATAACACCTCTGTCCACCTCAGGTCTTGGAACGTTCCCTTCTCTCCTTCGCACCTCGTTTTAAATTTACATAATATTGACGAAGTTGCTTCGTACTTCTGGTTGTGACATTTGTATTTGAATTAACCTCATTTCCAATCTGTTCCCAAGTCGCATCTTTCTCTTTCACATTTACCGCATCCGTCCTCTTTATTTTCCATTTAGTTACTTATTCAACTAACAGTTCTTTCTCCATTGATGAGAAATTTGTCCCACGGCTTCTCTTCTGATTTTCTTCACCCGCCATTTTTTCAGCTGTGTATAAACGAAAATAAAAACAAACGCGCGTCGCTATACATTCAGAAAATAATAAGACTCATCCACAGCCTTAATATAATACACTTGTTATCATCTCCAAGACACGGGGACCGATTTGTTGGCGCTGTGTGCCTTATGCTCTGCCAAAACTTGCCTTAAATTGCTGAATGTTCTATGTGTAGATAAAAACTAATTTCGTTATTTCCTTGACAACTTTGCCGCTGGAAGTTTCGACGTGAACTTGCAGAACGGGAACTAGTCAGCGCGACAATTTCCATTGTATATACAAAGAATCCGAATACTTTGTTTTAAACTTTATTTTTAAATTTAGATATATTTATATAATCTAACTACCAACAGGGCCTAAGAAAACAAGCGAATAATCCATTCTTTTTTCCACTGCAGTGTTTTCGATATAAAACCATGTTTCAGCGTTCAGAGGGAGAACGATATTACAAATTTGCTTTCAAAAACTTTTACATTTTATTATTTAAAAAATGTACAATTACATAAAATACTTTTCGTGCATATCATATTCTTCAACACATTTCATACAGAAATGCACGTTTCCATTTTATGTTAGTCTCCTTTGAAAACACATTTGGCAACGGCGCACTTGATTCTTCCATATGAAAAGCATGGTCCATTATGCCGTCATGATGTGAAAACCGCTATACTACAGTTATACATTTTAGAGATTTTCTAACAATGGAATTAAACGCACGTCTTCTAGATTAGGAGGTTGCTAAACTTTTCATAACGGGGGCCACATCAATAGAATTAATCGCAGGCGAAGCCCATAAGAAACAATAAAATGAATTTTCTGTGCTTAATAGACATTCTGTTGCCCATTACCAACTTAAGGAGTTTGTCCTTAATTAAGTCATTTCACTCTGTCAGTTAAAGTATCTGAGCGCTTTATTTTAGTTTATCGTTCGAAGCTCATGTATAAATTAATCTAATACAGGATCACCATTTGTATTTTTGAGCTTTGCAGGCGAACTGAACAAAAGCAGTCATGTGACGAGTTCGGCCGCAGGCCGTAATTTGGCAAGCCCTGTTTTACAGCGCCAGGTTCCTCCACGAAAAACGACTGGAAAAGCAGGAGAGGGTCTGTCACTGTGACAACTTTCTTTTTTCTGAAGGTCCCGGTTTCGAACACCAGAAGGGGAGATACATTCTTACGTAAGGTTTCTTTGAGAGAATGCCGTACCTCAAAAGGCGAGTATCAGATGTCAGGAAATGGCCGATGCCAAGCTCATATGGGCCCAGAGTTCTATATTTTTTTTTTCTGCAGGACTATCACTTATTAATAGAAAGGAAGAAAAGCGAATTACCTTTCCATTTTATACGCTCTCTTTATAGAAATCCAGACCACCCAGGCCGTTTTCTTAATCGGAAGAGATTTGGGCGTTTCTGCTTTCGCTTTCGCCTTAGTAGCTAGAGGAAAAATGGTATTCGACCCAACAATTTGACACCAAGATAAACGGACATCTCGTTTTGAAACCCTTGATATCAAGAGAAGCGTCTTTGAAAAACATAAATCTTGTGTGAATAGGTATTTTTATGCTCGAACTTGCCAAATTTTAGTATTTATAAGACTGGTAGCAGTATTTTAACGGGCACATTACAGTACACCTGTTCATTAAAGTATTGCTATTCGACCAATAAGAAGTGGCCACGTAACATTGTGAAATGGCAAGTATCGATTATTCTCGTTTCGATCGATAACGGTACTAGCGCCAGTTTAGAAAAAAAAAGGCAAAATGTCTCACATTAGTATCAGTGACTTTGAATTTATACTCCCAGAAATTACAGCAAAGGCATTCAGTGTATAACTTGTTGCCACAAAAGTCAAGAAAGATGTACGAGAAATTCAATTACCCATTGAATATTGAAGTATTGCTAGTGGAGTTTCTGCCTTGTAATGAGACAATCAATGTAGCGTCTTATTGTGAGACATTGAACAATCTGCGCCGTACAATCCAGAACAAAAGACGTGGCAAGTTGAGTAAGGGTATCGTTTTGCTGCATGACAATGCCCGTCCACATGTGGCTAATCGGACCAAAGATCTCATCAAATCTTTTCAATGAGAAACTCTAGATCATCCTCCATACAGCCCTGATCTGGCGCCCAGCGACTACCATTTGTTCCTACACTTGAAGAAATATCTGGGCGGTCAGCGTCTTCAAGACGATAACGAAGTCAAAACAGTTGTGAGACAGTGGTTAACACGTCAGGCGGCAGAATTTTATGAGGAGGGTATTCAAAAACTGGTGCCACGTTATGACAAGTGCCTCGATATTAACGGAAATTATGTAGAAAAGCAGATTAAAGTACAGGCGTGTGTGTGTGTGTGTGTGTGTGTGTGTGTGTGTGTGTGTGTGTGTGTGTGTGTGTGTGTGTGTGTGTGTGTGTGTGTGTGTGTGTGTGTGTGTGTGTGTGTGTGTGTGTGTGTGTGTGTGTGTGTGTGTGTGTGTGTGTGTGTGTGTGTGTGTGTGTGTGTGTGTGTGTGTGTGTGTGTGTGTGTGTGTGTGTGTGTGTGTGTGTGTGTGTGTGTGTGTGTGTGTGTGTGTGTGTGTGTGTGTGTGTGTGTGTGTGTGTGTGTGTGTGTGTGTGTGTGTGTGTGTGTGTGTGTGTGTGTGTGTGTGTGTGTGTGTGTGTGTGTGTGTGTGTGTGTGTGTGTGTGTGTGTGTGTGTGTGTGTGTGTGTGTGTGTGTGTGTGTGTGTGTGTGTGTGTGTGTGTGTGTGTGTGTGTGTGTGTGTGTGTGTGTGTGTGTGTGTGTGTGTGTGTGTGTGTGTGTGTGTGTGTGTGTGTGTGTGTGTGTGTGTGTGTGTGTGTGTGTGTGTGTGTGTGTGTGTTTTTTCCCGTCTCTACAAACACCTATGGCTTTCCCTCCAACAGTCAATAGACTAAGAATCTACCCTTACAGCGTTTCTCTCTTTCTTCCCTCCTATGTGTTTGCAAAAGTATCGTTCTGGTGGACCGGCCACCCAAAGTACTACTCAACAAGTATTACTGTTTCTGTTTAGTGTTTCCTTTCCAACTTTTCCAGAAATACATTTAAGTTTTAGAATAACAAAACACGTTGAAAATACAAGATGATTAAAAGGATGGCGAGCAAACGTCAACTAAGAGAGAGCTAGAAATACAGCACGTTTACTGCAACTTTCAAACGGGGTGATTTTTGTCCTTGAACACTGCTAGGCCAGCAACCAATCGTAGTCTCGCGATGTTGTCATATTGCCTTCTTCGTAAAAAAAAGTATTTGCGCTAAGACAAAAATTCAAGTTTTGCAATAAGTGACCGACGAGGTAAAAAATCCCATATCTTTAACTCAAATAGTTTCTCAAATACAACTAAATATAGTAGCAATATACAAAGACGCATGGGGACATAGGCATTTTAACGACCGTCATTACTGGTTAGTATGTATGTGTAATAACTCAGAACTAATGCAAACTACTGACATGATGTGCTAAAGAATTACTTTGAACAAACCAAGGTGTTTGTTACATTTGAGAGAGAACAAACAGTTCACTTTCTGTTAGCCTGTAGAATACTGTGTCTGCAGAACGCATGTAAAATATATTGTACATAAAATGCGAATATCCTTATTCCAATTTTGATTTTAACAAATGCATTATTATAAATGTTTGGAAGATGTAGTTTTAGTTCCCTTTCGTCTAACGCCGAGAAGTTATGCATGCTCTAGGATAGTGTGCAAGAGGGAAACATGAATATAAGGTGACGTCCTGGCTTTTCAATCCAGAGGTTCCGCGTACGACTCCGGGTCTGAGCGGGGGAAATATTTCTAGAGGCACTTCTTACCCTCTGCAGTCTGAAGTATCAATTCTAGAGGGAATATGAGAATTTCATGATAGAGTAAACGCAACATCCGAACATAATCAGTTGTTTATCGGCTTAAAGCACCCGACATGACCATAGACATTAAAGATAACACAAAAAGAATGTGATGCGTTATAACTTCCTCTACCCACTGCCGTTTATTTTATAAAACTTTACAAAATACTCTCACAAAGCTTATTTTTCTGTACTTCATGTCGAAATAAACCTTTGCACAAAAGGTTAGACTGCATACTTTGTTATAAATACAAAGGAAAAAGAATAATCAGTCAACTGAAATGTGTAAATGTGAAATCCCATACTTTGTGCGTCACATCGCGTGAAATAATGAATAGCGATAAGATTAAGTAAATGACAAAAGCATTGAAAAATTCAAACCAACAATAAAGGATCTCTAAAATGGCTGATGCTCCAACAAAGTTATCTGTAATATATATTTTTAGAGTTTTGTGTTAATGTTAAGGTTTACCAGGTTTTCACAGAAAATTCAAGTCAAATACTTTTGTGGAAACGTAGAGTCAGAATGAAAAATTCAATGTCATAGCCGGGATTTGAACAACGGATCTTCTAGTTTCCGTCCTTTTTTTTTGTGGTAATTTTACGTCCTCCAACGTTGTCATATCGGACGGCGAATGAAGTGGGTGAAATGATGCTCAAATGTGTCCAGGGTCCATGGAGCTAAGAGTTACCTGACATTCGTCAATCAGGATAAAGGAAACCCCCGGAAAAAACCTTATCCAGGTAACTCACCCTGGCTGAGATTCGAACTCGGGACCCCTTGAACGTGAGGCAGACATGCTACCATCTACGCTACCGAGGCGGGCAGTTTCCGTCCAGCCGCTCTACCATTGAGCTACTGTGGCCAACGTGCCAACATGACATTAAATTCTCCAACTGACTCGTATTTTCCCGGTAAACCACTTAGAAGTTCTCAAACACATGAGACAACTATCTTAATGGCGACTTACAACATGTAAGTACTTGTAAGTCTGAAATGTAGGGAAGTTAAGAATAGCGCAACCAGCGTAAGTGGAAGCAGCATTAGAAGTTTATTAGAGCAAATTAGTCGCCGTATAAAGAAGAAATAGAAACCGCGCGGAAGTAACTTTAAACAATCCAGGGTTTCAAGAAAAATTGAATTTATGTTAGGAATTTTACTAACAGGTAGTCACCGATCCAAGTCGATAAGCAAACTCAGTAGGAATTAAACCAAATAATTCTGCAACAAACAAAGTGTTAATACGACTGAGTAGCCAACAACCACCAAAATCCATTTCCTGCAACCATTCACCTGAGGATAAGAGAACTCATAGCTCCAATTAGAACACAATCAATTTAACACTGGTATGCGGGTTTGCCCACTTGATTAATAATATTAATGTATTATTATAACCAGAGCTGGGATTTATATACATGCATGTATGGGCAAAAATCTGGTAAATATGATCTAAAAACTTTATTTTAAATGCATATTACGCATAAAGTACATTATTTCATGTTTCCTTATTTATTGTAAATTTATTCTTAGACAAAGGCATTAACAAAACTAATATTTATTAGTCTCCCTTTCAGTTCTATTTTAGCATTAGTCGTTTTTATTGCAATAAACGATTTCTTTCTATCGCTTGAAAGGTTTTATATGAAGAGAAAGAGAGCTCCATTTCACGTGAAGCAACAGGTGAGTACGGAAAAGAGACTGTCAATAAGCTGAAGTTCTTTTTCAGATTCTCCTTGCAGCATCTTATTCACATCCCGAAGAAGCATTAAAGCTGGACTTCTCGTTTTAATTTTCTCAACTTTGTTACGAAGACACTTTCCCATTTTTCCTGGTGTTGGCGGATCTCTTTGAACTCTCAGAAAACCGAGGCTAAAATCTTCACTCATCGCCGATGTACTCCGCATCCTCCGTTGTGTCTATAGGAACAATGTCCCTTGGCTCCTCACTACAACTCCCATTAAATACTCTGGAGTGCTTTTGGACTCTTGACTGACCTGGCGTGCTCACATCGATCGTCTTATATCACTGCCCTCCGGGCGGCTTTCAAAACTCTCACCTCTGTTGCATCGCCGTTCCAACCTCAGCCTACAGTCTTCATTGTTACTCTCGTTCGTCCGCTTATTACTTATGCCTGCCAAGTGTGGGGGGCCGCACACACGTCATCTGCGTCGTCTTCAGGTTATACAGAATCGCTTCATGCGCACCACTACCAACGCTCCATGGTTCATTCATAATCAGCAGCTCCATTACGAACTAGGACTCCTACCTCTTCACGACTACATTCGCAGGATCGCCCGCCGTTTCTTTTCCACGCCGCAAAGTTTCAGGAGCTGTGCATTATAACATCGGCGTGCGCACGCGACAGCCCTCACGCTTAAAGAGGAGACTAACACAGGACCTACTTCTGAGTGATACATCTGATTCCAGTGCTTGATGTATGTCTTACACCTTCAATATTGACATAATTCCTCAGAGAGTATTATTGGAGTTCTAACTTAATGTAGTTAGGGGGCGGCCCATTAGCCTACCCATGAGTGTTATTGTTCTTTAATGTATTGTTCTGTTACCTTCATTTCACTCTGATCTGTAAAGCATTGTACTGCTGATCGATCAATAAAAAACTATAAAAAAATTCCTGGTATGTCTACGGCGACAGCTTTTTCCTATACCTGCACGACAAAAGATAAAGGCATCCCTTTTTCTTTCAAACTATCAGTGATTGCGGCTGGGATTTTAGTAAAGTAGATCTTAAGGAACACTAATTTACTCTGGACAGTCTCCTCATTGCAAGCAAGGATACTTGCTGCTTCATTTTTATACGTCACTCGAGCAGCTTTTCATATTTTCCAAATAATTACTATAATACAGAGTTGTTTCAATCCACGTTGCTCATCTCGGGAGGATTGGCTCTGAGGATAGGTAAACTATTATCTTCCATCATATCAATAAATAATTTCACTACTGATGGCGCCTTTCAAACACTTTTTAGAGAGGAAATTAAGGTATTTGCTTCTTGGAAATTCACTCTGGAATTTCCTCTGACAACCGGTGGAGACCAGTGCTAAACAATTCATATCTGCCTTAGGATAAAATACCTGATAAGATTTTACAGCCTTAAGCACGTATGCTGCTGCAGCTGCAACCATCACCAAGAGTTTTTCAATTTCTTTAGCAGGCCATAAAACACGTCATGCATCACGAACAACCCTAGCAATCACCGAATGATCTGTCACTTCGAGTACCCTGAAAACAACGAGATGCTTCAGTTATTTTTCCCCACGACGACGTTGGCAATAAATCTCCACACGAGTCCGTTGTTTCATCTACATACGACCACAAGTATGAGTCGCCGATATTGTCTCCCATTTCTTTTATTACCCAAAAAGTATTATTTTATTTAAAATTAGTAAAGAACAACGATGTAATTTGAGGGCTCACTTTTGTGGCGCTAAAAGGCCATACGTAACTTTGCTTCCGTTTGAAAATATATACTAAGAACTTTTAAATAATTGAAAACTTTTATAAAAGCTCAAAATGGGGTTTGGGGTAGTAAATACACCAACTAATTTTAAACTCACCTCTAAAACTTAGCCAAGGTAGCTTTTCCTTATTATCAATTAATCAGGAACTTTTCGTCCGAAATGTTTTTCCAGGAAAGTTCGAAATTCGTATTATTTAACATATTCTACAGGATGTTAGTTAAAACTAATGAATACTCTGCAGATATCTTTCGAAAAATTATCACTGCCTTCTTTTCCATCTCTTCCTGCAGTAAATGCTGCCGGTAAAGTTGTTTGGATCTTAATGGCAATTCTATGAGCAGCTGTTTGTAGATGTTTGCAATCTGGAATGTTTTGCAGGGCACCTACAATAGCAGTACACTAATTTATACGTATAAAAGTTCAGGGGCGGTTCTTCCTTGATGCGTTTGAATCTCCGAGTCACCTATTTGTTTTTTAATAACTTACATGGTTATGTTTTATGTTCTAGCATTTAATTTTCATTTATAGAATTTCTCCGAGTTATATTTTGTAATGGAACTGCTCTCTTGGCACTCGTGTGTCGATAATGCAGCTGGCTTACTTCCCGACTACTGGTTCCATATTAAATGGCCACCGGCCCTCGTAGCCACAGTCGTTAGAGCGCATTTCTCTAGCGTTCCGCCGCGTAGAGGGTCGCGGGTTCGAGTCCCGACTTGGGTATGGGTGTTTATGTGTATATGTATGAAACTATTATGTGTTTCAAATAGGAAGAGTTCTCGCCATTAGCGAATCAGATGCGTTAGCCTTCACCGTTGCCACCTTGTTATCCCCACTCTTTTTATGGTTCCCTCTCTCTCGCACACTTGCGAGTCTTCTTGGCGTTAACGCAAACTGAATTTTCCAAAGTTTTATAATAATGCAGTTGTTGAAATCACAATTGCAACATGAATATTCGAATATTATGCAAATGTTTTAAATATTTAGTTTAAAGTTCATTATAGTTTATGAATTACTTATTTTTCTAATCCAACGAAAATGCCAGCGGTGCATCCGTATAGCTGTGAATGTTACGTTAAGAGAGAATTCGTCATTGCCATTTTCTTCAACGTCTGAGTACTGCAAATTTATGATGATAGGTTCCAAAATCTCGTTACGTGCTATCGCTTTCCAAAAGTCGCCTGTCTGACGCAGTTTTCCCAGTCTTGTTGTGTTCCTTGTCAATTTCTTCGTGAATAAATCGTTCAATGTCAGTTTAAAAATGTTATTTCTGCTTGCAACATAATTTGAGCCCACATTAACTCAATTGCATTGTTCTGGCAGTGGTAAGCAGGAAGGTGGATCGTATCTCATTGACTTTCTCATGACTTTTAAGCGGAAGAGTAACTGAATATGCTGCTTTCAACACTCTAGAGTAAACAGAGATTACGAAGCATTCATAAACAAAGATATGTGACCAGACACGTTCTGCCAGACCAACAGGAAGTGTACCGTTTCCTCTCATCGAATTTAACAAACACCTTGACTTATTCAAAGTACATATTTATTTTACCACGTCATGTCAAAGGTTTACGTTTCAATTCTGAGTAATTTCAAATATACGTTCACACATACATGCCAACCAATAATGATATTCATTACAGTGCTTACGTCGAAATGCGTTGTTACAATATAATGGTATCTACTTTATTTATTTGTATTAGGAAAACTATTTGAGCTAAAATTATGGGGGTTTTACGGTTATGTTAAATACCTTACTCTTTCCTTCCTCGTGGATCAGTGTTTGCAAAATCTGAAGTTTTGTCTTAGCGCGAATAGTATTTATTAGAGATTGATTAGTTTACCGCTCGTCACACACCACTTAGGGGGAATGCAATACAACACTGCAGGACTCCGATTGGTTGCTCACCTAGTAGCGCTCAAGGACAAACACCTTCACATTTGAAACACATAATAAAGAAAACAGATAGTAAAATAAACGGAAATAATAAAAACGGTTAAATAGGGAAAAGAAAAATAATATATATATAATAGATATATATATATATAGATAGATACATATTTTTATTATATAAAAAGCGAAAGTGACCGTAACATGCGGTGAATGATGAGAGGTTAGAGGGGCAGAATGCATTGCTGGTTACCATGGCAGGCCGCGCCGTGGCTCAGTGGTTAGACCGCTTGGCTCTCACCTAGGCGGCCCGGGTTCGATCCCAGGCGACCGCAAAGTGAGATTTGTGGTGGACAACACGGCGTTGGGGCGGGTTTTCTACGGGATCTCCGGTTTCCCCCGCCATCTCATTCCACCGGTGCTCCATCTTCATCTCATGCATCATCAGTGCCATCGCCTGCGGTGCCGTATGTAGTAAAAGCGGGCGTTAAACACTACACATTTCATTTGGTTACCATGGCTACGGATTCGCTTTATAGAAGCCGTATATTCCGCACCAACTCGTGTTGCCAACAAAATACAGAACCTTCTACCTACTTTTTCGTTTATTTGAAAAGAAATTTGTTCTTTAGAAGTGGTAACCCTCTTGAAGCGAGCTCCGCGTGTCATGCGCTACAGTTTATTATCAGCTTGCATCCTGTGTAAAAACGTAATATTTTATGTGTTCAGTGATTATTGTGTGATATGTAAAGTGTTTGATTTTTCATATTTAAGGGATTTACAATGAATCCAACACACTACCTGGCGTGTTCCATTCTCCGAACACTCTTTTCTCTATGGAAAAATGATGACAAACGCGTCGTGGTAAATGTCGATAGGCCAACAGCAGTGCTATTATGTGTTTCAAATGGGAAGAGTTCTGGAGTCCAGCTAATCAGATGCCGTATCACACTCAGCGTTGCCAGCTTGTTACCCTACTCCTTTTATACTTCCCTCTCTCGCACACACATACAACATGCAGGTCTGCTTGGTGCAGGCGTAAGGGTAGGCAAATTATATTTTACAAACTTTCACAATGATTCAGTTGCCAAAATCAAAATTGAAAAAAAGCATTTTCGCAATTATGTATATTTTAAAATGCTATAACTATAGTTAAAGTTTATGAATTACCTGTTTTTCTATTTTAATGGAACTGCCAGTGGCTTATGTATATCGTTGTCAATGTCACTTCCGTTAAGAGACAATTCGTCAATGTCACTGTCTTCATCGTCTGAGTCTTGCAAATTTATGATTATAGGTTCCAAAATCTCGTCACGTGATATTTCTTTCTTAACATCGTCTTCTTGGAGGTTTTCTACATGGCTTACGCAGCTTTCCCAGTCTTGTTGTGATATCTTGTCAATTTCTTCGTGAACAAGTCGTTCAACGTCCGTCAGTTTAAAAGTATTATTTCTGTTTGCAATCCCCCTTTTTATTTGAGCCCACACCAACTCAGTTGGATTATATTGGCATGTGTAAGGTGGGAGGCGTATTACCTCATGTCCCGTTTCAATTGCAAGTTGATCCAGCTGATACATTTTTTCCGTGTTTTTAAACGGAAGTACTCTTTACAATAACTCATTTTTAGTTTCTGTTTCCAAAAATGTTTGAAGAACGTGTACAACTTAAAAACAATACTTCGAGCCTGACTTCGCAATTCCTGCCTTTTTGACTCGCCACTAAATTCACCGCAAGAAGCCATTGCACTATTAACTCTTACTCTACTGTTGTGTGAAGAACTTAATGATATTGATCTGAACTCTCCAGAGTAAATAAACACTTTTTATCCAGCATTCATTCATAAACATAAGCATACAACATTCTACAGGCTAACAGGAAATAGAGTGTTTGCCCTTTCTTGAATGAACACCTTGACTTATTCACAGTAATTCTTTTATCACGTCATGTCAGTAGTTTAAATTTTAGTTCTGAGTAATTACACACACACACACACACACACACACACACACACACACACGCACACACACACACACACACACACACACACACACGAATCACTTTGAACTCTCTAGAGTAAATAGAGATAACGAACCATTCATAAACAAAGCTATAAAGTGACCAGACACGTTCTGCCAGGGCAGCAGGAAATTTATTGTTTCCTCTCGCTAGAATTGGCTTATTCAAAGTAATTCTTTTATCACGTCATGTCAAACATTTACGTTCCAGTTCTGAGTAATTACAAATATACGTTCACGCATACTTGCCAACCAATAATGATATTCATACAGTGCTTACGTCGCGATTTATTGTTATAATACAAGTAGTAGTGGTTTATTTATTTGTATTAGAAAAACTATTTGAGCTAAAAATATGGGATTTTCATGGTTATGTTAGATACATTACTCTCTATCTTCCACATGGATCAGTTTTGGCAAAATCTGAATTTTTGTCTTAGCGCGAATAGTATTTCATACAGATTGATTAGGTTGGCGTTCCTCACACGCCACTTAGCAGGAATGCAATTAGACAACACCGCAGGACTCCGATTGGTTGCTCAGCTGAAGCTTCCCATTTGAAACACACAATAGTTTAGAAAAACTTTGCAGCGAAGCATCTTCAAAATATACCAGAACATTTAAGATATGTTGGTATGAAGAGCATAATTGTGTCGGATTGAAGGAGCTGGAAAAAAAACACACACACACACACACTAATAAAGTTGCAGACGCCCTTCGGGAAAGCTCACGTCTATATATTGTAAAATGCAATGAGAACGTTAAGCTTAACAGGCTTTTCATGCAATATCCCATTAGAGAAGTAGACAAGAAATGACATTTCGTGGACTTAATGAAAGCGACGACTCTTTAAATAAAGGTAATTTTAAGGAACTTTTAGATTCATATACAGAGCGAATTCCCATCGAAATTCAAAACCACTATTCCAGTAGAAAATCAGTTTCTGGGATGCTGATTTTGCGAATTTAGCCGCACCGAACATGAAAGATTTGCCGCATGACAGTTGAACGCTGAGCAGTTTACACGAGCGGCATATAAAGTATTAACAGGAAGCGCTTGTTGTTAATAGTTATCTTCTCGTTATTCGGCGCCCTTTTATGGATTTAGATACATGATAGCTAACAGTCCTACACACACGAACAATAAAAGAGAAATTTGCTCGGATCCGTCTCTTCTTCTTAAAGCATCATTTCAAAAATCCATACTGCAAAAGTAAACTATACGCATAAATATGCATTAAGCCCTTATATATTCATTTACATGCGCTATAAAACTTCCAGAATAAACTCTATAACGTGGAATAAATTTATTGACTGAATATGTTTAATTATCAAGGAATAAGATATGCAAAAACCCAAGCCTTAATGATAACTAGTAATGAGTGAATTCGAATACAAAAAGTCGATGTATTCGATTTTTAAATCTTCTCGCGATGTTCTCGAAACCTGAACGTGTATTCGAAAACACATGCAAAGTTCTCGTTTGTGTTTGTCCTGAGTACTGTTTTCGAATACTTTAAATTGTTGTTTACACCAAGGTCGTTTTTATTTTAATGTTGTTTTTCTGGATTTTTACACATATACACAGTACACATAAACACCATGCCCAAGACTGCATCCGAACCCGCGACCCTTTACGCGGCGGAACGCCAGAGACATCCGCTCTAGCGACCCCGAGTACTTGCATCGAATACACGCAAATGTTCTCTTTTTTAGTATCCGAGAAGTTGTTTTCGAATACAAGCGTTCTCGATTCGCTGCTTGTGACGTCATCGAGAACTTGTATTCGAATGTAAGCAAATGTTCTCGTGTGTAGCATCCGGGAACTTGTTTTCGAGTACTGTCCTCCACAGGAGAGATAGTCTCCGACGGCTGAAACTCACGGGGGCCGGCGAAGGTTCCCACACCCTCCCTGGACAGGTTTATGACACCCCATGTCAGTTCAGTTATAGACCATTCAAAAACATTCTGACGGCTTCTACTTTTGTGAACGAATCTTCTCGATTTTAGTATATAGAGTGAATAGGGCGCATGTTTTTCTAAGGGTCTGCTCCTTGAGTAACAGAGGTTCCTTGCCACACACATTCGCTGTCCTTGTCCTACAGCACATTCCTTACAGGGACAATCTTTGCATTGCTATACTATACAAGCGTTCTCGATTCGCAGCTTGTGACGTCATCCGAGAACTTGCATTCGAACGCAAGCAAATGTTCTTGTGTGTAGCATCCGAGAACTTGTATTCGAATGCAAGTTTCGATTCTTCAAAGAACTCGAATACAGTGTATTCGATTCTGCGCATCACTGATAGCTTCTGAAGCAGAAATCAACCACTGTTTAAGCCTTTTAGCTAAAAGTAAAATTACTACGCTTGTCAGAGATCGAATCGTATTTACAGAACTGCAGTCACATATGCTGCCATATTCACACATATTGATACACACATACTCAATGCAACCGCTCTCTCGCTCTCTCTCTCTCTCTCTCTCTCTCTCTCTCTCTCTCTCTCTCTCTCTCTCTCTCTCTCTCTCTCTCTCTCTCTCTCTCTCTCTCTCTCTCTCTCTCTCACTCACCAAATACCAGAAATTGAACCCCCTCGTCCAGCAAAGCCTAACAATTTTATAATATGACGAAAGAATGCGAAAAGTTCAGTGCAGTAAATGTATAAGAAAATAAATGGGAATTCGCTTTATAAGAATCCTTGGTTGTACTGCTTGTTTCATTCGCACGTGGTGAAATGCACAATAAACAGGAATTATATAATCAAAGAACACAATTTCCCTAACCAATACACAATATTTCTAATCAATGTTTTACACTTTATAATATGAAGCACATAGTATTAACGAAAACCGTTACAAAAATGCAACGCCAATAAGATACGTCAGGGGGGTTGACTAGACATGTAAGAAGTGGCTACATTTTCAGAATGTAGTAAATCTTTTGCAGCATGCCTTACAACCCCCCCCCCCCCCCATCCTCGGTTAGAGACAGCATGATGATTCAATAGTAATGGATATTTTTAGATCCCTCATGACGTCGAGCGCCAACGCTACGGGATATACACAATGGGATACCAAAATGGCACAACGTGGACACCCTTTACTTCCGGAATAGTCTCAAGGGCGTCTCAAGTATCTAAAGTCTTTGCCCTCTAGGTCATCTTTAAAGACGGATGTACTATTTCCACGTGTTCCCCACAAATTTTAAAGCTGTTGGTTGATATACAGAGGCCGACATAAGTATTCGACTAATATAACATGTAACATTGCACGTACTATAAAAACTGTAATATTAATTTGGCAGCTTTGAATTGTTTAACATGTAAACAATAACCTTTAGTGTCTCGGAAACAGTATTTAAAATTTCACTTTGCATGTATTTATTACACAATCTGTACTGTATTTATTCTATTGTCCCTCTTATTGGAGGACACAAGTATTCGAACGTACCCAATCGAACAGAGAGAAAGGTGGTTGGACGTACCCTACATGCCCCTAACACATAACAGTTGTGTTTATGCTATGCCTCGAGACTGTGCTCAAAGTTATTCAACCGATTGTGTACACACAGGTAATAAAGGACGTCAAGGTAAGGAGACAACTGTGGCAGAGAGGAATATCGTGATAAATATGTAAAAACAAAACATATCTCTCTCTGAAATTGCCGAAACCATTAACAGAAGAAAAAGTACAGTGTTCTGCATAATTCAACACCAGACAAATACTGTTGTAAATAAACCTAGAAATGGCGCTCCTTCTAAACTCACCACCAGAGACAGGAGGCAAATAATAAAAATGGTGAAGCAAAATCCGAGATTAGAGGACGCATCTGGGATTAGAGAATGCCTTGAGCAATATTCTGGAGTGTGGTTCACACCAGAACAGTTGAACGAGTTTTAAATAGTACTGGGTACTATTCCTAGGAAGAAACCATATGTTAATAAGGTGAATAAGAAAAAGCGTATAGAATTTGTTAAACAGTATGCACTGAAACCAAAAGAATTCTGGGATAACGTTCTCTGGTCGGACGAGAGAAAATTCTGCTCTTAACAAGAATGATGGACGCCTTAAAGTGTGGAGACTGTCAAATACAGAATGGGAACCTAAGAACATGGTAGCTATAGTGAAACATGGTGACAGTAGTGTGATGGTATGGGGTTGTATAGCTTCATTTGGCTTTGGGGAACTGGTGTCCATTGATGGGATCATGGACAAATTTGAATACAAGAGGACTCTTGAAAACAATCTTAAAAAGAGTGCAGAGAAGCTGGGATTAGGGTATGATTATTACTTCAAGCAGGACACTGATCCTAAGCATACTGCAGAAATTGTGAGGCTTTGGATCGTGTACAACACTCCTCACACTCTGAAGACACCGCCCCAATCTCCAGATTTAAATCCTATAGAGAACATCTGGAAGGAACTCGAGGAGCGTGTGAGGAAGCATCAGATCAGAAGCAAGGACCATTTGGAAGATCTTCTTCAAACAGAGTGTAGAAATATGGACTAAACAACACATACAGACAATGCCCAAACAATTATCAGCAGTAACTCAAAGAAAGGGGATGATAACTAAATACTAGCTGTCCTCTGTTCGAATACTTATGTCCAGATGTAAAGTAAGCGTTTTATTTCTCCTTGTAGTGGAAATTAGTTTGAGTTGCTATTTATGAGTTTATGTGTTTAATGGAAGACTCTAGTTTACTTTGTATAAGTTGTATTTATGTATGCTTACTCTGCGTAGCTTTAAAATAATATAAGTAATAAATATGTTTACGTTCGAATACTTATGTCGGCCACTGTACATCGGTTGAAAATTTAACTGATGTATTATTATTCTTTATTTACAGTGATCCATCCAAAAATTCTAAGTAGAGACCTCATTTGAAATCCATGTTTTGAGGCACCCCGAATAAAAAATGGTTTTAGATAGTCATGATTGTGAACATACGCACCCGCGCGAGCGGCATACCCAACTGAAAAACCAAAAGTAGGATAAATAACAAACCTATAAAAATACACGACTAGCGTGAAAGAACAATTAACTTCCATTAATTAACCTAACAGTTATCTGAAGTATAAAGCTCGGAAATCTAAAGGACTTACACTTGTAAGACGCCATTAGGGAAATTGTCTCATGTGTATATGAGAACTCCAGGTGGTTTCCTAAGAAAAATGCGAGTCAATTGGAGAATGTAATGTCATGCTGGCATATTGCCATTGTAGCTCAATGGTTAAGAACAGCCGGACGGAGACCGCGAGATCCGTGGTTCGAATCCCGGCTATGGCATTGAGTTTTCAGTCTGACTCTGCCTATTCAGATGTTAGTTTAATTTTTTAAATTCTTTTAGGTGCATGCTGTTTTCTGCTTGCGATAATATATTCAATTTTGGCTTGAAGAAATGACTTAAGTTTATTATTATTATTATTATTATTATTATTATTATTATTATTATTATTATTATTATTATTATTATTATTATTATTATGATTATGATTATGATTATTATTATTATTATTATTATTATTATTATTATTATTATTATTATTATTATTATTATTATTATTATTATTATTATTATTATTATTATTATTATTATTATTATTATTAACACTGAATACATTTACTCCTGGGTACAGCCGGTCACATTTACAATTCTAATGAGTACGTACAGAAACACCATATCAAGTGCACGTTTTATGGTTGTAATGGCTTGACTAGTAGTAACACCAGGTGTGCGTCTAGGTTTATCGCATCACGCTTCGACATAATTTTCCATTCAAGTCCAAACGTGACTTGCAGAGAAAACGGTGGCATGCTGTAAAAATCCTATAAAGGACATCTTCATTACAACTGCTCACGGCGATAAACAAGAGTTAAAATCTTTGTTTTCTTTTACAGGAGATCTAACGTACGATGCCGACAGCGAGCTCTTCATAAAATGTACTACATCTGGATGAAATAAAACCATAAAACCTGTTTAGGTCCAAGAAGTATTCTGGGAGAATTTGGACCAGCCTGTGAGGTACAGAACAACTAACTAACCGTTCAGTGCGAAGTTCTATTTGGTTTTGTGACCGTGTCGCGAAAAAGGCGGTCGAGCTTCTAGCCCAGGTATGTGAAATAAGCAGTCAATCTTCATTTACTTCAGGCTTACTCATGTACTTAATGCTTAAAGATAGCTTTGGCCTTAGTTTAAAAAGTGCCTGATTAAAACTACCGATTCGCGTTTCACCTTTCTCAAACTTGGGGCTCCTAAAATTATACAGAATGTAACAAAAAGATATGTCAAAAATTTGAGAAAATGTGTTTTGCGGACAGAAGATAAGAAAATGTCATATGGACATAGTTCCAGAACATTTTTATTTCCTTTTTGGAGCACTTTTTCTACATCTACAACACTCATGCACGATTTCACCAACAGATGTTAAAATCGACGTTAACAAATGTAACCTAACAATTGTAACAGCGCTAATACTAATGTTAAATTTCTTGCATTTCACCAACCTGTTTTCTTAAAATATTAATAAACCTGTGTTAACGCCAAGAAGCTTGTAAATATTACAGCTATAGAAGGCTATAGATGAGTCGTATTATTTTCTGAACGTACTGCGATGCGCTTTTGTTTTCATTTTCGTCTACACAAGCTGAAAAATGGCGGATGAACAAAATTATAAATAAAGCCGTGAGACAAATTTCTCATCGATGGAGAAAGAATTGTTAACCGAATTGGTGACGAAGTGTAAGGATATCGTGGAAAATATTGGAAACGAATTTAATTCAAATGCATGTGTTACTACTACAAGCAACAAACAACTTGTCAGTATTACGTAAATTTAAAACGAGGTGCGAAGGACAAGTGACTAAAACGTTTCAAGACGGGAGGTGGACACATAATTCAGTGAATTATAAAATCACAAAGTTATTAATACTTAAAACAAGGCATATTCCTTTCGATGCATATTCTAACTCATTATTACGTAAATTTGAAACGAGGTGCGAAGGACAAGTGGCTTCAACGTTTCAAGACGGGAGGTGGACAGTGTACTATCCACATAATTCAGTGAATTATAAAATCGCAAGTTTATTAATATTTGAAACAAAGGCGAGATCGGCATATTCCTTCCAATGCATGTCCTAACGTCTTTTGTACTTCCACATTAACCTTCATAGCAACATGTTTCGACAGTGTATACCTCCGTAAAAATTTTCTTCGGATAGTTCCTCAAAATCATTTCTCCTCATAGGCCGTACTCTATTACGAATGCCATTTACACGATCTTAAATATAGCAAATTGACAACAGCTGCGTTCACGCCCGCCATCTTGACTATTTACAATGTTAAGGACTTAACATCAGAAATTTGGCTTGTTAGGTTAACAAGAGATTTAACACGAGTGTTACGCTAACACTTGGTGAAATGCAATTTTTGTTTTAACTATTGCTAAAAGTCTTAACATCTGTTGGTGAAATCGGGCATCAATATCAGAACGATGGAAAACTAGGAAATCACAGTACATGTTCAAAATGGCTTCCATTTGCTCCAGTGCATCCGTCAAACCGCCGTCGCATGTATTCCTTAATGCGCTGACTTAGGCCTGGAGAATTTATTTTCTGCCACCCTTCCACAATACGACCACGAAGAGCCTCAGGAACTGGAGTTGCATAAACAGGAGAGTTCAAATGTCCCCACAAATAAAAATCTAGCGCGGAGGACACGGAATTGGCCCACCTCTTCCTATCCACCTGCTACTCAGAAATCGACAGATAGCTAGAAAGGAGGTGGAGCTTCGTGCATGAAATGAGTACTAGTTCGTAACAAGTGGATTACCTACTGTATTTCACCATAACAATAACAATGGTGAAATACATCACCTCCACCCAATTTAAACAGAAGTAAAAACGAATGTTTTACTATTGTACAATTAAACCACTGTCCTGTTTTGGGGTTATGGCCACGGGACAGCTACGTATTACACATCTCACCGTTTAAGCAGAGTTATAGAAAAGATGCTCTACCATGGAGATAAACAATTTCCGGACCTATGTTCACGTACCATGTTTTATCCTCTATATGCAAGAAATACTTTCTTAAAGTTTTGACATACCTTTTTGTTGCATCCTATATATTACGAATCATTTTGTTTAAACTGGACTTCTTGCTTCCCCCCAGCCCCCTTAATTATATATATATATATATATATATATATATATATATATATATATATATATATATATATATATATATATATATATTCAACTCAATTTACAACTAAGCTTTTTACAGCCTATCTAGTAATATTTCTTTCTTAAATGTTTAACTTTGTTTAGGTGAGTCTTCCACTGAAGACCCCCAGAGCTTACACCTAAGTATTGCAGTCACACGTTAGATCTACTTTTCAGTCGTCGAATTACACTCTTGCTAAACACATCCTGCATTTCTTTATTTTCATGGTTTTGCACTCGTAGACGATGTTTCACTGCTTCTCTGACAGTGTCAATCTTGAGATCTCTATGTATGTGATCATTTCGCACATACCATGGTGCATTGACTATTCATCTTAAAACCTTGTTTTGGAATCCTTAATTTTATTGAAGATTAAAAGATACTGCCTAGGTCGACAGAGTAAACGAATTCATAAACTTTAGATGCATATTATATCTAATCTAGTTATCTAAATAAATGTTCAAAGTTCCTTTTTAGAGCTTTTATAATACAATATATGGCTTTGTAATATATGCAATATGTGAACACAGAACCAGGTAAACACAAAGAGGCATTATATGTTATTTCTAACATCGCCAGAAGCAATAAAATACTGGCAGAAGTTAAAAAAATGACAAACCAATAACAAGTACCTTAGAAATGACTGATGGGACAGAAAAGTCCATTTATATAGTTTGTTTTAAAGAGATTCTACGTTGTTTAGTATCTACCTTTCTGATTACATATCTCTTATGGTTTATCACTTACACAAAACTGTACAGAATTCCTTCCGAATGAGCACTTCGCAAGTTCTTCCCAGAAACTCAAGATTTGCATTTTGTTAAATAAATATCGTAAATATAATATACATCGTTCCAAGCATATTTTGGAAATTCACAGGGAAAAATCTTAGTAAGGAAGGGTATTTACGACGTCACGTCTACTCCCAGGTGTGTAGGTAGTCATCGATGTTTCTGAGAATGCCAGTTATTGACACCGGAGACGTACAAATACACACATTTCTCGTTCCACGAACCTTATTCAATTTACTTGCAAGGCGTCACTAATAACGGCTTCTGGCAGCACAGCTGTAGGTGGTTTCATATGAAATACAGAACAGCCTCGCACAAATAATGGAACGCCTGGCATCATTCAACTTCGTGCAACCTTTGGAATACACTTTTAGTGATTTATACACAGTTTTATAACTAGACTGGCATTAACACTAAGGTGCTCATAGCAGTAAAGCGGAACCAGCTCTAATCACCCTACTCTACGTGGGAGAGATGATCCGATGCCTCCGAATCGTTAAAGTTAGATATGAATCAGTTGCGACAGGTTGGAAGCAAGGTAGCAACCGGTGTCTGCCTCACGTTCAAGAGGTCCCTAGTTCGAATCTTGGTCAGGATGAGCTTTTGGGATAAGGTGTTTCTCCGGGGGTTTCACTTATCCTGAAAGATTAATGTCAGATAACTCTGAAGTCTATGGACACTGGACTCATTTGAGCATCATTTCATTATGGAGTAGTATATTTGCCGGAGCAGCAGGCCTGCGCAAGGTGAAAAGCTTAAGAGACATATTCTTGGATTAAGTGCGATACGCCAGCGAGATAACCAGTGCAGGAAAAGGTCCAGGGAAGATTGTAGGGTTGCAACGGCAGGCGTCACTTAGTAACGCCAGGTTACTAGTATTTCGCTCTTCTAATAAACAAGATAACAAGTGAATACAGCGCTCGTAACTTACGGGATTCGTCGCTGTACGTGTATACGCCTCAACGCTCTTCCATGTAATAGGTACTTGGAAATTAATTGTTCTTTCACAGTAGTTGAGGGTAGGCCAAATTTTAAAAGGTAGAGTCACACTGAAATATTCAATGCCATAATATCGGGGTTTGAACCACGGATCTTCCGGTCCCCGACCGGTTGCTATTAACCATTGAGCTACAATGGCAACGTGCCAGTATGACATTAAATTCTCCAAATGACTCGTATTTTTTCCAGTAAAGCACTAGGAGTTCTCACATGCACTTGAGACAACTACCCTAATGGCAACTTTCAAGACGTGAGTACTAAGTCCCAGGCTCTATTAGTCCAACCACTATTACGTCAATTAATGGAAATTAATTGTTCTTTCACACTAACCGTGTGAAGGCCAAAGTTTGGAAAGGTAGAATCTATTAGTGTGCGTGTGTGCGCGCGTGTGTGTGTGCGCACACCTGTCTGTGTTCAAGAAAGATTGCGAAAGCCCTACAGAGTCAATAAACTCGAGCGATAACCACTGCATTGACAACGATTTGTTATCGTGGCGCTTTCAATGGTTGATGAATGCATCACTCAACTGCAGGTTTCCAGAAAGCTGTGACAAGGTAGGAGAGATTAGGCACGCTTTGCTTGTCGCCCTAATGGCAGCACTACTGTCTTTTGTTCTGTAGATTTTCTGATGAAATGTCAATGCATTACATTTGCGCAAGAGCTGGCTTGAAAATTAACTCGCAAAGCTTCTGCTGCGTAATAAAAATCTGTGATGTGCTTTCAGAAAAACACTACATATTCCCTATTTTATGATAAATTATGAAAGCAGTTATCCCACGACGTTTTCTACACGTTGTGCTGCTCATAAAACAAAGTATTCTTGTCTGTCTATGTAGGATAGTGTGGTCTCACATTAACAGGTCAGGAATTCTACATTTCAGTTAAGGGGAGTAATCCGGATAAAATTTTAATACTGAAAAGTTGAATGACGGGTTCATTGAACATCAATTCATTCATTCATAGTCCGTTATGAAATAACCGGTTAAAGGACGCTTGTGAAAACTTATAATTCTTTCTATGTTAGATTATTCAGGGTTTTTTCTTCCGGAAACAGCCATGATGACAAACGTTTGAATGAGATACATTATCTTGCAGCACATTTTATGCAATCTTTGAGTTCCCAGATATAATAACATATGTACAAGTCCATTAAAATGAATTCGCAGGTTATTCAGAGAAAATTAGAAAATTAATATAAACACAAATATGCAACGTTTATTCCTATTAAGTATAAAGTTCGGGTGAAGCGATTTCCTTGAAATGGTATGTGACTCGAGTACGAAATTATATTCATATTTATCATTTAGAATTATTCCTAGCGATGGGAGTCCTCGAATACAAAATGTCGATGTACTGGATTCTTGGATGTTCTCGAAAACCTAATTATGTAGTGGAATACTTTTTCGGATGACGCAAAGGTCTCGTTTGCGTTTGTGCTGTTTTGGAATAGTTCTCGTCCGAAGTTTTGGAATAAGTGAAGCTGGAATCTGAATCCAGATCTCGATTCAGGTTCCTTTATTTCGAATAGTGTTCACAGATTCACATCTTAAAGGTCCGGCAGCATAAAGGGTATAAGTGAGATGGTTGACAACTTATGCAATTCGCTCTGCATGGATTCTGTTTTTGTTTTTGAAATGAATGAGCGTTTCTGAACCACATTTTCATACTGATTGCAAAATTGAAAACCGTTTTCTCGTACCATGTCTGTTTTTTTTTTTCAATTGAAATTCTATGTTTTGATTATTTTTCGTAATATTACCGTGCGCTTAGCGTTTGTTAGAAAGGCTCAACAGCTTATAATTTCAACTTTATTACTTAAAATGTGAAATAATATAAGTATTAATATGTTTTTAAATTAATAATTCTATATTTTTATATTTATTAATATATACTAACTATATCCGACCTAGGGGATGTTTTCCCCTTAAAATTAATAATTCCAAAGAGTGGAAGTTGTTCATAGATTCTTCTAAAAAGTCTTAAAGGTGTTTTGCTTCACAATAGCAACTTTCATCCTTTCATTCCTGTGGTCCAAGTTTGTTTCAAATGTGACATACGAAAATGTTAAGTTTTTGTTACAAAAACTAAGGTACGAACAGCATCTATGCGTGATTTGTGGAGATTTCAAGATTAATGAACAATTACTTGGTTTTACAAAATATCCTTGTTTCTTATGTGAACTGGGATAGCTGAGCTTAACACCGGATGAAATATATATATATATATATATATATATATATATATATATATATAAATGAACCTCCTGTTGCCCGCCTCGGTAGCGTGGTGGTAGCATGTCTGCCTCACGCTCAAGAGGTCCCAAGTTCGAATCTCAGTCGGGGTGAGTTACTTGGATAAGGTTTTTTCCGGGATTTTCCCTTATCCTAAAAGACGAATGTCGGGTAACTCTAAGCTCCATGAACCCCAGGCTCATTTGAGCATCATTTCACCCATTCCATTCATCGTCCGATATGACTTAACGTTGGAGGAGGTAAAATTTACAAAAAAAAAAAAAAAAAAAAAAAAAAAAAAAAAAAAAAAAAAAAAAAAAAAACCCTTCTGTTGTTACCTATAAAGTATTGTTGCCACTTCTCCACGTAAAATTAAGTTAATGAAACAATTTGTCAAAAATATAAAGACAGTGAGTGCATTTGTATTACATTTCCCTCATTATCCTATGAAAAAATTAAAGCTGGTGTATTCTAAAATAATGATGGACCGTCATCGAGAATACGATGACTCGGGAAAAATGAAGGATACCTGGAATGCTTTCAGAATTGTTTTTTAATTTTTGGAAATAATAAAAAAAAAAAAAACATGTGAACATATTTTAGTTCACATACTTTTTAGTTCATTTAACGTCAGAACGGCACGTTGGCCATGGTAGCTCAATGGGTTAGAGCGACTGGACGAAAACCAGGAGATACATGGTTCAAATTCCGGCCATGGCGTTGAATTTTTCATGTTGACTATCAAAAACCTTAGCCTATGTACGGCTAGATTGAAGAAATGATTAATTTCCATCAATTAACTAAAATAATAAGGGTTAAATGATGAAGCCTGGGACTCAAGTACTTACGATAGTAACTCACTACAAACGGTGTATCTTGTATGCGAGAGCCCCTAGTGGCCTACCGGGGAAATATGTGAGTCAAATGGAGAATTTAACGTCAGGACGGCACGTTGGCCATGGTAGTTCAATGGGTTAGAGCGACTGGATGGAAACCAGGAGATCCGTGGTTCAAATCCCGGCCATGACGTTGAATTTTTCATGTTGACTCTATCTATGTGAACATATGCTTCAAAATTTCAAACAGATTGGTTGCACCTTGAGTGTCAAAATTCATTTTCTTCATTCTCATCTAAATTAATTCCCTAAGAACTTAGAAGGTTTTAGTGAAGAAAATGGTGAAATGTTTCACCAGAATACAAAAAATATGGTAATGAGATATGAGTGGAAGTGGAATGTTCATATGCTGTCGGGTTAATGTTGGACTGCTCTGAACAACACGTGAGAAGGTCAAAGAAGAGAACAATTTAAGTACAGTATTGAGCTAAAGTTATGAATTTGTTTATAATTATTATTGATTAATTAGTGCCAAATAAAAATTATAATTATGGCGCTCTTTTTCATACAAAATTCTTATTGAAAGTAATTTCTGTTACGTTTCACAAAGCTTTAATTTTATTCCTGTTATTTATGAATAGTTTGAAAACCTGATGTGATGGGAGAAAATGGAGATTATTTTAGAATTCAGCACATAAAATCCGTTTAAATCAGATTAAAAAAGAAGAAGAAGTTTTGAAATGCAGAACAATGTAATCAGTTAAGACCGCCGAAATGACTACAGCATGTTGATAAAATATACTCTTTACACATAATCGACCTATTTACAACCGAAAACTATTGGACCGTTCCCAAAATATTATTTCAGATATGGGATCATAACATTTAAATTACTAAATCGTGGGAAAAGGGAATGAGCATTACAAGGTGTGTAACAACAACGAATGAATACTATGTTATAAATTTGAAACCAAATTCATGTTTATTATGCTGACACACTACTGATTTTCCAGTACAGTAGAAGCCCGAAATACCGCGGATTAGGATTTAACACGGGAGAAAGAATGTAGCACCAAAAGTGAAGTCGTATTTTTTTAAATTTATTTGTATTCTTTTTACTTTTGAAAGTTGAGTTTATAAATGTCTTCAAAGAGCAGTTCTGCAGTACAATTTTCGCCCTCATCACACCCCTAGCATTGACCTTGGCCACTTTATTGCTGTAACGGGACATGGAAACAATAGATTTTCAGTAAACAACTGTGTCTGCGGAAATTCTAACACCTGAGAAAGTTAAAATATTATTCGAGTCCGAATTACGCCTTTTCAGTGTAAAGTCACGTGTTGAGAATACCAATAGTGTACAGTACGATCGATTTCATGACTGGCCTGCACCTCCAGCATTACTGGTGAGTAATTGTATTTAAAAGTGCTGTACTTTATATTACATACCTTTTTATGTACCTACCTACAGTAATTTATTATTGCGCGAATGTTTCCTTACACCTCCAAGGGATCGATTTTTGCCACATCTAAGCTCCCCCCCCCCCATTTTTTTCATTTTACGTCCTCTAACATAGTCATATTGCACGATGAATGGAATGGGTGAAATGATACTCAAATGAGCCCAGGGTCCACAGAGCTTAGAGTTACCCGACATTCGTGTTACAGGATAAGGGAAACCCCCAGAAAAACCCTTATCCAGGTAACTCACCCTGACCAAGATACGAACTCGGGACCTCTTGAACGTTAGTCAGACACGCTATACCACCACGCTGCCGAGGCGGGCTGCTCACATTTCGATATACCTACCGTGGAAACTTTATAACGCGGGGGTAAAGCATGTCCCCCAACAACCGCGTTATTTCGGGCTTCTACTGCACATCGGATCATAAAATGTAGCATAGTTGTGTGTAAAGTCCAATTGAAAAGAGTTTGACATTAAAATAAGTATATTTTGCTAATAATTTGTGTATAGTCTAATATATGTATGTATTATTTATTATTAATTGCATTTCTGAGAAAGGTGCGAGAACAAAGTTTTATTTTCAGGGTATTGAAAAGCCTTATGCCAAACATGACGAAAAACATGAAGAAAATCTAGCAAATATCTTTCATGTTATATTCATTTATCAGTCTAAACGGATAAGTTCATAAATAAAAAACGAATTCAATTACTAGCTGTACTTCTAACCATTTATAAACAACATTTTTATACAATTTAATGGCGTCTTGAACGTCACTTAAAATGGCTTTACATTCCAGCACCTTCAGTCCTAGTTGAGCGAAAAATGTTCCATTAACTGGCTATCTAACAAGTGTGAGTTTCGATTCATAAAAGAATTCGATTTTGCCCGCCACTAGTTATTCCGTTTCCATTAGAGGGAGGAGGAGGGAGAAAGAGAAAGACCTAAGGAAATGACTCGCCTTTAAGGAATTTTTATAAAGATTACAGCATATGACTCACCTTTAAGTAATTTGTGTGATAAGCTATGTAATTATCAAATGTAAGGCAAAAGTTCGGATTCAATTCTCAAGTTTGAGCAAGTCTTTTTCTGGACACGAACTCGCCAAGAGAGTTCGCTTCACTTGCTCTCCAGTGTATCCCAACCACAGAATGGACTACAAAGGAGAATCGCTAACAAATACGTTTTGAGCCCTGAACACATTCTCTATAGCAATATGAAGACCACGGCGCCTGCGCAAACAAATCTCTGATATGAGATCCCCGCTGTGAGCTTATTTAATTGGGCTTGTACGTTTATTTCTAGGCCTCTTTGTCTGAGTTTATTTCCGTTCCAAATTGTGTTCCAACGTGAAGGTGACTGACTGGCCACGTGCCTGGCGTAGGTGTGGCGGTATTTCGCGATGGCATCAATGGAAACATGGCAGCGCGCCACGTCATATACATTTCTTGGGATCACGTATTTACTGTTTGGTAATAGCCTTAATTTTCGACTATAGCTCCATTTGCGATCCATTGTTCGTATACACTCGTTAACCCTGTTCCGACAGTGACGTCATGCACTCAGAACTTGGACGTCTTCACTTAATTTCATCCACGAGCAAGGAGTGCACTCAATTTGTTATTATATTGGTTTTCACATTAGGAAGGCACAATGGGCTTTTATTAACCATGATTGTCTTATGAAACAATCAAGTGCGCCGTTGCAAAACGTGTGTGTTTTCAAAGGCGACCAAGATAAAATACGAACGCGCATTTCGGTATGAAATGTGTTGAAGAATACGATGACAGGCACTAAAGATATTTTATATAGCTCTAAATTTTCTTTTCTTATTCTTTTTCTTCTTCTCCTCCTTTTTCTCTTGGTATAGGGCACACTCCTGTACATTTATGGTCCGCTACCCCCTTCTGCCACTTCAGGCATCGGATGAGAGAGCCAAAACTATGGATCAGAGAGAGAAATCCAGGGATGGGCGATCAGCCCACTCCCCGGAATGAGAATGAGGGAAGTAGATAAACGAAATGAGTGCGAATTCGATGAAAGGAAAGATGTTAATGAAATGAAGACATGATGGCGGGGGAAGCCGGAGGTTCCAGAGAAAACCCACCCCAGCGCCGTGATGTCCACCAAAAATCGCACTTTGCGGTCGCCTTGGATCGAACCCAGGCCGCCTTGGTGAGAGTCAAGCGGTCTAACCGCTCGGCCACGGCGCGGACCATTTTCTTTTAAATAAAAATTTTGTTGAAAGCTTTTAACCTTTTTCTTTCGCTTCGAAAGTTAAACCATGGCTTCAAACCGAAAATACTGCAATGATAAAAAATGTATTGGCTTGCTCTCACAGGCCACGATGGTATATAAGTTATATCAATGTCTAAAAATATTTCATTTAAAAAAAAAGTTTACAACAAAGTGTTTGGATTCCTCGTTTATGCAATGGTACACGTACACGTTTAACGTTCCATCGACCAAGTCGTCAAGGAAATAATTAAAATTTTTTTATGCACGATCCACGAATCAAGAGTTTAAGGAAAATATGTTTGCAGCGCGCCAACAAAGCTTGTCTTGGAGATGATATAAAACAAACGAAGTATGAGAGTTCTACGGACAGTAAGGGGTCGTAAGCCATTGTGTCTTCATGACGTGAAAATAACTAGCCCTTTCTGCTACAATCGTCCTACGTTTTCAGTTATTCAACATTTTAAGCAGTTACTATCAAACATACGTACAGAAAATGAGCTCCAAAGTACTGCCGAAATCAGGGACTTACGACATTCCCGCAAATACGTGAACAGCTGCAATACCCTGGGCCAAAACGGCAAAACCCTCGAGTAAAAATCAACAAAATTTAAAGTCAGCTTCTGGTTCCCGAAGTTGCCAGTTCAAACCCGGCGGAGGATGATGGATTATTTCAGGTGTAAAAATACTTAGCATGGCTTCCTTCGGGAAAGAAAATAAAGTCTCCTGTTTTAGATTTAGGGAAGTAAAACAAACGCATGCCTGCTACGGGGGCCTCTGAGAAAAATAAATGCGGTATTTCTTAATGTAGAATGAGACGCTGCGACCTATAGCAATAATAATAATAATAATAATAATAATAATAATAATAATAATAATAATAATAATAATAATAATAATAATAATAATAATAATAATATATAAATGAATTAACGTTTGTTAGTCTCGCAAAAACTCAAGAAGTGCTGAAGCGATTTGCCTAATTTTGGTTTTGAAGTATTTGTGTAACACCAAGGAAGGTTTAAAAGGTGAGAAAAACAAACCTGAAGTGATAATGGGCGGGGTTATTAACTAAATATAAGGAGCTAACAAATTACAGGAGAAAAATATGGGATAAGAAGTGGGTAGTGTAAGCAAAGAGATATTGGCGGTACACATGCTAACGGGGATGGGGAAAAGAAAATTAGATGTATAGGAGATTTGTTATACAGGACAAGAGAAAAGTGGATTAGGATAAAACAAGAAAAGGTCAAGAAGAAATGACACCAAGCTGCTCAGGAGAAACCAAAGGCTTATAGCCAGGGAACCTGAGTCAGCAAGTAAATTTGAAAGGTCAGCAATTTCACGTATTTGTGCAAGAGGTATAATACAGCGTGTTCTATGTTAAATTTTATTATACTGAATTTGTGATGGATACTGTACAAATAAATAAATATCAAATATTTTATTATTTTTATATTGCTGTGTACACACTGCATTTATTAAACCTGTTGACGTGTCCTATGCATTTTGGATCATATGGATGAAATAAAATGAAAATGAAAAAAAAAAAAGAAATGAAAATGAAAAAAAGTGAACCAATAGTAAAAATAAACAAATTATTAACTAAAATACAGACAATAAAGATTGGGAGAAAGGAAAAAAAACTAAATATTAAAGTACACACGTAAACTTTTAAGGAACAAATACACCTTCTTTTATTTTCGACAAACAAAAGCATTACGAAATATAGATATTCCACTCCTTGCGAAAGTCTTCAAAGATATTTCACTAACCATATTTTATTAAATAACGTTTATCAAGACAGACGATTTGCCTAATTTTGGTTTTAAAGTATTTGTATAAGCCCAAGGTAGTTTAAAAGGTGAGAAAAATAAACCTGAGGTGATAAAGGACCGGGTTATTAACTAAATGTGGAAATACACACGTAAACTTTTAAGGAACACATACACCTTCTTTTATTTTCGACTAACAAAAGCATTACAAAGTACAAAGATATTTCACACATCCCCGACATAAAGTCGCCGTTGACACCTTGACCGTATTAATTACATTACCCTCAGATTTCTGTCACTTCACAGACTCCAAAAAGGAGCTTATACAACGTGTTTTTTGGCTGATTGAACGAGCAATATTTGCGGCAAAAAAATACAGTTGTATATGATCTAAATGCGAGCATACAGATTTTTTTTCCCGGGGGAGTTGTTTTTGTACAAATAGGACGACGCAGTCAACTATTTCACAGGATTTTTAAATTCATTAGAATTGTCTGAACTACACCCCACAGTGTAAAATTAAAAGTAGGATCAGTTGTGATCTCACTGCGTAACATTAACCAACCACGACTGTGCAATGGAACGAGAGTAACTGAAAAAGCTAATGAATAACGTCATTGAGGCAACAATCATCAAGGCAAAGTCCAAAGGAGAGGATATCTTGATCCCACATGTTCCAGTGATTCCACAAATTTATCTTTTGATTTTAAGCGTCCACAATTTTTCATGCGTTTGGCCTTTGCGATGACCACACATAAATCGCAAGGGCAGTCGTTGGAAGTTTGCAGAATCAACTTGGAGTTTCCCTGTTTCTCTCATAGACAATAGATTATTATACGTAGCTTTTTCGCGCGTCCGCAAACCATCATCTTAATATATTTACACCCCACAAAAAGGACCACAATATTGTACATCAGAAAGCTTTAAATTGATTAACTTAACTGTAACTGTGCTGTATATAAACTTTAAACCCAATTGCAGAATAAATAACTAATCGAATTTGTTTCTAATATATAACTTCAGGCAACTTTAATTGGCGATACGAAGTTCGCGGGGTCAGCTAATAACATAATATGAACGTAAACTTTGGGTGTAGAGCATTTGACACATATCAATGTTAAGAGCAAAATACGTTCATAATAAATAGTAAGTTTTATTACACATCTGTTAATTATATATAATATAATAAATAACTGTTTATATACAAATGTTTGCGGCTGTTTCCGTCAACAGTCATATGTTTTTAAACTTTTATAATCAATTTTATGTTATACCGGACGTGAAACCTGTGTGTGTTTTTTTTTTAATTTACGTTCTCCAACGTTAAGTCATATCGGACGATGAATGAAATGGGTGAAATGATGCTCACCTGAGCCCAGGGTCCTTAGAGCTTATAGTTACTCGACATTCGTCTTTCCGGATAAGGGAAAACCCGGGAAAAACTTTATCCAGGTAACTCACCCTAATCGAGATTCGAACTCGGTGTATGACTGATACGCTACGATGAACGCTACCGAGGCGGGCACGTCCGCTAATAACAATTTGGAAAAGGTCTAGCGGGAGTATTTCTTCCTCCCCAAGAATTGCTAAAATAAGGTCCCAAACTTAGGATAAATAGCAAATTGAAGATGCCACACGGAGGCAGTAAACGCAGAATATCCTCTCCATGGAAAGCTTGTGTTATTTTCTATTTTCTCATAAATGTCTTCAGGGGCTGTGGTTCACATAGACCTGTCTGTTACTTTGGCAAAGCACAAAACTTTCCTCTTCCAACACTTCATGAATAGTCCATAATGCACTATGATCCTTGATGCAGACACCTGCTGTGACTCTGAATTGTAATGAGGTTTGTCCTTGAATGCCAACAGGACAAAAGCCAATCGGAGTCCTGCGGTGTTGTCATATTCCCCTTAAGTGGGGTGTAACGAGCGCCAAATGAATCCATTCTCTAATAAATACTATTTGCGCTAAGACAAAAATGCAAATTTTGCAAAAAAGTGATCCACGAGGAAGATAGGGAGTAATATTTCTAATATAGCTGTAAAATCCCCGTATTTTTAGCTCAAACAATTTTCATAACACAAATAAATATAATCTCAATATATTATAACGAAGCATCGCAACGTAAGCACCGTAATGATCATTATAGCTTTGTATGTATGTACGTTTGTAATTACTCAGAACTGAAATGTAATGTTGTGCTAAAAGAATTACTTTGAACAAGCCAAGGTGTTTTGTTAATTTGGGAGAGACCAAGCAGTAAACTTCCTGTTAAACTGTACACAGTTGTATCTGCAGAAAGCGAGCCGTCACATGAAATGTTTATGAATGCTTCGTTTATTTAATCTAAAGAGTTAAAATCAGTATTGTTTAGTTCTTACGTTTAAAAACCATGAAAAAGTGTATCAGCTGGACCAACTTGCAACAGAAATGGGACACGAGGTAATCCGCCTTCCCCCTTAACATTGCCAATACAATGCAATTGAGTTAGTGTGGGCTCAAATAAAACGGGAGTTTGCCAACACAAATAATATTTTTAAACTGACGCTGAACGACTTATTTACAAAGAAATCGATAAGGTGACATAAGAAGACTGGGAAAACTACGAGAGACATGCACATGAACTACAAGAAGACGACTTTTGGATAGAAATAGAGATTTTTGGTGCCCGCCTCGGTAGCGTAGATGGTAGCATGCCTGCCGCACGTTCAAGAGGTCCTGAGTTCGAATCTCGGTTAGGGTGAGGTACCTGGATAAGGTTTTCCCTTGTCTTGATAGACAAATGCCAGGTAAGTCTAAGCTCCATGGACCCTGGACACATTTGAGCATCATTTCACTCATTTCATTCACCGTCCGATATGACTTAACGTTGGAGGACGTAAAATTACACAAAAAATATTTTGGAGCCTATCATAAATTTGCAAGGCGTAGATGATGAAGACAATGACGAATTGTCTCTTGACGTTAAGTGACATTGACAACTATATGGACGAACTACTGACATTTGCATTTAATTAGAAAAGTAGATAATTCATCAACTATAACGCAGCATTTAAAACATGCGAATGTGCTTTTTACAATTTTGATTTCAACAAATGCATTATTAAAATTTGGAACATTCACCTTTGGTTCCCTTACGACTAGTGCCAAGGAGTCGTGCATGCTCAAGGATAGTGTGCGAGAGAGAAGGAAATACTAAAAAGTGGAGGGTAACGAGGTAGCAAAGCTGAGCACGCAAATGCATCTCATTCGCCGCAGTCCAGAACTCTTCCCATTTGAGAAAGATAATGATGGTGTGTGTGGGAGCTCAGCTGAGCTACTTTAAGGTCAACCTTCGTCGCCGTGACAACAGACATTACATGGTCGTACGAAAAGCACGAACGTTACTTCATGACGCACGGATGCATTTGGTACGTCTCATGGGATCAACATGCAGCTTGACAGCTTCTTGATTACATTTCTTTGACAGAATATAAAACGCTTCTTTAAAAGAACAAGGGATGCACGTCGGATTGATTATAGGGGCGTCGTTCAACGACGTCAGCGTTAGACGTGCTACTAAGGATGATATGAATACAGCCAAGTGTGGTGTTTAACAGACTTGCTCAGTTAATGCCACCCCCCCGCGCACACATACATACACCATTTTATATTTTGTTTATTCAGAGGTCTCAAAACGTATCTCCAGCAAAATCATCGTATTAAATTGAATGGAATGCAATAACTTGTCTACCTACATATGCCTACTCTGCGCATCATCCACCGTCAGTGAATGAAGCTCAAAAGAATCCAGGGTCCATAGAGCTTAGAGTTACCGGAAAAAAGCCTTACTCAAATAACTCACCCTGAACAAGATTCGAACTCGAGTCCTCTTGAACGTGAGGCAGACACGCTACCATCTACGCTACAGAGACGTGCTTCTACTATGCACATGATAGAGAAAGTAAGAACGGAAAGTCGTTAAAATACCAAACTTGGTATTCAGCATCTTTCTTTACGATTTTCAACAACTCCAGACTATGCTTAACATGAAACATTTTAAAAAAAAATATTTACTCCAAAATGACTAACGAATTTTATTAAAATACCAACCATTTGTTTAAGATATTTTTATTACAAGTGAAAAAGTATTTCTTGCCCTTTCTGGGAATGTCCCTAGAGGTCCTGTTCATTTTGAATGACTTGCATAAAACTGTAACAGCACGACAAAATCTTACTACACAAAAATGTACAGCTCTTTAAAACACCCTTTTTGTGAACCATTTCGGAGATATTCTTTGTAATTTGTTTCAAATTTCCAATAATTATGCTCTTCTCAAATGGGAAGTCGTTATTACTATTTTTTAAATCTCTTGACCGTGTAAATGGAACAGAGTTTCAAATGTATTGCAAGGCGAACAGCTAGGTGAACTACGGCGAGTGATAGATAATTTCCTAAAGAGGTGCCGACAAGGTATGGACAACGACGGTGACCAGTTTCAGTATCACCTATGGGCAAGAAAAGCCTTTTAAAGTAGTTTTTAAAACGTTGTATTGTTTCACTGCGCCTTTCTATGATAGCGGCAGGCGGCAACGAGTGCCCAGGATGCGGACAGGCACCGGTTAGGATGTTTTGGGGTCTCTTGGTATAATCACCCACCCTTGCCGTGCTTTAAGTAGGCTTTCGCAACCTAATGCTTCCACAGGAAATAATCAGGCGAATAATATGTGGTATTTAAAGGTCAAACATTTTGAATTTAAAAAAATAGGCTATTTCAGTACCGCGTATCGTTAGATTATTTATATGAGTTTATAAATAAAAATAGAAACCAAAAACAAAAAAGTTACTGCTTTTACCATGCTTATTTTCTCTAACACGTACTAGATAAGCAGAGAAAGTATTGCATTCCATCCGAAATTTGCTAGAAAAAAGAATTTGTAAGGTTTTCTGAATAAAATATTTATAAAAAGTGTGAGAAATAATTAACTCAAAGTATGTTAAACAACAAAATTGGTGTATCAAGTTCATTTTCCAAGGATGGACACGATTTTCAGAAAAATCCCCCAATCCTAATTACCCTTTAGGTGTAACATTTGTTTTAAGCATTTTCGATACTCTAAATATGGCTGTAACCTTTCTTCATTAAGGTACCATATTTTACGATTAATTTCTCAACAAATGAAGAATTGAATTTTTGTTAATAGCCATTGAAGTCCTCTTCATTCTGAATTATTTTTGCATCAATAGTAGAAAGTAACAAATAGACTAAATCTTAAAAAATGTAGATTTAATTAAAGCAAACAATTTGTCAAAAGGATTTTTTTTTACTATTTCTGAAATATTTGTTGTTACCGAAGCCAGTTATTCAGTTATTCGTTATCATTTTTTAATAAATTATTCTTATTTATAATTTTAATATTACTTTTAATGTTATATTGTACTTTTGCAAATTAAATACAAAGAAAGGGTAGAGCCAGAATCAAAAATTCAATGCCATAGCCGGGATTTGAACCACGGATCTTCTGGTAGATTCTTCTGGCTATGGCATTGAATTTTTCATTCTGGCTCTACCCTTTCATAGTGCGTCCTACACACGGCTAGTGTGAAAGAATAATTAATTCCCATTAATTGTACCTAATAGTGGTCCGAACTATAAAGCGCGGGCGTTAAAGTACTTACAGTATAGTAAGTCGCCATTAAAGTAAGTTGTCTCATGTGTTTATGAGAACTCCTAGTGGTTTAGCGGGAGAAACACGAGTCAGTTGGAGAATTTAATGCCATGTTGGCACGTTGGCCATAGTAGCTCCAGTGGTTAGAGCGGCTGGACGGATACCAGAGGATCCGTGGTTCAAATACCGGCTATGGCATTGAATTTTTCATTCTGGCTCTACCCTTTCATAGTGCGTCCTACACACGGCTAGTGTGAAAGAATAATTAATTTCCAAATTAAATATTATTTTTTCTTGAAAGGTAAAATACTTATACTTCATACAACTGGGAAGTCGCTATTCGTGCTTTTTCTTCTTACCACCATAAAGAGAATGAAATCTGAAAGTTTGCATATAGCGAGCAGCTCTTAAAAGATTTGATTATCGCTTACTAATCAATAAGGAAATGTGCAGTAGAGAAAGTCCGACCGACCGACCGACCGACCGACTGAAGTGCTGGCTGGCTGTATACAGCCAGAAGGTTTTTGCTGCAGTTCCACCCGTTAAGATTTTTACCGCAGGTAAGGTTTTTCTTTTGGGGATTTTGTAGGATGGGCTGTGCGTTTTGAGGTAGAAATTTGTTCGAGGTTACAAATTTTATGTACCTCATACTTTTATGTACACTTTTTATACCCCACCCCGCAACCAAATCCATTAAGATCGACTTGATTTATCAATAGATGTTCGTTGATATGCCTGTAGACATTAATACCGGACATTCTCAACGTAGTTTCAACAGAAATAATCTTCTTATGTCATTTAATATATGCAAAATCTCAAAGATAAGTGCAACCTCGTGTGACTGTTACGTACCAGATTATTCTTATCGCCGTGCAGAAGATACGGGGAAACAGGAAATTTGATGTCACTGTGAAGTAATGTCCTGGAAGGAACAGATGTAATTAGTTTATCGTAGGAAACACAAAGAAAATGCGGTTCAAGAAGGGGAAAAAAACGTTTTAGCAAAACGAAATCCGTTTTCCAGGCGAGACGTAAGTAAGCCTAAACTATCCTCCAAAGCTTCGAGTATGTAAAACCCTCTGTAAACTATACGTAGCAGACGTACCTAACCACTGTTGCACGGTTAATCTTACAAACAGAATGACCAATTAATTATAAAATGTAACACTTAAAAAGTGGAAGATACAATTTAAAAAGCAATAAACATTCTGTTTATAACTGCAAACATTGCATGTTACATTCATTTCCTTAATTGTAATTTATCAAAACATCCGAAAACCTCTACTCTAAATCTATACTGCGACTTTCAAAAATATTTTTTTCTTTGAATTCTACCAGGCCAGCAACCAATCGGAGTCCTGCGGTATTGTACTGCATTCCCCTTAAGTGGGATGTCTCGGTAATGTAGATGGTAGCGTGTCTACCTCACGTTCAAGACGTCCCGAGTTCGAATCTCGGTTAGGGGAGTTACCTGGATAAGGCTTTTTCGGGGTTTTTCCCTTATCCTGAAAGACGAATGTCGGGTAGCTCTAAGCTTCATGGACCCCGGACTCATTTGAGAATCATTTCTCATCCATCGTCCGATATGACTTAACGTTGGACGTAAAAACAAAAACAAAAAAAAAAACACCTTAGTGGGATATGACGAGTGCCATGCGAGTCCATTTATAATAACTACTATTTACCCTAAGACAAAAATTTCAATTTTACAAAAGTGATCCACGAGCAAGGTAGGGAGTAAGGTTTTTAACACACCCGTAAAAACCCCATTTTTTTTTTAGCTCAAACAGCTTTCATAACACAAATAAATAAGATACAAATCTATTACAACGAATCCATCGTGACGTAACCACTGTATTGACCTTCATTATCGGTTGATAGGCATGTGTCTGCATATGTTTGTAATTACTCAGAACTTAAATGTAAACTATTGACCTGATGTGCTAAAAGAATTACTTTGAAAAGCCAATGCGTTTCTTAAATTCGAGAGAGAGAGAGAGAGAGAGAGAGAGAGAGAGAGAGAGAGAGAGAGAGAGAGAGAGAGAGAGAGAGAGAGAGAGAGAGAGAGAGAGAGAGAGAGAGAGAGAGAGAGAGAGAGAGAGAGAGAGAGAGAGAGAGAGAGAGAGAGAGAGAGAGAGAGAGAGAGAGAGAGAGAGAGAGAGAGAGAGAGAGAGAGAGAGAGAGAGAGAGAGAGAGAGAGAGAGAGAGAGAGAGAGAGAGAGAGAGAGAGAGAGAGAGAGAGAGAGAGAGAGAGAGAGAGAGAGAGAGAGAGAGAGAGAGAGAGAGAGAGAGAGAGAGAGAGAGAGAGAGAGAGAGAGAGAGAGCACTTTACTTCCAGTCAAGACTGTAGAATGCTGTATCTGCCGAAAATGGGTTGTCACATGATATGTTTGTGATTACTTCGTAACCGGCGACGAATTTTTATTTATTTCACAACTCTCTCCTTTATTTCACAAACACACTTCACTTGTTTTAGAATCTTCACTGCTCCTGTACAAATCTCTTATTACCTATGCCTGCCAGGTCTGGGGAGCTGCCAGTATTTGTCACCTGCGGCGTCCACAGGTCCTCCAGAGTGGATTCCTGCGAATCGCCACCAATGCTCCTTGGTTTTTCTGTAACCTGAGCTGGAACTTCTTCCTGTGCACCATTTCATCCGACAGATTGCTCGACGCTTCTTCTACAATCAACACCACGTTCCAGGAGCTGTGACGTATAACATCGGCGTCCTAAGTCGCCGGCCAACGCGACTCAAGCGACGACTACCACAGGACTTGCTTTACAGTGATGACACTTCTACTTCTGAATGATCTACTGTTCCAAATTTGCTTACCTATTCTTCTTTTCTGTTGTGTAAATTCTCACTATTGAAGTATGTATACCATTTGTGTTAGCTCAGTATCACATTTGTATTAGTTCAGAGGAGCCACACTGTCCTACCTCAACAATGCTATTACTATATAATTATTTTGTATCTGTTCTCCCAGATCTGCAAAGCATGTATTATTGCTGGCCGATCTAATAAAAAATAAAAGAAAAAGAAAAAGGCTTTTTGTTTAGCCTAGAGAGTTTAAATCAGTATTATACAATTTTATTCCGTTTAAAGACCAGGGAAAAGGTGTATCAGTTAGATTAACTTGAAATTGAAATGGGACACGTGGTAATCCGTCTTCCCCCTTACCACTACCAACACAATCCAAATGAGTTATTGTGCGCTCAAATAAAACAGGGGGCTGCAAACAGAAATAACACTTCTGAACTGACATATGAACGAATTATTCACGAAAAAATTGATAAGGTAGCAAAACAAGGCTGGGAAAACTGCGTGAGACATGCAGAAAAACGACAACACGACGACTTCTGAAACTAACACGTAACGAAACTTTGGAGCCTATTATCATACATTTGCAATACTCGGACGATGAAGACAGTCACAATGACGAATTGTCTCTTGACGTGACAGTGACAAGGACCTGGACTTCCACTGGATTTGAAAAACAGGTAATTCATAAACTACAATTATTATCATAATATTTAAAACAAACACATAATAGGCGAATATCAATGTTGAAATTTTCATTTTAACAACTACATTATTATAACAGTTTGGAACATTCAATTTGGGTTCCCTTACAACTAGCTCCAAGTAAACTTGTATGCTCTAGGATAGTGTGCAAGAGAGAGGGAAATATGAAAAGAGCGGGGGTAACAAGATGCAATAGTTGCTCCCGTGGCTCAGTCGATAGAGCACATGCATGCCGTGCTAGGGGTACCGGGTTCAATTCCCGGCGGTGGCGGTGGGGATTTTTCTCCGACCAAGATAATTCCTCATCTTCCCCAGAGTCTGGAAGTATGGATGAGAGTGCAAATATGTGCGTGATCTAATGATTAAAACGCAATATATACGAGTTAACACCTTCGATATGTTCAAAAGGAGAACGGAGTTAAAGGCGGGGTATAAAACGCATGCAAACGCACCTTATTCGCTGCAGACTAGAACTCTTCACATTTGGAAAGCATAATAAATATGTACTGAGGTTTCTGAATTCCAAATCTTTTAATAATCTTGTAACTTTTGCTTCATTTCGGTTGTAATGTAATCAAGATCTTTAACAGAGAAATAATTATTTAAAGAGAGAATTGTGCTACCATTAAAAGTGAAACCATATTATATATGGACAGCTGACAAGTTTATTACAAGAGGTAAAGATAACTCTACTACAATGCATAAAAGTGGTGACGTGAATTAAATTGTAATCTGTCCTAAACTAGAACGATTTGTTGTAAATGAAAGAGACAAAGATGCTTTAAGTAAACACTCTTGGGCTACTGATTAAAGACGTTACTCGCGGGCGGGGGAGGATACCTAAAACCCTGATTTTCACATTGAATGGTAATTGTGCTTTCATGTTATAGGCTACGTGCAAGTACTTCTTTTGTAAACAACTGTGCATAAGAAATGCACTTAATTTATCAAAGGTTTTGTCCAGTTAAGTGAAAATATGACTGCTAATCCTTAGCCAGAAAAAATGAATCGTAATGGCGATGAAACTTAGGCTACAGGATGCAATGGCAACTTTAATGACCTAGACTCAAACAGTCCGACAAGCAATTGTTTTAACAGCATCTACTAATAAAATGTTGCAACTGTACAGTAACTACCTCGTTTCAGATTGAAACTTGTGCCTGCGGGAACAATTTTAACTGTTTATTATGATGATACATTGCACTCTTCCTAACGTTGTCTGAAACACATCTAATTAATTTTACCTACGCTATGCACCACCAGCTTCGGCAATAAAATAGCTCCCGACTGTTTTATTGAGCTCTATAAAATCACCGTTCTTCCTGCAATAAAGAGCTGTCATTTGGATTTATGACTCCAAATGACATCCTGGAGAATGCCTCAAAAACGTGCAAAACATTATGGTGGTTTTTCACGCAGCACATCATTTGCCTATTATTATTATTATTTCATTCTTTTTGAAGCACATAACCACAACGTATCCTCCGCTTCCCCACTTACACAATGTTTCTTTCATAGTCAAACGAACCATCTACATTACTCCATCAGAGACAGCCGTATAAATGCTTGTGCTTTCACCGTTTGTTCATGGTAAACCTCAAATGTCTGGTAAAATACCAAATAGACACTTGCCACCTTCCTAAAAGAGAAACTGTTAAACTTTCTCAACTCCATTGAGCTAACACGCTTACTAAGATATACTATAATTTAGAATCCTTGAAGACCTGATGGTACTGCTACTATCACACATGCTGAAATCTTTCCCAGTATTATACCACAGCTATACCCGAGGGTATTTAGCAAGGCAGAGCAGCCCACCTCTGTAGCGTGGCTAATAGCGCGTCCGCCTCACCTTCAAGAGGTCACGAGTTCAAATCTCGGCCAGGGTGAGTTATCTCGATAAGGTTTTCTCTTTGAAAGATGAATGTCGGGTGACCCTGGGCTCATTTGAGCATCGTCATTCATCGTCTGATATGACATACGAGGATGGTTTAGGAATGAAGATGCCAATTCTTTCAAACACAAATTATCTATATCTCACCACAGTTCCCTTTTAAGGACATCCAGTTCTCCCAATGCCCCTGCCATTTTTAACACCTCCAAAAGATTATTGTCGAGCTCTGTAAAATACGCCTGTCTCCATGATGACCTCCATTGATCTCAATTTTGTTCCTGCGAGCAATTTCTTCATGCTTGGGAACAGGAGAATATGAGGGCTGTGACAGCAACTCATAACGCAATCCATGGTGGCGACAAGTCCGGATGAATGTGCTGAGCATTAACGTGGTAAAACAGAACTTCTTGTCGAATTGGGCCAACTCACTGTAGCTTGCTTTTTTGGGGGGGAGGGGATAATTTACGTCCTCCAACGTTAAGTCATATCGGACGATGAATGGAATGTGTGAAATGATGCTCAAATGAGCCCGGGGTCCATAGAGCTTTAGAGTTACCTGACATTCGTCTTTCAGGATAAGGGAAAACCCCGGAAAAGACCTTATCCAGGTAACTCACCCTGACACAGATTGGAACTCGGGACCTCTTGAACGTGAGGCAGACATGCTACACCACGCTACCGAGGCGGGCGAACTCACTGTAGTGTGCTCCAGTAACTGTTTTTCCTTTTTCTAAGAAATGAATGAGTACTACACCCTTCGCATTCAAAAAAAAAAAAAAAAAGTCGCCATCGCTTTTCCGGCCGATGGGACTCTTTACCTTCTTTGGAGCCGATTCTCCGGAAGCAACCCATTGTTTTGATTGTTGCTTGGTTTCCAGAGTATAATGATGAACCCAGGTCTCATCGACAGTGGCAATTCGACGCAAAAAGTCCTTCAAATTTCACTTAAACAGCTTCGAAGTTAAAAGCAACACCCGCTTGTTGTCCACTGTGAGCAAACGCGGCACCCGCCGACAGCTTTCTCATCTCCAACTTATCGTGCAAAATATAAACCGCCGTTCCCGTCGATACACCTATGGCACCTGCCACTTCGCGAACTTTCGTTCGACGGTCAGCGAGAGTCATGGCGTGTACTTTTTCAATGACTTCCTAGGTAATCACGTTTGCAGGGTGTCTTGGGCGCTCCTTGTCTAAACGAATGTTCGACCCCGTTTCAATTCGTTACTTCAATATCTAACTGTTGTCATAGAAGGCGAAAGATCTCAATAAACAGCACCCAATTTCGCTTTTATCTCCCCGCTAGTTTTCCCATCTAAAAGTAAACAGCGGATAACTGAACGCTAATACACTTTTTCCGTTATAGCAAAAACAGGTTGAACAACATATTGAATTATCTATAACATCCAAACTAACTTATGAACCAGCACCAAATTTGTTCTGAAAAATTATAACAAATGACAGTACATGATAACAAACTTTCCTTAGCAACACCATGTATTTTGAAACAAGGGTACTTACTGAAAAGCCCTCGTAACGTTGCAGGACGTAAGTTCAAAAAAGCACAGAACTTCCTATACTGTACACAGATTTCTGTTCCATAGTTTATGCTTCACAAAATGAACTATAAATGAAAGTTATGACAACAATAGGTAATAATAGTGCTGTCAAATTTTTAATCCGGACGCTCTGTATTTTGAGCGCTGATCGTATACAGGGATACATTTTTACATTTTGCTTTTGCATGTTTTACAGGTAAAGTGTACTGTATTATCTCGTATTGTGAGCTCGCCTTGGCAATGGTAATTCTTAAGAAGAACGATAAGGCCGAGGTTTGAGTTTTTTTTTTTTTTTTTTTTTTTTTTTTTTTTTTTTTTTTTGTAATTTACGTCCTCCAACGTTAAGTCATATCGGACGGCGAATGAATAGGGTGAAATGATGTTCAAATGAGTCCAGGGTCCATGGAGTTCAGACTTACCCGACATTCACTTAAAGGATAAGGGAAACCCCCGGAAAAACCTTATCCAGGTAACTCACCCTGACCGAGATTCCAACTCGGGACCTCTTGAACGTGAGGTAGACACGTTACCATCTACGCTACCGAGGCGGACAGGTTTGAGTTCCAATCCATGACACCACCCAAATGGATTATCTATTTCCTAATGAAGAAGTGCACAAGTTTTACACAGACGTATATTACAAATCTCATTTCAGTACAAAAGATTAGAAATTTGCACGAATTCTTCAACAAAAAGGAAGTTTTGGTAATAGGTTTCCAAAGTTGTGGCATGCCCACGTGCCTATGACCTTGCAACTTGATTATTACTACGAAGATATTTTGGTTGTAATTCAGATATGATTGGTACGAAGGTGCCAAAAGAAGATTAAAAAAGATATTGCAAGGTACGAAAAGAAGGTTAAAGTATAACTCATCCTTTCTAAAAATAAACAAACAGTTTTTGATCTCTCCTCAAACATCTGCTTTGAAGGCCCTGATGTGGGATTTCTCGATTTCTTGACGGATATTATTTTGCCCAATGACAGTTTGACTACGTAGAACTCGGGCGCTTCTTCGTGGTTCACAGTATGAGTAGTTTATTGGCTGTAAAACTACACTTCAACCGTATTGTTTTAAACATCCGGGTCAATCAGTCAATGACCATGCGTGGTCTGTTGTTCCTCCGAAGCGGAACTGACACTGATTCCATCACAGCGGAAGGAAGCGCTCGTCACGTCTGTGGGATTACAACAAATGGACAATCAGCTAAACCTACTACCTCACAAATGAAAACTTGAGACCAACTCTGCATGGTAAGCAATCGATAGCAATGCTTTCCCTATGTTCGTGACTTGGAGATCTTCCCGTAGTTTTCCAGTCTCGTCTTAAGGTTTATCTAGTAAATTCCCAACACTTCATTACATAACTGTCGCAACCTTACTTATTCTCTGCTTGCTACAACCAACAAGCTTATAACTACACCTCGGTTTTTAGGGTTTTATCAGAACCCAATCATAATTAATGTTCACGTTTCATATAAAATTACAGCTAAGGGTTATTATGATTAATAAATCAACACCGAAGGGAGTCGCAAGAGTTGAGCTAGGAAGGGCTTGCAGAAGAGGGATAAACTATTGGTACAGCTAAGAAAGAAAAGAAGATGGCAGCATATTAAGAATGTGCTTAGAAGTACAAAAAAGTCTAGCATATGATAAATGGTTAGACAAGAGTTGTGGGGTAATTTGTCTGGCAAGGGATCATTAGTTACACATTTAAAAATGAAGAAAATTGGGGAAGAGAAAATTATATAGACATATATGATAGGCACGGGAGAGAGGGTTTAACTGGTTCCGGACTGGCGCAATACTGAAAGCGGGGTTAACTAAGAACTATTATGTGGAGAAGAATTAAGTGTGGAGCATTGCTTGGTCGAATGCAGAATTAAGAAACTGGAGAAAGAAATATGGGAAGAAAAACGGGAGAGTAAAAGTGTACTCATAGCAACACTTGCTTATAGTAAAACATGAAAAAAAATTAGATAGGGTAGTTTACGGAGAGCGTAAAGCAAACATGGTTAAGAAGGGTAAAGAAATTAAGAGGGAGAGATAATGAAGAACCTGAAGGTTAATATGGAATAAAATTAGGGGTAAATGGCCAGGCAGACAAATAACTCAATAGCCCATAAGCATGAGGTAGCTGATAATATTTGTACTTAGATTAGGAAGAATTAAGAGTGGAATGTTATAACTGCAATAGATCTTTGTATAATCTTTGTGCAAAATTGTTATTATTAATTATATTAAAGTTGTTATTAACTTTCGTAAAATGTTTATTGTAACTAAAAGTGCCCATTTCACTCCAGTGTAAGCATTTAATACCTTTTTAAGCCTAATATGACTAGTTTTAACAAATAGAAGTTATGAAATCAATTTAATTTCGAGTCAGTGTTAGAAGCACTAAATGAGGAATACCTGGACGTAAGGCTTAATGAACAAAGTAAATGTATTTTAAAACTGCCTTCTCAAAAGCTGAAAGTTGGGCCAACAAGTACGAGGGTCGGCTGACAAGTCCCGGGCCTCACATACAGATGGCACCACTGGGCCATTTTGACGGATAACATCATATAGTTCAACTCGAGACTAGCTTGTATCCATAGTTACAGGACAACAGCTTGTTTAGTTTTTGAATGACAGCATTTTATACAAAACAAGTGTAGAGGTTTCACGAAAATGGAGGATTTGGAGAAACGAACAACGATTAAATACTTCTATTTGAAAGGCCTAACGCCTAAAGAAATCAAGGAGGAAATGGACAGTACATTGAAAGACAATGATTAAAAGGTGGGTTGCAGAACTTAAAATGGTAAGTACGAGCACTAGTGATGAGCCTCACTCTGGACGCCCTGTGGAAGTCACAACTCCAGAGATCATTGAACAAATTCATTGTGTAGTACTGGAAGACGACAGATTTAAGTTGTTTGAGAGAGCAGAGGCTGTAAACATATCAAAAGTACGTGCAGGCAATATTTAAAGTAATGTTTTGGGCTTTCACAGGTTCTGTGCAAAATGGGTGCCACTTTTGTTGACACCTGATCAAAATACGCACAGAAAAACTATTTCTGTTAAGAATTTGGAGCTCTACCGTAAAAATCCCAGTGCATTTTGAGACGACTTATTAACTATGGCTGAAACTTGGATACATCACTACACCCCAGAAAGTAAATCACAGTCAAAGTAGTGGATAGCGCCAGGTTAACCAACTTCAAAAAAGGCAGTCAATTTTGTCAGCTATTATGGGGAGTCTTTTCTGGGATGCACAGGGATTTGTTTTATTACTTGGAAAAGGGTAAAAGTGCTATCACTGATGATTACTACGCAAGCTTGCCGCAACTTTTGAGTGATGAGATGAAAAGAAAAAGACCTCATTTGACAAAGACAAAATCTTGTTTCTTCATGACAATGCTCCGACCCATTGTTCAGAACAATGGGAAAATGTGCGAACTGAAGTTCACAATGCTTGAACATCCAACCTATTGGCCAGATCTAGCACCCAGTGACTACCACCTGTTCCCGACCCTCAAACAGTTTCTTGAAGGACGAAGATTTCCCAGCAACATGGAGGTCATTGATTCGGTAAACAGCTATTTTCAGATAAATAGCATTACAGAAATGGTTTAATTAAATTAGAACACCAATATGACAAATGCATTGGCCTTTCTGGAGATTATGTTGAGAAATAAAGAAACACATTTTTTTATTGTGAGGTCCGGGACTTATAGCTGACCCCTGTATCTGACCGCAAGGAAGTGCAGTGTTCTTGCACATAATATATAATACAAGGAGCGTCCAGAAAGTAAGTTATGTTTCAATTTATCTCCGCTGCAGCGCTGCGATCGCAGTTCCGCACATGCGCGGTAGACGCTCAGTATCAAGGAGAAGAAACGTGTGCCATTGTGAGATCGCTGTCAGCTACGTACGCTTTGATGTGCTTGTTTACAATGTCGGTGTTGATTGAAAATCCCGCCGCTTGTGCAATCAGATCTGTGATTCGTTTTCTGAATGCTAGGAAAGTGAAACCAATTGAAATTTATCGGCAAATTTGCGAAGTCAAAAGGTGTTGTGTTTCTTCACGACAACGCACGACTATACTGCAAATGCGTTTACGTCCTCCAACGTTAAGTCATATCGGACGGTGAATGAATTGGATGAAATGATGCTCAAATGATTCCAGGGTCCATGGAACTTAGAGTTATCCGACATTCGTCTTGAAGGACAAGGGAAAACCCCGGAAAAACCTTATCCAGGTAACTCACCCTGACCGAGATTCGAACTCGGGACCTCTTGAACGTGAGGCAGCCATGCTACCATCTACACTACCGAGGCGGGCACCCTCGCGTTGTTGCCACTTGCTAATAACATGGTATAAATAATTAATTGTAATAATTTGCAGCCTTTAACACTATGTCTAATGCAAAATATTTTTTCTGTCAGATTATGTCATTATTAGTCATTTTGTGTTTCTATGGGCCCAAATTTTACAAAAATGCTTGTTTTTCGGTAGAAGTCCAATATTTGCTATTTGTATGTTCATCATGCAGTAACTATAAAGCTTACCGCTATAATACTACAACAAATTTTTCATGGGTAGAGAAGACTACAGTACTCCTACCTGCCAAGTTTTAATTCTCCATCTTAAATCGCACGAGTGTTATAATTTTTTACAAGAAGTAATTCTGGAAAATTTTATATATACGCACTAGAAAATGTGGGCAGCGAGAAACTTTTTTGTTATTGGGTTTACGTCAGGAGACAAAGTCAGAGAAATGTAAAGGAGGGTTGAAGGCAATTTTTAAAAGAAACCTCAGTCCCCTAACTTCTTGCATTCGTCGTATGTGTCAAACAAAAGGAATTAATCTGTTTAAAGAAAGGGCAACACGCGCGAGGCAAGGCAGGCACCATCAGTCTGTGATGCAATCAAAGTAAACACAGTGAGTTCCTATGAGTATGTTTATATCGCGTGATAGATTGTGAAGTGTTACTTGAAGGTATTTAACAGTTTTGAAAATACTAGTTATGGAAGGGGAAGCTAAGAGAAAGAAGCTAAGAGAAACGAAAAACTATTGGTAAACTATTGTTCATTAATTGTTTCTTGAAAAAAATTCTACCCACGCTGAATCAATAGGTAGTTGTAGTTTTGGCAAGGGTAAACAGTGATGAAGACACCCTACCTAATTTCTCAAGGGCCACTTTGAATCGATTCCTATATGAGTTGTGGTTCGAATATGAAAGAAAAGGTAACAAGTGTATACTAACAGATTTGACATCGAGGCTAATGGACGACGAAATGGAGGGACTTACACCCTTATCAGATGACACAGAAGAATAAAAGTAGCTAACATATTTAAAGCATATTTAAAGCTTTTATCATTGCAAGCCTCCATTTGGCTTGTGGTAATATATAGTTTTGAAACTGTAGAGCCACACTGAAAAATTCAATGCCATAGCCGGGATAAAAACCACGGATCTTCTGGTTGCCGTCCAGCCGCTCTAACCCTTGAGCTACTATGGCCAACGTGCCAACATGACATTAAATTCTCCAACTGACTCGTGTTTTTCCCGGTAAACCACTAGGAGTTCTCATAGACACATGAGACAACTACCTTAATGGCAACTTACAACATGTAAGTACTTTAAGGCCCGGGCTTTATAGTTCGGACCACTATTAGGTACAATTAATGGAAATTAATTGTATATATAGTTTTGCCTGCAAAATCCTGTTTTGAGCTACTAAAGTAACAAGTAAAAGGAGGAGTAAAAATTAAAATGCATGCACTCAAAAATTGAATCTCTTAAAATAGAATTTAATAGCAGTGTAGATAGTTCCGTATTAATGACGTATCACTTACAATATAATATCAAACCAGCAGACCGGTTTCTGCCGTGGCCGAAGTTCCGATTGTACGTAGAGTACATGTGGCAACAGGGCGCCCCATAAGACTTGTACTGTCTTCTAAGCGTGAGACGCGCTATAGTTAAAAGCAGAATTTACCTAAATCCCAACCCACTTTATTAAGACTTAGTAAGACCTTTCTCGTCTCATTTACGAGCACAGTCCAAATTATTATATGGAATTCAAAGCATGTAGGTATTTCCGGCAGAATCTCGGTATTGGATACAATACTATTGTAATAAAGAAGACGGTAAATCGGGATCATCCTGTAGTATGTTACTTCGATAACTTGAGAAGCTGCTATGGTCCAGTACCCATGACAATGAATTGTCATTCTCAATGGGAAATGGGTTGAGTCATGATCAATGCGCGGATCGATGTAACAATACAGACTGCCACTTTCGTTGCTGACATCATATAGCCGGTGTACCGACAAAAACCTAGTCTGCAGATTACGTAGGCAATTTTTTGGTCCATTTGGCGGAAACGTGTACTGCGCAGATGCTGTTTATCTTATGCAGCCGTTTCAAGCACGACGTAAGTGCTACCTCAAGGCCGATAAGACATCTCTTCACGATTTCTCAAGCTGCACAAACACCCGTCTTATCTTTATTGATCTACCTTAAAACACGGAGGAGCATTTCCATTACCTTTAAGCACCACATCTCTACCACTACCTTTTCCGTTTCCATCTCGTCCTCTCTCAGTCCAAATCAAATCTAATCAGCTGGCAGAGCTGTAGCCAGGCCTTGGGGACTAACAACAAAAGCTCAGGCTCGTGATTGACAAACAGCCAAAACAAGCAATTACCTACGCCATTATTTCCACTCGTAAATTAAACTTGAGGTAAAAAACGTGAGGTCCAAAAAAATATGATGTGCCACAACCACATAACTTTCGCCAGGAACTATCCTTTATTTTGATCTAACTTATGAAGACTTATTTTTCTTCGTATTTCAGTTTAATCGACAAATTTGCACAAAAACAGTGCCTTATTTTTCACTGGTGGCCGGCGGGTGGTTAGTGCTGCAGTAGAAGGCACGCTGCCGCTACAGTAGGCACGCTGCAGGCGCATTTTATATTGAAATTCTAGCGCTTAGGTGTACCATGAAATTATTATTGCAATATTCATATACGGGTGTCGCAGGTGTTGGAAATGATGCCCTTGTGCTGCCACGAATGTCTCATATCTTCGAAGAAAAATTTATATTGGCACGCATTAATCCAACTTCTGAAATAACAGTAACTTTTCTTCTGACATTATCTTTCAGTTCTTCCATACCTACACTTTATTTGGTAAGTTCTCCCATAAATAAAAATGGCATACCGTAAGGTCTGGGGTCGCGGTGGTAACAGCCTTTTTCTTCTTTTTCTTTTTATTTACGTCCTCCAACGTTGAGTCATATCGGACGATGAATGGAATGGGTCAAATGATGCTCAAATGAGCCCAGGTTCCAAAGAGCTTAGAGTTACCCGACATTCTTCTTTCAGGATAAGGGAAAAACCCGGAATAAACCTTATCCAGGTAACCCACCCTGACCGAGATTCGAACTCGGGACCTCTTGAACGTGAGGCAGACACGCTACCACCACGCTACCGAGGCGGGCGGTAGCCATTGCTGTTAATATTCTCTTCAAAAATTTCCCTAATTAATTGCAACGATAGTGGTTGAGTGGTTGGACCGCTTGGCTCTCACCAGGGCGGCCTGCGTTCCTCCCCAGGCAAAGTAAGATTTATGGTGGGAAAATGGTGCGGGCGGGTTTTCTCCGGGTACTCCGGTTTCCCTCGCCAGCATTCCACCAAATGTTCCATCATCTTTCCTATCGTTCTCGCCCTCATACTATCATCCACTTCCTTAACCCTCACACCAGGCATCGGGCTGATAACCCATCCTTGTTCTCTATCAAATCCAAAGCTTCTGTTCCTCAGGTCCGCCATAAGGGATAGAGGAACAAGAATCCCCTAACACCACGATAGTGGTACAATTAGGGAAGTTGAAGAACTGCAACGATAGATCAACTATATGTGCTGTAGCAGTCTTGTTGAAAATATCCCTTTGTGTACTGAATGTCACACAAATATTCCAGGAATGGTTTGATTGTTGCATCCCTGTACCTCTGTTCGTTAACTGTTTCCTCAAAGAATATAGGCCCTATAACTCAGTATGCACATTCACAGCAAATCAAACACCAATTTTCTTGTCATGCAATGGCATTTCGTGCATAACATCGGGGTTTCCTGCACTCCAATATCTGTTGTTTTGTGACGATACATGACAATGTAACGAAAACCATGCTTCATCTGTGGAAAAAAAAAAAAAAATAATAATTTTGGGTCCATAGAGTCATCACTAACTTTACCCACCGCTCAACTGCAGAAATTACTCTACTTACAGTATCACGTGGTTGCACTTGAACTATATTATCTTATTTGGAATTAATTTCAAAAGTTTAGTGGTTTTCCAAGTCGAGAATTGTGAAACACCCGTTTCCTGTGACAACCTAATCAGATTTTCTTGGACTACGTTGGAACTTTTGTCCTATCTCATCGAGTTTTCCTTCTGTAAGCACATGGCCAGTATTTTTGGTTTTATTATCAAGAACATAAACATAACCAGTTTCTCTGAATCTCTTTACTAGTTCACGAACTGTCTCTCTGTGAGGCGCAGGAATAACAGGAAATCGATCCACAAATAGCTGTGCCACTTCTCTGTAAGACTATGTTGGCACGTAGGAATCATGTAAGAATATGCAGCGTACTAAATTATACACACTTCTTTGCAATAGGGCAGAACTAATCATAATTTTCTCACAAATAACAGAACAAGAATCCGCACTAACAACGGCCGAACATGCACTCGTGCGCAGAAAGGTGGGTGCCAGGAACGGCGAGAAGCACTGTGCGCGCGCAGCAACGGCCGGCCGGCCACCAGTGAAAAATAAGGCACTGTAATTGCATTGCACAGTAGCTGCGAGATACAGCAAAACCAAATCGATAGGCCAACAGTTTCAAAATCAGTTGGTGTAAGTTGGCCCTCAAATTCCACACTATTCCTTACAGTGCGAAAAACAACTAAATAGCGACAGTAGCTTAAGAAACTGACAACTGTACTAGTAAATTCAAACCAATAGTCACGCAAAAGACCGATGCCATAGAAAAAGTTTAAAAACCAGCTCCACACTTTTTTGTGTAAAGTAATTTTATTTATTTCTTATGATTTACCAATTTTATAAAACTGCATAGATTTCCTTTCGAATGAAGAGACTTCACAGGATATTTGCAGAAAATTCAAAGTATAGATCCCATTTCTCTGGCAAACCTTTAAATTATAAGGTGTTTTAATCAAAATTATTAATCATTATTGAGAAAAAAATAGGAAAAAATCTGAATGTAAATGGCAGTTTGGTGCGGAGGATTTTGCCTAAGTTCGTGAAGATGTGAATTTAATCAGATTTTTGTTTTAATTGTGCTGTTCTCTCTCCCTCCCTCTCTCTCTCTCTCTCTCTCTCTCTCTCTCTCTCTCTCTCTCTCTCTCTCTCTGCTTGAGAGACGAAACTTTCTCTAAATTGTTTGGGGTTCAGAGGGCCTCAAAGATTGCATTTCCCAGTGAAAACTGCATTTTGGAGGGAAATATTTTCTTGCAATTCTTCGACTAGTTCAGAACCTAATATGTATAGCAACCTCTACAAATTATTCAAATCATCCGAAACGGCTGCGCGGTATTTTGAATATCCGCGCCCTCGGCGATCGTTGCCGCCTGCCACTATCATAGAAAGGTGTGGATAAAACCATGCAACATTTTTAAAACTACTTTTAAACACTTTATTTACCCATGTAATTAAAGGATATACTGCAACTGGCCACCGTCGTTGTCCATACATGGTTGGCACCTCTTTAGGAAACTATCCATCACTCACCGTAGTGCACGTTAAATGCTGGCAATTCCTGATGGATAATTTTTTTGTTCCATTTACACCCCGCCTTTAACTGCTATGGTCATATCGGCGGCCGTTCTCCTTTGGAACATACCGAAGGTGTTAACTCGTTGGTTTTTAATGATTAGATCACGCGCACATTCACACACTCATACTTCCAGACTCTGGGGAAGATGGGGAATTATCTTGGTCGGAGAAAAATCCCCACCCCCACCGCCGGGAATCGAAGCCGGGACCCCTAGCACTGCAGGCAGGTGCTCTACCGACTGAGCTACGGGGCCAGACGATGGATATTTTGTTTTAATCCTTCCAGGGTGTGTGGGTTTGTCCTGTACAATTTATGCTAAAAGTTAGGCCACGCCGTGGCTCAGTGGTTAGACCGCTTGGCTCTCACCAAGGCGGCCCGGGTTCGATCCCAGGTGACCGCAAAGTGAGATTTGTGGTGGACAACACGGCGTTGGGGCGGGTTTTCTCCGGGACCTCCAGTTTCCCCCGCCATCTCATTCCACCGGTGCTCCATCTTCATCTCATGCCTCATCAGTGTCACCGCCTGCGGTGCCGTATGTAGTAAAAGCGGGCGTTAAACACTACACATTCATTTATGCTAAAAGTTATCCCAGATATGGAAATCGCAGGATGTTGGGTTGGAGGACCGAGGGGGCTAAAATTTCTTCATATAATTCTGTCCTGAAACACATTCTCAATTTTTCTCATGGAATGATTGGCTGTATGCGCTGTTGCAGGTTCTTATTGGAGAAAAGGCAATATCACGCTCCATGTCTGTTAATTCTCCAAAAAAGGGAGGGGGGGGGGGGAGATTGTACTCACTATGTACGGGCGTCAACTGTTGAATCGAAAAAAGTGGACCTGTAAGTCTTTCTCCGCTAATAGAAACATTGCTAGCAGTTTACAACATGAACTCTGAGTGATGGAAGTTTCCTAAAGAGGTACCAATCATACATAGAGAACGGCAGTTGCCAGTTTCAGAATGTCCTTTAATAACACGATTAAGTAAAGCCTTTAAAAGTAGTTTTAAAAATGTTACATGATTGTATCCGCGCCTTTTTATGACAGCGGCAGACGGCAACGGCCGCCGAGGGCGCGGATAGGTAAAACATCGCGCAGCCAGTTCCCACGTTTTCGAGTCTGTCTGTAGAAAGAAAATAAGGTACTGTATTCCATCCAAATATTCGATATTGCAATTTCACTGCAAATAAGACTTTTTTGATCTCTGAATAAAAAAGAAAGAAAATGGTCCGTGTGTGTGAACACCGGAAGAAAAAGTAGGTTGTACATCAATTTTGGTATTAAATTTACGGTCAGCAGCCTCCAAGAATGCCACACAAACATTTTCAATCACCTCACTACAAACTACTCTTCACATGGAAATGTTCTCACACATTTTAATTTATTCAAAAGCGTTTAATTATGTTGATTAAAAGACATGTTTAAAACCTTTCATGTAAAATGAAACGAATATCTTGAATTTTCTGGGAACAGCTTCAGAAAGTCCTCTTCATTCTAAGTAAACTTTTGCAAAGCTGGCAAACCGTAAAATTGCACACTATGCAAATAAAAAATGTAGATATCGTTAAATAACACAATTTACAATGTTGTTTATGAGTTAACCATTTCCGAAATATTCTTTGCTATAGGTTTCAAATTTAATATACTTTTACTCCCCCCCCCCCCGCCCCCGCCATTTCCTTTCCTGGCCTTGCAAAGAGTATAAAACTTCAAAAGTCATCACACAGTGCCCAAAATATTTGACCATCGCTTAAACCTATTGCATAGCCTAGGAAATGTGCACTGTTTGGATATCAGCTTACTTCGAATAATATGAAGCAGGGATTTAAAGAACTTTTTCTTGAAGAACGGGTAGAGAAAATTCTTAGAGACGCAGTGCATCAGAATTTTTGTTATGGCGAAACTAGAGCTGTTGAATGAGAGAAACAAATGCGCGATATAATATTTCATTCAGTGTAACACCCAGAATCTCCTGTCAAGTTCGGAATAAAACAAAGGTCATTCCTTTACTCGGATTATGTTACGTCAATGGATCAAAGACATTGAGCCGCATTAAAGCATTTGCAATGTGTTCCTCTCACGAGAATGTGGCTAAAAGAAATGTGACAATTCTAGCGTTTTCTGAAGAAGATTACAGCTAAAGGCTGTTAGAAAATACGCTTTCATGCTAGCTGCTGGGATACTTAACGCACAATTTTCATTTGTCAAAATGAATCGACAGAGCGCAGAGGTTGGTTATCTTTTGTTTTGTTTTAGACAAATGACACACGAGAAGTGAAGTTTGATGCAGTGCCAAGTTGCTGGACGAAATTATTTTTGGTCAGTCGTGGCACATTTTACGCTATGAACAAAGCAATTTTAATTCGTGCATATAAAGAATTAATGAGTCCGGGAAGATATACGATTATACCGTTCTTTGCGGCCGACAAAAGAGCAAAGGGTTCAGCGTAACAAAATGCCTAGGCAATATTTACTACTCTTTAATGTGGAATTCACGCGTTATTTCCTGCTACAACATGCAGTTATGATGCTACTGACCTGATGCTTAAGAAACAAAATAAACACTTGCTTTGTCGGCACTAACGTAACTAAACAACTGAGGTCAGGTTTCTTTACACCAGGGGTTCTCAAGCTGTGGTACGCGTGCCATTGATTTAGCAAATTAGATAAAACTAGCACTTGATCTGCAAACAAGATAATTATGTGAAAGTACTAAACGAAAGCGATAGATTTTAATTTTTACCACAAAACAATGTGTGATTACTATACACCAAAGGTGTTGTGTCTTAAATTACACAATACGTTATCCTTTATCGTTTATTACGAAAGGTTAGTTTACTATTCTATCCACTACATTTTAATCAATAAACCTTTGCAGCATTAGCCACATTAGACGTCTCTTTATAAGATACACAAAATATGGATCAACTGAATAAACTAATACTTATAATAAGATTAAATATAAGATAAATATCTCATAATAAGATTATAATAAAATTAAAGTTTGTGAATTCGTGTTAAATGTTAGGGGTTGCACATTTGACAATACATTATGATTCCATTTAGGCTCGAGGTAAGATGACATTAAGTACGATAATTAGCGGCGGATGGTTTTCCGGCGGCATTTTGGTGTTCATTTTAGCCCCATCTGCCAGGGAAAGGTATCCCGGTGGAACAACACTGTTCTTGCAAAACAATCACCGCATCTATACATCAGGTTAGTTGAATGGGACAACGGATCTCACTGATCTTCCCCTCGCCGGCTGGTAAGACTCCATACCGAGAAGAATGAACAAGGTTTTCGAGCTTTTTTAAAAAAAAAAAATTACGTCCTCCAACGTTGTCATACCGGACTATGACTGAACGAGTGAAATTATGTTCAAATGAGCCCAGGGTCCACAGAGCTTACAGTTACTCGCCATTCAATTTTCAGGACAAGGGAGAGCTCCGGAAAAAGCCTTAACTAGATAACTGGCGCTGACCGAGATTCGAACTCGGGATCTCTTGAACGTTAGACAAGCACGTCAACACCTACGCTGCAGAGGCGAGCAGGTTTTCGAGCATAAAGAGTATTTGGCCTAGTGTTAAATACCTTTTTATTTTTGTTCTAATTTCGTTTGTTTATTTATTTATTTTTATTTTTTTTTTTTTTTTTTTTTTTTTGCTTGTTCCATTTATACCCCGCCTTTAACTACTATGATCATATCGGCGGCAGTTCTCCTTTGGAACATACCGAAGGTGTTAACTCGTTATCTTTGCGTTTTTTATCATTACATCACGCACACATTCACACTCTCATTCATACTTCCAGACTCTGGGGAAGATGGGGAATTATCTTGGTCGGAGAAAAATCCCCATCCCCACCGCCGGAACTCGAACCCGGGACGGTAGGCGGGTGCTCTACCGACTGGGCTACTGGGCCAGCCTTTTTTTTTTTTTTTTTTTTTTTTTTTTTTTTTTTTTTTTTTTTTAAAGAGACCGAAATGTTTCTCAACAGTAAATATATATGTAACTAATTTCAAGCAAAGAGGAAAGGTGTTAAGGCAGCAATAACATGAATTCTAAACCTAAAATACGTTAAACTCCCTCTTTTATTTAAAAACTCACTATTTACTTAGTTACTAGTGGTTTTCAACGAAAACACTAGAATTAAAAAGTAAAGGTAGTGTGCGAGATTCGAACCCGCGCAATCCGCTATACACGATCTTAAGTTTTAACCCTAGAACCTACTCTGAGCCGATGGTACAGAGGGAAAACTCCCAACTATATTAAGTTTAATTCGTATAAAACCAGCACTTCACACTTCTGACTTTAATCGAGGAAGTGATAAACGTGTGTTAAGGTAGATTCGTGTTGGCACTCACAGAGTAGTACAATGCCTTAACACACCTGCGACTTCGGCAAAGTTCGGAAGCACGAAGTGATCTTGGTCTTTGTACAAATTTACTCGAACGATTGCATTAGTGCATACTTGGCGAGCTGTCATTTTGGAACTGTGTATCTCGACAGTTGCCTCTGAAGTTTACTCTCTTCTCTGACGTAACCGGTGACGCGACGCTCGAAACAACTGAATATTCAACATTCATAAAAAGCGCTACTAATGACATCAGCAGGGAAGCAGAACTCTGACATCCTACTCAAACATCAGGAATAAGTGGAAATACCTCGAGGGGAGATCTGCCCTCCATTCTCTTCCAGGGGTATGCATATCTTGTCAATACTAAAGGCATATCTCAAAGCGTGGAGAAACGTACAGTAGCCATGAAGGCCGCTACTGTAGATAATGTTTGTAGAACGGTAATAATAGCGGAAGGAGATAATGAATGATACAATAATAGAAGAAATTTATGAAGTATATTTCACTCAACAGATTATTCCAGGACTGACTTATCCTTGTGCCTCAATAACATTCTAAGGGTCCTGATGACAGCCAGGTCTATGGCAAACAGAACTGTTGCATTCTGTCCAAAATTTTAAACTGGAATTTTACTAAAGCCAAAGACGATATAGACCATGTACCTATATCTCAGTGTAGGTGTGTGTGAGACTGAACAGTTGGTATAACCCCAAAATGAAGACGAATGTATACTATAATGATACTAAAGTACAAAGATTTGATACGATTCCATAAATCAACTTGTTCCCGCACAAAGCAGTCCTTAACATAGAGATTTTTCGATGTTCTAAAAAAAAAAAAAAAAAAGATTTGTTTTCATTAAAATATCGTATAATTTTTATATTTGACACGAGGAGAGAACGCGTTTTTTTTTTAAATTTCTATAGTCCTCTAAATTGCGAATAAATTTTGTACATAACTTAATAGCATAATATTAATAAGAGAGAGAGAGAGAACAAATAAAAAAACGAAAGGGATATCAAACTCAGTATTTCAATTTAGCATCTTACAAAGCTAGAACACTACGATTTCCAAGAAAATCTTGTGACCACAAACTACTCTTACATGGAGAATTTTTCAATTTTTATTTTTTTATTTTTAAAGTCATTTCTGAGCTAGTTATAATTAAGAAGCAATTCTACCATCCCACCTTAACTTCGCATTTTTTAAAACTTAAAACAAGTGTTGTAACTATTTGCTATTTCTTTTTTAATTCACACGCACGCACACCGATTTCGATTGAATTCTCAGCAATTTTTGGGTGGAATAAAATTAAGTTACTCGCCTACTAGGTATGTGGTAGAAAAAAACTTGGAGATTCCAGGAACTCGAAACTCGTTTTCAAATTTTTTGGTTTTCAGAAAATACAGTAAAACTCGCGTATCCGAAACAGAAACAACAAAATGTATAAAACAAGATTTACACGTAGGTATCCACATTCTGAGGATAGGTACTATATTTAAAAGAACTACTAAAAATAACCAAAAAAAACAAGAGTGGACATAAGGCGTGGCTATGCGTGGTTGGTCTATCGCTGACTAGCCAGTGAGGTGAGTGCGACGTTGTACAGTTAAACACGCGGGAAACTCGCTTTGCCGAAACGTACAACTAATTCTATGCGCGCTCAAGATGCTAATTAGAGAATTATTCTGTTTTCTCCCATTACACAGAGCTATGTTTCCTAAGTATGACTGTCCAAAACCCATGTTTGTAGAACATCTGCTTTCGGAGATATGGAAAGAGAAGACCTGACCAGAAAGAAAAGAATCAGAACGGTTTGTGAAGAAAAACGCACACGTACTGATGCATTTTGTAACTTGCATTCAGTAAAGTAGTGATCTTTTCACAGTGCAAACGTGCTTTTCATAGTACGCGTTAGTGACTGCGAGACAACTTGTAAGGTTGTACATAAGCAGGCTAGAAATATTTTTGTGTGTATTCGCTTTTCAAATAGCTGTCACTTTAAGAAGTTCTCGAATGTACAAATTTCTCTCACAGTCGAGAATTAACGGCACAAGCTTGTCGCGTGTGTGCTCATTCTGTGACAAGCATTGTTAAAGAAAGCAAGCAAGCAGTTCACTAAATTAGAAGTTTCCATCTTTAGGTATTCAGGTCTTCTAAAAAGCACTGAGCAATGAAGGAAAAAAGCTACCAACTTCACCCAACAAGGGTGAATATCAAACTGCCAAAAGGCTGGCCAATTTAGTGAGGAAGAAAATAGAAATTATCTTCTTGATACAACATTTTGAAATCTCTTGGGTTCAAATATAGAACCAAGGATGGTACAAATTTGTTTGAAGGAAGCAATATTGTTATTAAATTAAAATATCTGCGCAAAATGTACAACTTTAAAGGTACAGGCGATTCCAGGTTCATTTTTTTTTTTTTTTTTTATTTGGATGAAACCTGTGTTAATATTCACTGCAGAAGAATAATTGTTTACTGTAGTTTGTGTTTTCTAGCTTTCGTACTGTTCTTTATATAGAATTTAAGGTTATGTTAGCATTGTAACCGTAGCACATCCGACCGATAACGAAATAGTTTACCCGCTGGCAGGGTCGGTGAGACAAAGAAAGATTATCTTCTATCTCTGTCACCCACTCGCTGTAGAACTGGCAACGCCAAGAGAGCACCTTCACTATGAGGGTGGTCTGAAAAGTTTCCTGCCTCAGCATAAAGATGGCAGAACTCGTAAATAAAAGCTAGTGAATTTCGTTGTTCATCTGCTGACAGTTACTCATCAAAGTTTCAGCCATTTTGGACGCTCAGTTGTTATGTAACAGTCGTTTGAGTTGGTGTGAGTGTTTTTATGAAAATGCACAAAATCGAATATCGAGCTGTCATTAAATATTTGTTATTGAAAGGCAATACGCCTACGCAAATCAAAGATGAGTTGGATTCTTTGCATGCGGACTCTGCACCATCATTTACCACAGTGAAATTTTGGGCAACTGAATTTAAACGTGGCCGTAAGAGTTTGAGAGACGACGAACGTTCGAGACGTCCAAAAACTGCAACTACTGACGTAAACATCACCAAAGTTCACCAAATGGTGCTAGACGACCACCGACTGAAAGTGAGGGAGATCGCAGAGGCTATGAACATGTCAAAAGAACGTGTTTGTCACACATTAAATCAACATTAAGACATGAGAAAGCTGTCCGCCCGTTGGGTGCTGCGTTTGCTCCCGTTAGACCAAAAGCGTGTTCGAATGAACATTTACAACGCTTTATGGGCGCAGTTTAGGCGCAATAATTCCAAGTTTTAGTGCCGATTAATTAATGTAGATGAAACTTGGATATACCATTATACGCCCGAAACAAAAATACAGTACAAACAGTAGACTGCAAAGGGGGAACCGGATCAAAAAGAAAAAAAAAACTTTTTGGGGGGGGATAGTCATTGAGTTATTTTAATCAATAATCTTCAAAAAGGAAAAATCATTATAGGAGCGTATTACGCATCATTACTTGACAAGCTAAAGACAGCACTTGCGAAAAAACGGCCACATTTGCAGAAAAAGAAAATGCTGTTTCACCAAGACAACGCATCGTCTCACACCTCAGCGGTTGCAATGGCGAAATTCCACGAATTACGGTTTGAACTGCTTGACCATTCGCCTTACTCACCAGATCTAGCCCCAAGCGACTTCTTTTTGTTCCCTCATCTGAAAATTGCGCCCGGAGGACAGAGATTTTCGTCAAATGTAGAGGCAATCACCTTCGTGAACAATTGTTTTGCAGAGAAAAACCCGAGTACTATTTGGACGGGTTACAGAGATGGGAGTATCGCTGGGAGAAGTGTGTAGAGTTACAAGGAGACTATGTTGAAAAAAAAAGTTCTGAAAAATGTTTTGTATCTTTATTTGGTCGAGGACTTTCCAGACCACCCTCGTATATTGGCTAAGCACATTTTCATTCTTCTTGTGTAGCTACTCTAACCGTTTGCGAACCCGCCTCGGTAGCGTGGTGGTAGCACGTCTGCCTCACGTTCAAGAGGTCCCGAGTTCGAATCTCGGTCAGGGTGAGCTACTTGGATAAGGTTTTTCCGGGGTTTCCCTTATCCTAAAAGACGAATGTCGGGTAACTCTAAGCTCCATGGACCCCGGGTTTATTTGAGCATCATGTCACCCATTCCATTCATCGTCCGATATAACTTGTTGGAGGACGTAAAATTAAAAAAAAGAAACCACTAACCTTTTCCACACACGTTCAATATTGTTTTACTGTTTCAGAGGTTAAACAATCGCAAGCGATGTATTAAATTACGCACTATCAGTAATAAAGAACTCTTTTGTTTTTAGGTTGTGTTGTGTTATTAAATGGTGGCGTGATGGAGTTGCTCGCAAACGTTTCGAGAATGTCTTCCTAAAAACTGTAATGCATATGGTTATATCAAACATTATTACATTATTTTGGAAAATTTTATTTTCTGCCTTTTGCTGCTTAAAATGAGTACGATTTCTCAACTCACTCTCATATAAACAATTCTTAAAACGCCTGTTCTTCAATCTGTTTCATGATAATCAATTGAAGCCTTTGTACAAATACGCTTTATTACATATTTTCGTATATGTAAAACGAGAATAGGGAAAAACAAGAGGCTTAAGTGATGGAAACAGCTTCTAAGAGCTGGACGCGATGTGATGGCTTTGACATTCCCGTTTCTCTGTATAGCCAGGACATAAAAACGAAGTGACTTCGTATTTGAAACAATAACAAGTAATATCTCGGAAATGGTTTGCTCAAATTTTTATTTGGCATAATTATGCACTTCAACGAGATATACATTTTGATGTAGTGACAGTCTCTTACGATTAAAGAAAAAGTTATCCAGAATGAAGAGGATGGTTCCCAGAACATTTAATTTGCCATGAAAACATCTTAAACACATAGATTTTAATCAAAATCGCTTTGAGTCGTTTTTGTGAAAATCAACATTTCAAAGAATGTTCATGCAAAGGATAGTTTTTTTTTTTTTTAAATCTTCGTCTCGTAAGCTTGGAAGACGCTCAATTTAAACACCAAGAGTTTGATATTTAAATTTTCTTTTTGAGTGTTGCCCTCTCTCTCTCTCTCTCTCTCTCTCTCTCTCTCTCTCTCTCTCTCTCTCTCTCTCTCTCTCTCTCTCTCTCTCTCTCTCTCTCTCTCTCTCTCTCTCTCTCTCTCTCTCTCTCTCTCTCTCTACCGCACATACACACATATACGAGCAGACCTTTCGAAAAAAAATTATACGGGGTACACTCAAAAGTGTATTTTCAGTGAAATTACGGTGTCCTTTTTCTTCATTTATTGAAGTGTAGTACCTTCGCTATCTACTGCGAAAGTGTAGAGAAAGTAGAAAGTGCGTTTATCTGAAACGACCCTGTCCCTTTTTATTCGGTTTTATTCTAGACGTTATACTACCACTTTCACGTAATTGGTTGAAGAGGTTCACAAATAATTGACAAGATGGTTGACGTCTATTCGGATATGTTTCCAAGTACACTGTACAAGAAAGAACTGCATTCTTTCTACATTCACCATAAACTATGAGCATATCTGCTTTTTCTGCATTGGTAAATACCATCTTCCAAGCACGTCCTACTGCTTCAACTATCACAAAATAACTGCCAGTGTAGACAAAACACATTGTAAACAAACATAACAACATCCTAGCCTAGCAACTAAGCAATTGAATGGAACAAACAACTGCCGGTGCGTTCAATTTTCAAATGACGATTTCTCGTAAACTACTTACATTAGAATCGTGCAAAAAACACCATTGACATTCTAATTTATTCTACTTTTATTTTCTTAATGTCAATACGCATTGTTCCATTTAAAAAAATGTAAGTTTTGTACATAAATACACTTTCTAAAAACTATAAAAATCTGTGTATCATTTGAAAATGCGAGCCCCTGCCTATAGTTCAATTCCGTGAAAACCGCATATCAATAGCACATACCATTTCAGAAATATTTACGGTGCAAGTTTTATGTGACTCACCCTGTATACAATGATCGATCAGCATTACATGCTTTACAGATCATTGTAAACTAACTGAATATTTATGACATATATAATGACATGTAAGAAAAACCAAGTTGGCTCCTATTATCTACAAAGCACTGAGAAACGAATATCAGAAATGTAAATATTAAATAAGAGTCGGGGCCAAGATAGAACCCTGTGGGACACCTACGGTAATATTGCGTGAGGGTGAAAGCATTCCACCAATGCGTACTGAATAGCTGCGGTCGTAGAGGAAACTGTGGATTAGATGTGATAAGTAATGCGGTAGAGCTTAAGTAGCAAACCATCATGCCAAACCCTGTCGAATGCCTGTGTCACATCAAGGAAAACAGTCGTGGTAGACTGATGGGCCTCGAAGCCGTAGACAATTGACTGAATTAATCGTAAAAGCTGATGGGCGGTGGAATATTTGTGACGAAATCCAAATGGATAAGGCGGAAGAACATGGATATGAAAGGATATGAATATGGAAGGTAAGACAGAAGACGGCGATGAATTACTCTATCAAACAGTTTGGAGAGGGTCGGCAACAGACTTATAGGACGATAGCTTTCGGGGAGCTGAATAAGAACTGATTACACAGAAAATGAAACTAGTTACAGTGGAGTAATAAATATTATACAAATAAAAATATTTAGTTATTATCTTCCACTTAACTTAAGAAGTATTGTCATCAACTTCTTAAGTGGAAGATAATTACTACATATTTTTATTTGTGTAATGTATAAGAACTGTTAACTGAAACAAATATAATTCGGCACCGAGCAGAAAAGTGACTCAGTAAATACAATTCTACGCGTTCTATAGTTTTAATTCAACATTATAACGACTTAAGGGACCCCAGGACCTTCCCTCGCGGATCCCCGGGGGTTGCGGACCACACTTTGAGAAACACTGCTCTAACCCATTGAGCTACCATGGCCCGCAAGGCAATCCCGGCCGTGGCATTGAATTTTTCATGTTGAGTCTATCTATAAAAAAAACTTAGCCTATATACGGCTAGTGTGATGAAATGATTAATTTCCATCAATTAACTAAAATAATAGTGAATGTTTCTCCGTTGAAAACATTTATCAGTGAATCTGTTGTATGTATAAAATGCTACGGTCAGGTTTGGAGAGGAGGAAGACCCAGATAACCGATCGTATGGCCGAGGGATGCACTAAGGCATGATACCAACTTTAAACGCAATTTCTGGAAAATCACATTTCCTAAAATATCTGACCCATTATCTCAGCTTCTGTATCAGATGCCGAGCTACAATTTTTACCACATATTCTATATATGTATACCCAACTTTAGATAGAGTACAATTTATTTGCAATAATTATTTTCTGAACAAAAAGAAACTCAATTCTTTTGATTTTAATATTGAGTCACATTAAAAAATTATAATATATACGTTTCTCACGTTAGTCCAAATTCCTCCTGTCTAAATTACAAGGGAACAATACATAATGTGTGGTAAAAGTCTCATCCCTCTAGATTGATTGATTACTGAGATAACGGGTCTTAAATATAACAGAATTTAACATTGTAGAGATAGGGATTCCAAAGCCCCTTAAAGTGCATAATTTTCTTTTTTAAACAACTATAGATAAGGTACTTGGACTTCAGTAAGCCTTTGCATAATATACCTAATCTTTAATTGATAAAGTTTATTTATTACGTATGATCCCAGTACTTGTCTAACCCTACACTGCTGCATTGAAAGATATGACGGTTGCAAAGACGTAAACAGCTGACAGCAGAGAATGTCAACACATGTTTGTTGACGGAGTGATACAAACTGCAATGTTTATGTACATCCGCAGGGCTATAGTGTGAAAACGCGACCAAATGCGTTAGGTTGGTCTTGTACTGCAGCCGCCACTGCTCCTTTTATCCCTTACAGGGGACTGCGTTGAGAAAACATCCGCACAAGACTAGTTCTACTGCTTTGGACAGAAATACTTCGATCTTGCAACATAGAATGTTATTAATGGAAGGTGGGGGAATAAGAATGAAGATACCTTGTAGTGATCGAGAAGAAACATGTGTGTCCCCGAGGGCAGTTGAGTCAACTTGGCACGACCCGATTTTCTCCATAGAACTGGGCCGTTCGTTAACTACAGCATGGCCTTGTCCATGTTTTTTCTCACTCGATACTGCCATATATCAACAGGCGATCTTCATCCTTGACTATTCGCGAGGTGCATACCAATGGGATCAAAGCAAACAAAACAAGAACTTAATCCCAAAAACTGCGTACAAATAACTTGATTTCTTACTGATGAGGTGTTGGGATTGCCTAGATCAGCTCCAGATGAAGTAGCCTTAATAGAATTAGGAAAAAACAAAAGAAAAGAGTTTTAAAATTTTCGTATATATGTTTTTGTTAAAAGATGCTGATAAATCCTAAAGGAATGTATGAATCAACAAAAAATGTAAAGTAGAAAAAGTTGGTCAGAGGCGGAAAAAAATTGTGGAAGAAATAGGAATGGCCGATTTGTGGAGACTAGAAAATATGAATATAAAAGGTTTTTGGGAAATAGTACTAGAGTGGAGGATATAGAAAGACAAGAAATATGGGGAGAGATAGAAAACAGAAAAGCATTACAATTTTATAGGTTAATAAAGAGAGAATGGAGAACAGAAAGATATATAGACCAACGTAACAGACAGGAGAGGGAAGGAATGGCTTGGATTAGAACAGGAACCAATGTTCTTAAGGGCACTAAGAAGTAGTAGCGTAGAAATATGCGAAATGTGTGGAGAAACGGAAAGTACAGTTCATATTCTGATAGTGTAAAGAGCTAGCAGCATGCAGACAGTATGGGAGAAGAAATGGGAAAAGATGCATAACGAGCTGATAGCCACAAAAATGGTTACGGGGGAAAAAAAGGAAGGCTTTGGAGCCAAGCAGGCTGAGTTAGCAGGGTTAAAAGAAGAAAACGGCTCCAAAAATTTATACAACTAGAATGCGAAATATGTATGTAATGTAGATAAAAATATTGTAAACAGCAAGTTGTATAAATAAATTCAATTCAACTTGATTTCTCCTAACCCTATACCATAAGCCTCTGCCAATGCCCGTACCAGTTTTCAATACCTATCTTATACAGCAACACAATTTATTTTATTCTCAATTTTTTTCTTACACTATGTACATGTATACAGCATTTTTCGGTGTCATTATGTTTGTTCTTGTCTCTCTTCTATGACCTGTCCTATAGCGCCTGTGCAACTATTACTTTAAAAACAAAAAGAAAATAATAAAAAATAAACATATAGCCACGCCGTTGTAAACATTTGTGAATGTGTCACGGAGAAAACCCGCCCCAGCACCGTGTTGTCCACCACAAATCTCACTTTGCGGTCGCCTGGGATCGAACCCGGGCCGCCTTGGTGAGAGCCCATCGGTCTAACCACTGAGCCACGGCGCGGCCCAAACATTTGGGAAGGGAGAAAGAGAGAGACAGAGATTTTAACGCCCGCTTTTACTACATACGGCACCGCAGACGGTGACACATGATACATGAGATGAAGATGGAGCGCCGGTGGAATGAGATGGCGGGGGAAACTGGAAGTCCCGGAGAAAACCCGCCCCAGTGCCGTGCTGTCCACCACAAATCTCACTTTGCGGTCGCCTGGGATCGAACCCGTCCGCCTTGGTGAGAGCCAAGCGGTCTGAGCCACGGCGCGGTCTATAAAGATACTGTAACTGAACCCTCTTAGCCTGCTGATTGGTGAAGGAATTCATTGGTGACTATAGGTACGATTTCTTCGGAACATTTGTACAACAGTACTTCAGAACAGACGCTTCACATTGCATACTGCATGAAGTTAACACTTTTTTGTTTCAATTTACGTCCTCCAACGTTAAGTTATATCGGACGATGAATGAAATGGCTACCATCTGCGCTACCGAGGCGGGAGAAGTAAAAGCCAAAATTCGCTGAATACAAGAGACAGTAATCTCTAATCAGAATGCTCAAGTGAAAGCAAGAGATAAGATGTAGAAATCCCTCCTTCCACCCGCTCTGGAAGAACGACCCACTTACCGTGGTACTGAGTTCCAGTGACGGCGCTACGATGTCATCCTTGCGTACAGGAAATGAAAGAATGGTGTACACCTTCATTCGCCTCTGACTACTAATGTCTTGGCCACTAGTTGGGAGGGGGGGGGGGCAAATAACACGTGAAGGGGAAGTGAGCACGTGCTCTAGGGTTGAACACCCCTGATCAGCGTGATCAACGCTACGAAGTTCACGTCAGTCCTATTTCGGGCAACACCGCGCGCAAAAGTTTATCGAGAACGACATCGTCATGGTCGGGTACCCTGGAACAACTTTGACGAAGTTGAACTTCGCAAAAGAGCATCGAAATAACCAGACTTCTGGAGAGAGTGACTATATTAACGCTTTCGGTTTATATGGAAGACGTACGCACCAGCACAAGTACACGGTAATAGACACCAAAATTTAGTTAATAATTAATAAATATTCGCTTTAATAACACGCCAAAACTACTTCATACACTACCGCAATCACCAGACCAGCACATACTAGCAACGGAAATCCGAAAGAAGCACTTCAAAAAGATCGCGACTTACCTGAACCAAAGATAACGGCAGAGCCGTTGGAATCAATGCACGGAGACTGGATACATTTAAATAAACAAAGGCAACTCTACGAAGTAATGTTACTATATATGTACGATGCTTTTATTGCGAGAAAGCGCAGCAATTGCTTATAAAAAGAAATTATCAATTAATTGTATACTTTTTCTAATATAAAGCATGACTAACTACAGAATACCTATACTTGTGACACCGCTCGCTTATAGAGCCAATGGATTTTTTCACAGAGTTCTAAAATGTTCGAGAGGTGGGGACAGGGAACTTCCAGAAGATTCTAATTATCTGTTGATGGCGCTTTTGGTGTGGACGCTGGACTTGTTCACCAACGCAAAGAAACTCCCTGAGAGGAATGTGCCACCCTTACACAATGCGACAAGGACAGTTAATGTGTGGGAACGCATGTTACACAAAGAATAGAACCGTTGAAAGAACATGCGCCCTATTCACTCAGTAAACTAAAACCGAGAAGATCTATTCACAAAAGTAGAAGGCGTCAGAAGGTTTTCGAAAGAGCTGTAACCGAACGGACCCAAGTGTCAAACATGTCGAGGTAGAGTGTTACAACCCCGCTGCGACTCATTCCCAGGGGACTTTCTTTGCTGTTGCAAACTTCACCCAGTTATTTTCCAGCTGCCCAATCGGTCGGGGCCAGTCTCCCTATAAAAAACCTTATCCAGGTAACTCACCCTGTTCGAATCTCGGTCAGGGTGAGTTACCTGGATAAGGTTTTATCCGGGGTTTTCCCTTATCCTTAAAGACGAATGTCGGATAGCTCAAAGCTACATGGGCCCTGGACACATTTGAGCTTCATTTCACCATTTTCATTCACCGTCCGATATGACTTAACGTTAGAGGACGTAATATTACAATATATATATAAAAGCTTAAGCAATAGCCTACACGTCATCACTTATTTGACCAAATACAATTTCCTACTATTTTCAGGTAGTTTAATATAATTTCCTATGCGTACAAACTAATCAACAATTATTCAGTCACAAAAATGGTGGGAAACAGTATTAAAATGTAAAGCCATGATAACAGGATGAGTGCTGCAATAGAAACAAACAAACTAGCACACTTTCAAGCATGTCCAACAGCTTAGGCATTTTTCTTAAATTTATGTCCCACGTCATATCGGACGGGATGAAGTGATGTTCAAATGAGCCCATGATCCATAGAGACATGAGTTACCAAACATTTATGTTTCAAAATAACGAAAAAACCCGGTAAAACTTTATCCAGATCTCATCCCAATCAAGATTAGAACTCGCGACCTCTTGAACGTGAGGAGACATGCTACCAGCTGTAGCATCATGGAATACTCTGAAATCGGCTAATGCTGCTTATATACTATAGAACACAAGTTCTGTACTTTAATGAGCTCTTATACTGCATCCGTCGTAAGAAACACACTTTTAGTGTTGCTCCGCGCCCACGTGCGGAAGCGTGACAGACGACAGTGACACTTTCGCCCATGTGTTACGCTATTTACACTCAAACAAGTTGTATGCACAAGAGTAGCTTACCAGTAGGTTTTGTTCGCGGAATTTCCCGCAGCAACAGTGTGCTTATTAGGATGGCAGGAGTATAGTTTTCCAACATTAAGCTGGGTTTGTTTCTTTGTGTTCTATTATTTTTATTTTTGCCTCTATTTCTGGTTTCTAATTTACATCTCTTTGAGTCAAAATGAAGAGGATTGTACTGGCACCCACAAAAAAAATTTTGAAATGAATTTTATTTTCCACTCGAAGCTCTTAAACGTTTGCCACTTTAATTCAGATCGTTGTAACCAGGAAGAGGGAGTTTCCTGAATATTTTCATATCATATCCCACTTTTCGTTTTAGGGTTATGTTGTTTTTGTTGTTCAGATACTTGGAAATTTTGTCTAAAATTCTTTGATTGTTCAGTGGACCTCACAAGGCTACATTAATTAAAAAGTAGAACTTTTATACCAAGATTTCATCGGAAATACGAGCTTTGAATTCAAATGAATCCAAAAAGCAATTTTTGGGAGAGCACATCTCTCTTTGAACAGAATGAACAGGAAGACTAAAAAATGGTAAGTGGGGTCAGAATACTTTTAAGGATTCCAGCGAGGATTCTTAAGAGTCTTCTACAGCAAATGATCCTTTATATACTTAGTGGCGACTTGTTTTTCTAGCAAATATTAGATAATTAACCTAGTGAGTCGTTAACTCCAGCAGTTGGTGACACGACATGGGTGTCTATGCCTCAGGTTACCAAGAGTAATACTGGTACTCACCTTGCCCTGCCCCGGAATAGTGGCGTTGTGAAGCTCGTCGAGTGTGGGTCTGTAGGCAGCCTGGATGGACATGATATTACGGTAGTTGTCGAGACGAGGAAGTGCTTCCCTGGTGAAGTGCCGGAAGCTTTTGGCATATCGGGTATCATAGCCTCCATCGTGATCGAGCAACATTGTCCGTTGTATGTCATCGTCCACAGAGTCTTGCCGAGCTTCACCGCCAGTTCCTCCTGCGGTGGTAATGTCTCCTTCTCCAGCTTCTCCATCAACCTCACTTCTCAGGGGTTCGCCCTCTTCATCTTGGGCACCCGCTGCGTCAACACGATTCACCTGCAACGCAACAACCGTTATTTACTGATCATTCACTCACATTTGACCTAGTGGGTTGGGGTAGCTTACACTTAGTGGTACACAGCATGATGAAACCATGCCGCTTAGTATTACAATACTTCACTCGGACTCGGGTAACAATCCTAAAACTATCAAGTGAACGCACAAATATTACCATCAGCAGTGCTTCCTTTACCCCACACTTCTTCAAACTAAATACTCCCCACCCCCACTAGCTTAAAATCCTATTGCATGGAAGGGCATCCCGTCTCACTGGCTAAACCGAACAGTAAATAGCTGAATGCTGATTTGTGTAGTTTCGTACACGGTAAGACATACCCTATTTTACAAATATTACATAAATTTCCAAATACTTATTCAACCTAACAATACATACTTATCAAGATGCTGAAACTGAAACCCTCAAAACCTTCCCTTATCCAGCAAAAGTAATAATTTTACATTGACATAAAATTTAAAACGTGTACAAATTCCAATAAAATACGTAAATTGGAATTCCATTTTATAAGAAACTTTTTATACCACATAGTACTGCTATCTTAAATTATTTTTCGGACATGATAAACATTAGTGGACCATTATTTCCTAGGCTATTGCTACGTTCTAGTACATATTTTACACTTTATAACATCAACTTGTAACAACTGTTTTGGATTTAGCCTCGAAAAGAAAAGATCAATGTTGTTTATTTGTTTTCTAATGTTATTTAGAGTTTAACACACTTAAAGAATGTTTGAAAATATTATACTGTTTAAATTACGTTTAGGAAATTAATTTGTAAAAACAAATAAGACGTGTATATAGGTTGCTACGAGTGACGTAGATAAACATATAGTTGCTATGGGAAAGAAAATCAATAAACTCTAGAGGGATATGAACAGTGTAAGTTTGATCCTTGAAGAAGCTGGACGCTTAGGGATTGCTACTTGTAATTTTAGAAAGTGAATACATTGGAGAAATTTGAATTTCATTTGTGCTATATCATCCTGTGTTAACTGATCGAGAATTAAATTTAATCTACTGAAAAATTTAACATGTAATTTATTTAGTTTGGTAAATCAAATTATTAGAGAAAGAAAAAGACATCGGTCGCAGGCGGCCACCTTGAGATAAGAATCTTCATGTTCCGGCTGGGAAATCATCGTCCAAATAATTTACGAAGGTCGCCTGATAGCATTTTAAACAACTTTAGGGATTTCACAAAAATAGAGGATTTGGAAAAAGAGCAATAATTAAATACTTCCATTTGAAAGGCTCAACGCCTAGAGAAATCAAGGAGGAAATGGACAGTACATTGAAACACTCTACCCCTTCATATACAATGATTAAAAGGTGGGTTGCAGAATTTAAAATGGGATGTACGAGCACTAGTGATGAGCCTCACTCTGGACGCTCCGTGGAAGTCACAACTCCAGAGATCATTGAACAAATTCATTGTTTAGTACTGGAAGACCACAGATTAACGTTGTTTGGGAGAGCAGAGGCTGTAAACATACCAAAAGAACGTGCAGGTAATATTTTAAGAAATATTTTGGGCTTTCTCAGATACTGTGCAAGACGAGTGCCGCGTTTGTTGACACCTGATTGTAAGTTGCAAAGAAAAACAGTTTCTGTTAAGAATTTGGAGCTCTACCGTAAAAATCCCAGTGAATTTTTGAGACAACTTATTACCATGGATGAAACTTTGACACATCACTACACTCCAGAAAGTTACGGTCAAAGCAGTGGAATGTGCCAGGTGAACCAACTCTAAAAATGGCAAAGTCAATTTTGTCAGCTAACAAGGTTATGACGAGTGTCTCCTGGGTTGCAAAAGGAATCAGTTTTAATGATTACTCGGAAAAGAAGCCCGCCTCGGTAGCGTGTCTGCCTCACGTTTAAGAGGTCCCGAGTTCGAATCTCGGTCAGGGTGAGTTACCTGGATAAGGTTTACGAATGTCGGGTAGCTCAAAGCTCTATGGACCCTGGGCTCATTTGAGCACCATTTCACCCATTCCATTCATCGTCCAATATGACTTAACGTTGGAGGACGTAAATTACAACAAAAAATTACAAAAACACAAAAATAAAACTCGGAAAATGGTGAAAGTATCACTGTAACTACTAAGCTTACTGCAACTTTTGAGTGATGAGTGATGGAGCTCCACTCCATCGTTCAGTCACTACAATGGGAAACATGTGCGGATTTAAGTTGGGATCGCTTGAACATCCACCCTATTCGCCAGATCTAGCACCCAGTGACTACCACCTGTTCCCAAACCTCAACAATTTTCTTGGAGGACGTAAATTTCACAGCAACAAGAAGGTCACTGATGTGGTAAACAGCTATTTTGAGCCCGCCTCGGTAGCGTAGGTGGTAGCCTGACTGCCTCACGTTCAAGAGGTCCCGAGTTCGAATCTCGGTTAGGGTGAGTTACCTGGATAAGGTTTTTTCCGGGGTTTTCTCTTATCTCGAAAGACGAATGTCGGGTAACTAAGCTCTGTGGACCCTGGGCTCATTTGAGTATTATTTCACCCATTTAATTCACAGTCCGATATGAATTAAAGTTGGAGGACGTAATTTAAAAAAACACATCTATTTTGAAGACCATGATAAATCGTACTACAGAGATGGTTTAATTAAATTAGAACACCGATATGACAAATGTATTAGCCTTTCTGGAGATATTGAGAAATAAAGAAAAATATTGTTTTTCTTTTCTTGCGAGGCCCAGGACTTATCAGCCAACCCTCGTACAAGACAATTAGTAAACCTAGATTGAAAAGTTATGAAGTCAATTTCTAACAAATTTTCGACGCTTAGTAAATTTCAACACGTTATTCATAAAACAAAACTTGAGACAAAACAAAACGCCACATCAAATTAATTCAAATGATACCAGAATCGTTCCAAAATAAATGAAACACATCCCGCAGCCCCAAATAAGATAAACAATTTACCATGGAGAGTTGACTTGAAAATTAACCTCATCCATTTCTGAATGTTTACGCTCATTGGTTACTGCTGATTGACATCAGAGGTCACTAGGGATACAAACAAATTGTCCATTCCACAAAAGAAAATGCGCACGCATTGCGCTGCAGGGGGAGCAGCATGAAGTCTGGCCTTTCATGACACGGTGCATTATTATTAAAACAATCGGGCTGTACAGTGGATGCACAACGCCTGGAATTGTGAACCTCACTGCCAACCCAGCTACCGAGCTTACTCTGGAGTATACACATCTGGAGTCTTTTCACAGAAAGTAGTAGTTGAAGGGTACGCTTATTTTACATTTGTGATATAACCATCTTTCCTACGTTTTCAAACTTAACTGTTAAGGTATTGCATAGTCAAAGCAGCATGACTGCTTTGTAACTATTTTTACGCCTCGAATCATCTTCTCGCCAGACACCTCACCTCATTTATCATCGTAAAGACATTACGACATAATGCAACAAAATTGTTATTTTGTCATGTCCATGGTGAACTTCTGCTACACTTTGTATCAGCTCAAAAACTGCCGTCAATTTTACAAACAAACCATAAAAACTAGAAAGTATGCAAGCAGGTTCTTAGGAAAACAAACCAAAACTTCCAATACAGCGAGAACTATAGTTCTGGATAGTGCCACACATTGATGTACATTCATTTTTAAAGCAGACTGGCATCACAACAAAGGTATCACAATAGTAAAGTGGAACCAGCTCTTATTACGTGCTTTACTCCACGTATAGAACATATTCTGAGGTCTCTGATTGGCTTAAAGTTAAATAATAATCGATTCCTACTGGAAGGAAGTGAGTTAGCAACGAAAGATGCTGTCAAAATCTCATTTCCATGGATTAGGAATTGATTCGTATATAACCTTAACCAATCAGAAACATCAATCATTAAATCACATCATACAGAGTTCCACAGTACTGCTGTGGACACCTTTGTTGTAGCCCGCCTCAGTAGCGTGGTAGTAGCATGTCTGCCTCACGTTCATGAGGTCCCGAGTTCGAATCTCGGTCAAGGTGAGTTACCTGGATAAGGTTTTTCTGGGGGTTTCCCTTATCCTGAAAGAGGAATGTCGGGTAACTAAGCTCTATGAACCCTGGGCTCATTTTATCATAATTTCACCTGTTCCATTCATCGTCCAATGTGACTTAACGTTGGAGGACGTACATTACAAAAAAAAAAAAAAAAAAACTTTGTTGCGATGTTACTCTTAATTATAAAACGGACTATTCAACTGAATCATACAAATCTGTCAGCAAAAGGTAAGCACACACAAGGAATCAATTGTTCGTAGCGAACTAGGGTCCCACAACGATGTGAAGGTTGTCATTAGAAACAACAACACGTGTCTCGACTCCCAGACAGTGCTGACCATTTGAAAATCTGACGCGAAACGTATTCCCAGACAATCCGTAACAAGTGTAAACATATATTCTCGTCTTTACCACCAAGTTGTGATTTGTACAGATTTATTGTACAAGTGATTAACACAAATGGATCAAATCAAATTGTCCCGAGATCTTTACGATGGCAACACTGAAAATTAAACAGAGATTAGGTTTTAAAAGTTTAAATGACTATTGTTTTTTGATTAAGGCTTCACGGGTGATCAGCCACGTCAAATTTATGAAGATCGAGCTTTCGGCCATTTTACACTCTATGGCCTTCATCAGGAACTGCGCTCGCCGCGAAAGCTTCAAGTCTTACATTAGACTATTGTTTTTCATCAACACGTACTGTCTGCCCACCACAAGAAGGCAAGCGGGACCTGAAGAGGGAGAGGGGTTTGAACTGTTTATCTGCTCTGGTAGTGGGCCTGTTTACCGCGAAATGAGTGTATGAGAATGTATATGAGTCACCCACGCTTCCAGATCTAATGCTTCTTGCTGCAGTAACTGCAGTATTAGTTATTCTGAATGGGTAAGTTATGTGACAACACTATAGTATACCACAGAAAGAAAGACTCCGGGGGGATGAGTCGCAGGGAGGTGCGAAAAGGTTCCTATACCCTCTCTCGGTAGTTTACGGCACCACATGTCAGTTCAGTTACAGTCAAAAACATTCTGACGGCTTCTAATTTTGTGAATGGATCTTCTGGCTTTCAGTGTACAGAGTAAATAGGGCGCATGCTTTTTAACGGTTCTGCTCCTTGTGTAGCATGCGTTCTCTGCCACACACATTCGCTGTCCTTGACCCATTGTGTAAGGGGGCGCATTCCTTATAGGGACTTACTTTGCGTTGGTGGACAGTGTGTACTTTACGTAAATTTCCTTACATCCGGAAGGCGAACATAAACATTATGCAGACAGCAAAAGTGATTATGTTACGCATTCCTGTGCCTTGTCTTCGTATGGTGGGTACAAAGTATTTGCAATCGATGAAACCAGTTTTAAAGCAATGATGACAATCTTTCTAATCCTTGTTTCACATAAGCTTGCCCCGTATCTCTTAACGGTCACGTGACCTTATCACCTCTCATTGGCTGCTATTGCAGTATAGACTGTTGTGCGGTAAAATTAGTTCGTTATTTAACATGGTAATATATCTTTAGATGTTGGAAGAGAATTGTCAAATTTATATTTTCGTAACTGTTATAATTAAATATATTACGCAACAGTTGATTGATCTGGAATGCATGTTAATTCTTAAACAAAGTAAAGAGGAGGTTCCTTTGCTCTCAAGCACATGACACGATAGCACGTGATTTAGCGGTAGTGATGACATATTTGTTTATATGACTTTTATTACTGACCTTGTTTTGAACTGGATTAGTCATATATTGCCATTCGAAGGTGTGTTGTGCCGAGTGCGAGAGCTAAATTATTTTATTGGTCGTTTATTGCGCGTGTACTTATATGTATAATGGCATAGTCTACCGCCAGTTTTTCGCTGAAGCATCGCAAGGGAAAGCCTTTACAAATCGGCGAAAAAAGAATTGTGTTGCATGTGTTTAATGCACTCACAGAGAAGAATCTGTCTTTGTCAGTGAGAGAAGTCGAATAGCTGTGCTCTGAGCTTACAGGTGTGTTAGATGCGTAGGAACATCGTGACATGAAATTGAGGCAACAGGAAAACTTACCACTCCAGGGGCGATATTGCTGTGTGGCGAAGACGTTATTTAAGGACAATCAAATTGTCGAAATCGCAAAATATACTACCTTGACGAGACTTGGGTGAATGAAGGATACACAACAAGTATGGTGTGACACGACTTTTAAGACTGAAAGACAAGTATTTTTGCAAGGTATGTGTGCTGGTTGTAAAATATCCCAGTGGAAAAGGCCGAAGGCCTTTCATTATAAACTTGTGTCAGTTTCATTGCTCATTCATTCAGTTTCAACTTGCTCAGTTTCACTATAAACTTCATTATTTTTGCATGCCTTCATATTCTTATTTGTATGATTTTATCTATCTTCCTGGCAATTATTATGACGTTTACTACAGGTTTAAATGTGACGGGAAGGCACCGCCTATGGCCTATGGCGCGAAAGCATTAGCCAATTAGGATGAGAGGGAAGGTAGTTGCACGCGGAGGGATACATGTCAGCGGGGCAAGGGTATATGAAACAGAGATTAGAAGTTTCATTCTATAGATTGAAGTGAGTTATTAATGACCAAAACAACACTACAAAGCCCAGGATTTAAAATACCTACTTACACGTTGTAAGCTGCAATTGCGGTAGCTGTCTCAGCGGTTGACCGGAAAAAAATGCGAGCCAATTGGAGAATTTAATGTCGTGCTGATCCACCACCTCTCTCAGGTAACTATGCTCTGTGGACCCTGTGCTCATTTGAGCATCATTTCATTTATGGTCCAATATGACAACGTTGGGGATATAAATAAAAAAAATCACGCTGGCATGTTGCCATTGTAGCTCAGTGATTAGAGAAGCCAGACGCAGATCGGGATATCCGTAGTTGGAAATCCTGGCTATGATATTGAACTTTTCAGTCTGACTTCACCTTTCCAAACCTTGTGTTACACACGGCTAGTATGAAATGATGATTAATTTCCTATTATAATTGTTTTGTTTAATGTGATAATGCAACGTACTACTGGTATAAGTTCGCGTATTTACTGTCCCAGAAAAGAAGGGATAAGTTACTTTTGAAATAGGGTGTAAAACATTAGAAGCAGGAGGAATAAACAATGGAGCGCTATCTCAGGTTCACAAGGTCATAGCTTAACACCTGAGGTGGCTGCGTGTTTGCCTCACGTTCAACAGGTCCCGAGTTCGAATCTCAATCAGGGCGAATTATCTGGATAAGGTGGTTTGTTTTTCGAAGTTTTCTCTTTTATATATATATATATATATATATATATATATATATATATATATATATATATATATATACTTTTCCTTATGTTTACCTTTTTATTGTATCCGTATTTTTGTACATATACACTAAACACACACACCCATGCCCAACGCGGACTCAACGAATACGTATGTCTCTAGCGTTCCGCCGCGTAGAGGGTCGCGGGTTCGAGTCCCGCCTTGGGCATGGGTGTTTGTGTATAGTGAATATTTGTGAAACTAGGAAAACAGATAAGAAAATAAACGGAAATAATGAAAAATCGGTTAAATAAAAAAAAAGAAAAATATATCTATATACAGGGAACTATATTTTTTCGAGAAAAGAAAAACAAGCTGGACACAGCTACGAGGGCTGGCTGACTTAACGCTGGAGAACGTAAATTAAAAAATAACGTGAGCGACCTCTGCTGCTTGTTCAATGTAAGCATCATCATAAATGGTGTACGTGACATGCACCTATTCTAATCTAATTTAACGTGATGTATTTTTACCCACCGAATGCTTTCTCATTAAAAAGAAATAAAAGCAAAGCCCATCCACATCTATCTCCTGAATTAACAGCTAGTCAAAACTGACAGGTGACAAAAGAAATATCCATCCTTCAATTTTTAATAATACGTAACAAATGCTTTAATTAACGGCTTTGAGAACATTACGATATTAAACGTGTACAGGAAGAAAGGGCAAGGGGTGAAGACAGGAGTGGAAATGAGGCAGAGTAAAATAGGAGAGACGCCGATGTGGAGAGAAGAGAGGCAATGAAAAATAGGAGCGAGATCAATGAGAACCTGACAGGGAAAGGGGAGAGAGGCAGTAAACCCAACATTTACCCCAATAACCAGAGCAGGGTTCTGAATTCTGGAGGGGTATAATTAAAAATGGCAAGAGCAAAATACACATTATTTTCAATTTTAAGCCTTATCAATTAACTTTTATCCTTATGTTATCCTGTCGTATCTGTTCTATATACCTACCCTACAGACTCAAACTTTTAGAAAGCAATTAAAAAAAACGTGACGTACTCGTAGTCCTTTACATTCCACGGATAAACTAAAAAGAGAAGTTTAATACACATTTCTACTGTAATTGAAATCAACTTGAACTATAATAATCTCAAACATGATATAGGTATAAAAAATTAAATAAAACATTAAGAAATTCAATTTATATATTTCGCCTTTCTTCTTCTATACCTATTGTATATCTGTCTTCAAGTTCGTTTTAATCATTAGGATATTCTTGGTTCTGAAAATAGACACCACTGGGATATACAGAGAAAATTGAATGAGTTATTTACAGGCGAGGACAAGATGTTTTTGCCAGATAAGGATGGATAAGGCAAAGTGAAACAAATGGCATTGCACTTCGAGGTAAATTCACTTAAATTAGAAAACAAACGGAAACATACTGTCACGCTGCAGGTTTTTTTTTTTTTTTTTTTTTTTTTTTTTTTTTTTGTAATTTTACGTCCTCCAACGTTAAGTCATATTGGACGATGAATGGAATGGGTAAAATGATGCTCAAATGAGCCCGGGGTCCATGGAGCTTAGGGTTACCCGACATTCGTCTTTTAGGATGTGGGAAAACCCCGGAAAAACCTTATCCAAGCAGCTCACCCTGACCGAGATTCGAACTCGGGACCTCTTGAACGTGAGGCAGACATGCTACCACCACGCTACCGAGGCCGGTGACTGGAGTAGGGGAATCGTTTCGTCTCGTTCTTTATTGGCTGGAGGAGCAGAAGAGGCACAGTCTTCCAAGCGGCCACTAGTTGAAGTTATGAAGACATTACAAAGCTAGAAGCATAAATACCGTTCGATACTGTTCTAGAATGTAATTCGAGAACACTGGACTACTAGAACGATCTCGCTTTGCGGAGTAAATAAGAGCCAACACGAGGCCTAGTACAGCACCTTTTAGTGTCTGGAGTATCTGCGTGTTTCTAGCTTCGCGTTGAGTCGAGGAGTGCGGCTACGAGATGATTCGGCGCAGTGAAGCAGCTCGCTAATCAGTCCGTCAGCTGAGTTGTGTGAGGAAACAGAGCAATGCAGAGAAGTACGATATGTTCCAAGCTCCGTGGTGAAGAATCGTCGGGCAGTGGAACAGTTCACAACCGAATATCGGAGCTGTGTTTAGCCGGTGTGCTCCATGTAAGAAGTGAAACTGTTTGTACATAAAAGAGGTTACCAGCAGCACTGTGTGGTGAGTGCAACAAAACATATAGAAACATTAAAGAGACGTGTTGGTGCTGTATATATGTGCAAAAGAGAAGTGATGTACGTTAGCATTGCGCTAACGATTTTGGTGACTAAGGAATTTGAAGTCACTTACGATAAAATAGCTCTGTAAGTGATTTGAATATTTACTTTGGATCTTTATACTCTCAAATCTAACTATGAGGAAATATCATTTTGCTTTTCAGCGTTGTAGATTTGTTCTGGATAACCTCATGATATAACATATCAACGTACAGACTTGAGAAACAATAAAGATGACTGAAATCTCATAGGTAGAGAGACAGTAGAAGAAATTCGAGTTTCCTATTCCGAGGAAGTAAGCTCTTTGGAGTTCAACTCTTTAAAAAGTTATAATTAAATCATTTAATTACAGTGATTTTAAATGATTCATATAATTTTGTACTAGGGCAATAAGAATACTACACAAAATTAACGAAGTCCCAATTTCTCTATGGTATTCCACAGCCTACTTATCATCCAAGAACCCTCCTCCCATCCTCCAATATACTCCAACGTTGTCATTTTGGACGATGAATGAGATGGGTGAAATAATATTCAAATGAGCCAAGGGTCCATAGAGCTTTAAGTTAGAGAAATTTATCTTTCAGGATAAGGGAAAATCCCGAGGAAAAAAGGCTTATCCGGATAACTCACTCTGGCCGAGATTCCAACTCGGGACTCTTGAACGTGACGTAGACACGCTACAGAGCCGTAGCGTAGGATGGTGTCACTGTTACACTCGATACAACCGACGAGTTGCCTTTAAAATGACGACCTAGAGTTGATCTAAGATTGCTGATTCTTCCTCAGTAAAGTTCTTATGATATGGCCTGTTTCGGTCTGGTTTTAACCCTTCTTCCCCTTGATATACACGTCTGATCCAACACTTCTGCAACCTTCACATCTCTCAAACGACATTTATTATATTATTTATTGGAATGCCTCCTGTGGTATGTATATATACATACGGCACCGCAGGCGATGACACTGATGATACACGAGATGAAGATGGAGCACCGGTGGAATGAGATGGCGAGGGAAACCGGAGATCCCGGAGAAAACCCGCCCCAGTGCCGTGTTGTCCACCACAAATCTCACTTGCGGTCGCCTGGGATCGAACCCGGGCCACCTTGGATATTATTTTACTTTTAGGTTAGTGAGGACATATGTGATCAAGCTGAATAAACAACAACAGGGTTTATATGCAACGCCTTCAATGTCATTATTTCCTGATTAAGTCCAGCAACACCCCGTGAGATGATCGGGGTTAAAGAATAGTGCCAACGTAGTCCATGCGTGTCGTAGAAGGCGATTAAAATGGATGCCCAGTGCTAGTCCTGGTCCTCCAGGTTGGGGGTTTGAGCGGTGGGCTAACAACGTATATAATTGTTAAAGAACCTCAGATCAGCCTAGGTTTGGAAGGAATGATGTCACCGAATATGGAGACAAGATAGAGATGAATGGAGGCAAAAACTGAGGGAGGCTGAGGCCCGAAAGAGCATGTGAAAGTCATGTAGTAGTACCAACAAGTCCTGCAACATCAATTGATACTGGTCCTGGTCCTCCAGGTTGGGGGTTTGAGCGGTGGGCTAACAACGTATATAATTGTTAAAGAACCACAGATCAGCCTAGGTTTGGAAGGAATGATGTCACCGAATATGGAGACAAGATAGAGATGAATGGAGGCAAAAACTGAGGGAGGCTGAGGCCCGAAAGAGCATGTGAAAGTCATGTAGTAGTACCAACAAGTCCTGCAACATCAATTGATACTGACTTAGGTAACTCAGGCATTCATCGTCATAGCATACATCCAAGTAAATGACGAAAGACAATTGAGATATTGAGGCCGTCATTCAAGCAATGACAATGCTAATGCAAGAACAAATGTTTGAACAACGTCATCACTAATTATTGCATACTATCTAAGGCCCGGCTGAGAACCGGTCACAGGTGCCCTTAGGGCCACACCAGAAACAGAAACATCTGTACAAGTCAAACAATGGGCAGGTCGCGCGAGTTCACTTGACGCAACAATCTGACGTCACCGTCTTGCCCTACATCTCCAACCCCCAAACCGTCGACCCAATTGTTGTTGTTGGCGTCACGCATTTTACATATCGTAATTAATATGCTATGACATAAGAAAACAGGTTCCTTGATTTATTAGTTTTCTGTCCTTTGAACACGTCACTGCTGTTTACTCTTCATACACCCCCAGAATATTAATCGGCCCTAGTAACTTTCTAGAGCACCTGATGCTAGCTACGGAGCTGGAAGGTCCAATACAAAATCGTTCTCGATCAGTGATAAGAGACATTTAACAATGCGGATGGATTGATGATGCTGTTATCGTATCCTGTGCACCGGTTAGCGAAGCGCGCCTAGTTCCTCCGTTGGCCGCAAATAAACGCAATGCTATCATTAATACTACTAATGTAATCTTATCTGGACGATATTCACAGACTGAAAGAGCGTTGTCCTCATCATTTATCAGTAGTTACAGAGGTGAGTAAGCTGCCATGTGGAAGCGAGCGGTACTGAAGGCTTTTGTTCGTCCTCTCTACCAGTGGTACCAACTGAGAATATCACGTTCATTAATTACGCTCAGATAAATATTTTTAAAATATTGATGCCGATGTTGTAATTACTGTGACTTTCAAATGGGATTTTTGTTCTCGAATGCTAGGCCAGTAATCAACCGGAGTCCTGCGGCGTTGTCATATTGCATTCACCGCAAGTGGGGTATGACGAGCGCCAACTGAAAATCATCTCTAATAACACTAGTTAACAAATCGAAACTTTTTTTCTGCATCTGATTTGTAAATGGGTGGTATTAGCTAATTTTAGGGTACTGAATACACTGATAAATACAGTTTTTCTGTACGATGTCACACTTCCTAGATACAGAGCAGAATAAAAAATGGTAATAGCGAAAGTCAAACAAAAATACACATTCAGAACGTTTGAAACCAATATTATTTTGTTTGTATATATGGGCATGATGCCAATAAAAGGTCCAAATTAGCATACCCTGAAGATGCGAACAATGTATGCTCCCGAAACGTTGGTACATCACCACATCTACCCCTGGCTTCAAGCCCAAGGGAACCTGGAATACTCACGCCGCCAGGAAAGCTACAGCTCCTATTATAGTGAAGAACTTATTTTCACCTTTAATCGTCTTTAACTTTTTAAAATGCTACGACGGAACTCTTCTTTTGTTTGCCGTTTCATCACTCCTCCTAACAAGACCCCAACACTAGTCACCCATCATCGAAGGGTTCCAATGGCCTTGGTAACGGTGTTCCATGGTAACACCGTGGCTCAGTGGTTAGACCGCTTGGCTCTCACCAAGGCGGCCCAGGTTCGATCCCAGGCGACCATAAAGTGAGATTTGTGGTCGACAACACGGCGCTGGGGCGGGTTTTCTCCGGGATCCCCGGTTTCCCCCGCCATCTCATTCCACCGGTGCTCCATCTTCATATCATGTATCAAGTGTCATCGCCTGCGGTGCCGTATGTAGTAAAAGAGGGCGTTAAACACTACACATTTCATTTCCATGGTAAGAATGTCTTGGTGAAAGCGTTCATTTGGGAAACTTTTCTTTTAAGTGACTGAAGGCCTCACTTTCTTTATTCAGAGCTTTAACAAAGTTCTTGATAAGGCCCAACTTGATATGAAGGGGAGGCAAGATGATTTTATCGGGCTCAACCAATGAGGTATTGTTCACATTTACGCTTCCAGGAACATGTGAACATCAAAACAGAAGAACAGCAAAAAGCAAAATGCTGAATACGACAAAAAGAATTAAAAACTAAAAAACAAATGGTAAATGCTATAACATTTTGACACACCAAAATACATACTAAGTTGATGTATCACATCCCAGGTGCAAAATGGCTGTTCACTAGTGTAATTATTACTTGCGCTAAGGCAAAAATTCAAATTTTGCAAAAAGCGATCCACAGGAAGGTACGGAGTAATGTTTCTAACATAATCATAAAAACTCCATAATTTTTAGACCAAATGGTTTTTATAATACAAATAAATAAAAAAAATATATCATAACGACACATTATTGATTAGTATGTATATATGTAGATATGTTATTAATTACTGAGAACTGAAATGTAAACTATTGACATGGAGTGCTAAGCCAAGATGCTTGTTAAATTCGTACGAGAGCGAACAGTTTACTTGCTTTTAGTCTATAGAATGCTCTATCTGCAGAACGTGAGCCATCACATATGCATTTTATTGTTTAGTAATTGGCAACGGTGTTTACCTCAGAGACTTCAAATCAGTATTATTCAGTTGGTAAGTCAACAAATGCAGGCGATAAAAAATTAAAAAATGTGATATGTCTAATCACGCTTGTACATCTTAATCTTGCAAACCTCTATTAGTCGTCTATCTAGTCCATGTTAAACGGGATAAACATTTGCACAAATTGCCGTATTCCACATTTCCTTGTAGATACAATGGGGATAAGTGTAGGCCTATGCGATAGATAGGCCAGCCTTTCAACAGGTCACTCTATATGATGCCTTTGATGGCTGCGAGAGAAAACAAAGACTTTCCAATCGAGAAAAGTTTAAGTATTAGGAAGTTCAAAATAACAAGGAACTTCCCAAAAATACTTACCTGCACTAAAAATGTTCTTGTTATTATTGGTGTGCTCTAATGAGATTCTACATATTAACTGTACTAAGCTTTTGTCAATGTCTTACGGTTGAGTAGTTATGCAAAGGCTATTTCTAGAGAATTCAAGGTAAACATTTCATTTCTCATAAAAATATCTTTAAAATATAGCAATGTTATAAAAAACGTTACAGACATTTTTAAGAAATTAAAATCTTTGTAAACATTCTGTGTAAGGGAAAGCATGGGATGGGGGTATTTCTTAATTTTTGTTCCTTTCTTTTTGCTGTTAACTTCGTCAAGTCATAACGGATGATGAATGAAATCGGTGAAAGGATGCTCAAATGAGCCCACCGTCCAAAGAGCTTATAGTTGCCCGACATTCATCTTTCAGGATAAGGGAAAACCAGGGGAAAAATACCTTAGCACTATAGTTGCCTAGCACTAACGTCTGTTTGAACCCGTATGTGATCTGACAAGTGCCCGTCACCTATACAAGCAGAGATGCTATTGACTACCATTATCGTCTTTGTGGACATGTGGCAAAGGTGCCATGTGTCCATCTTGTATACAGAGGTACAGCTGCCTAGCACTAAGTACCCGTAGACTTAGCCAAAGTGGCCATCTACCCGTCACGTATTTAGAGGTACATTTTTCTGGGAGGGGAGCAACATCTCATATCGGACGCTGAATGAAATGTGTGAAATGATGCTTAAATGAGCCAAGAGTCCATTGGGCTTACAAGGGAACTATCACTATGCTCACACCTGTATACGCTTCAGAGTTTAATGGCATCATCTCTGCTTTATGTGGGGCCTGTGTGCCAAAAATCGGGTGCGGAGTATAGCTAGAAGTACCCGAAAATGAGTCCAGAATACCTAGAAACATATAGGCATTGTACCCCCGACGCGCAGCGGTCTACACATGACATACGTAAGAAGTACCGCCTCCCACACCCGGCATGAGGGATGTCCAGCAGCTACTTGCATTTGATCGCATGCTTTACTTTCCAGGCTTCAGTTTTTGACAACGTTACTCTACTCCTCAGCAGATTTTTGCTGCACATGGTTTATAGCAGGCATTATACCATATAGGTGTGAGTACAGTGATAGTTCCATTGTCCAGATAAATCGCCCAGATCGAGATTCGAACTCGGGACCTACTGCACGTGAAGCAGACACGATACCATATGCGCTTAAGTTCTTTTTAAAAATAATTCCCCCACCCAGAGTCTTAAAATATGTATTTTCAGCGAAATCTAAGCATCGAAGTTTTGGGTAGAATACAATACTTCCTCTACTTGCTGCAAGTATGTGAATACGCGCGGCTATATGTCAACTTGGTCAATATTACCTCCGCCTCCTAAGTAACGCAAATGACACCTTAAAGTTGTAGCAACAAACAGTTACAACAATGCAACCATCATGCCGACATTACCAGTCTTATGATATTTAACAGAGGTGACTTTCATTACCACGTCAAATGAGAAAAACATGTCGGTGTAAAGGTCTGAATTCGACCCAAGTTGTTTATGGCTGACCTTACAACTAATTCCTCTGTTAACTTTCCATTCGCGGCTCTAACTGCATATTAATTGTGTTTCATTTATGGTTTTATGATAATTACAAGTGATACCCAAAGGTTAATTGGTGCTAGAGTAGAGCATTACGTCAATCCTATGTTGTGAAATGTTTGTTCCAAGTTTCAACCGAGCATGCACTTTGGTTCAGCATGTCACCTTAAGCCGTCTCAAACATATGGGAGGAGACAAAGAGATTTTGGTAAAGTACCGGATTGAACATCAAACCAAATTATACTAAATTTGTTCTTTTAAAGCATTTTTACGATAAAAATATTCTTTGGACTACAGTTTCAGGACTACTTAAAAATACTTAATGATTCAGTTGAAATTATTTTCCATAACTTACATTGCAAAATTAAAAAATGTCTGCACATGTTTTCTTAAAGTTAACATATAAAGCTCAAATTAAATATTTCCAAAGAGTCCAAGGAGTATTTCATATTACCATTCAAGTAATTATTTAAAAAATAAATGCCTTAACGTTATTTATAAGGGCGGCTCTAACACAGCGGAAGTATCTCCCCATATAACTAAGAGCATTTAGTGGGTCGGGGGGGGGGGTGCTTGGGTGAATATGAAATATTCTATCAAAATATTTAGGTAATGGGGGGGGGGGTTCCGCTTGAGCACCCCGGTTAGTAAGGTGTCGTGGGCAATATATGCTTTCTGCTACATACGTCAAAACTATCAATTTTCGCAAAATGCCTTCCGCTCGGCTTATGCTAACTCCTAATCTCGATAAAGGGAAGATCGTACTGCCCATCTCGCCAATGTTAAGTTCATCACTTTTAGGTGCAATTATTTAAACTATGTAAGATAGAAGTTTGAAATTTTGAGGGGTCTTTTTTTTTTTTTTCAGGATAAAATATTAAGATTTTTCTATATAGTTGCTGAGAAATAATTTTTTCTTATAGTTCCAATTTGTTTCATTAAATTTACTTGCAACACATTTTTAAATATTAAATTCCTCTCTTACTTCATCAATTTTGAGCCTGTTGTATAGAGGATAGTAATCTTTATGTTATGTAAAAATTTCACCCCTCTAGGTTTAATAGTTTATGAGAAAAGTGCACCAATGTCACTAAAAATGCAATGTCTTTAGATAGCCTCCATTTTCTACTACTGCTTCTTTTGCAGCCTCTTCATCGATTCCTCCGCCACTTTTTCTGGAGATACAGTAATCTTTCCGCTTATAGGTTGAAATCTGGTTGGTGACTTTGGAAGTTTAGTATAGAACACAATGTATTCCCTGCCTGGTACCACTTACCTACACTTCTTAATCCATAAACTAAGGAAAAGGGTTGTAACCAGTATAAGCAGTGTGACAGTAAATGACTTAATACGGCCTTAGAATCTCCAATTTTAAAAAAAATCGGTTTAATTTTATTATAGATAAATTAAACTATTAAAAATGATTAAAACAAAAAATCTAAAACTGTCGAAATTCAAGTACAATCTACCCTTAAGAGAAAAATAAACTTATGCAAGAACATAGAAAAATAAACTTATGCAAGAACATGTAACCGCAGTATCAGGCACCGATTAGGAGGCGGCGAATTAATCGAAATCAGATAATTAAAAAAGAAGATAAATTAATAAAAATGCTTTGCTAAACCAATATAAAAGTCTTCTTAAAATAATATGAAATTAGAATGGATAGAGTAATGATTAAAATAGCGGTTTACTTAAAGAATAAGAAGGGAAGAATATAATTTAATATAACATATATACTAGCATCTAAGCAAGAGAGAGAAAATTTTCTTGTAAAAATCTGTACACGTCGGAGAGAAAGGAAGGAACGTTACCTTCTTTGTGCTAGGAAAAGCTCAATGTCCGAGAACTATAGTATACTTTCAGCCAGGAATGTGTTGGGACAAAGGGGCTTTCAAAATGCAGTTGAGCATGAACGCTAAAGAGATTTACTTCGCTGATTTGATGTATACCGTTACAAACAACTCAGGGTAGGCGTTCCCCAACTCAGGGTGGGCTGAACGTCAATGAGTTAGATTAGTTCTGCAAGCCAATGCGAAAATTCGAAATAAGTGAGAAACCAGTAATAATGTAACATTTGAGAAGGGTGAACTAATTTTGGTCATGTGATAAAGTTAGAGGGGGGGGGGGGGTCAGAATAAGGTTCGAACTGAATCGCGAAGTAAGAAAAACTTACTTAAAAGGTGATACGACAGGAAAGACGTGTTCATGCGCATTAAGAAGAGAAGCGAAGATTTATGTCTGAAATGTAGGGAAGTTAAGAATAGCGCAACCAGCGTAAGTGGAAGCAACATTAGAAGTTTATTAGAACAAAGTAGTCGCCGTATAAAGAAGAAATAGAAACCGCGCGGAAGTAACTTTAAACAAGTAATCCAGGGTTTCAAGTAAAATTGAATTTATGTTAGGAATTTTACTAACAGGTGGTCCCCGATCCAAGTCGATAAGCAAACTTAGAAGGAATCAAACCAAATAATTCTGCATTGCAAAGTGTTATTAATACGACTGAGTAGCCAACAACCACCAAAATCCATTTCCTACAACCATTCACCTGAGGATAAGAGAACTCATATATCCAATTAGAACCCAATCGATTTAACACTGGTATGCGGGTTTGCCTCAAACAGCTCTTAGAAGATAGTTAAAAATATATCACAAGGGTAGTGAAAGTAATACCATTTTAACACATTATGTACCCTTTAGTGACTGTTGAGGAAGAATGAAATATGACAATCCATAATACCAATTCAATGAACAAAGAATCCATAAAAATGTTGCGGTGGTCTGTTCTGATGAACTTACGTGCAAAACCGTGAACGTAGGTGTACTGAACTGAAAGTGACAAAGCTATAACGATAAAATTGAGGTGATAGGAAGCCGTTACTGGAACTTTCCAGATTGGCCAATAATTCACGAGCTAAAGAATACTATTAACTTATTTGGAAGAGGGGGACTATATATGGTTAGATAGAAGACTGTCTCACACAATGTTTATCAGATTCAAACACTGGAAAGTGTGTGTGCTTTATATTTCTGGGATTTGAACTTTTCCTCATTCTCCGCCTGTGATAATGATGGTTTAACGTTTACTTTCCCTCAGAACTATGAATTCTACTTCTGTGCGAGAACTTCTGAAACTCTGTTCCCACAAATGCATGATCTAGAGGCACAGTTCCCACTGCAACGGGATCTGAATGAGAAATCCAGCGTACCAATGCATTCAGTAACCCATTTTGCAGTGTATTTCAGAACCACGCCGTCCCGTTTGTCCTCATACGCCAGATCCTCCTTATGGAGGATTAGAAAAGCGTGAAGGAAACATCGCGATTAGGTCATAATTTGAATAAGCTAGTGACGTGTGAACAAGTCACTATAATATTCGCTCCGTTCATCACACTGGAGGTCACTTTGGGTGTTTCTCGTAAAAACTCGACAGGTCGGAACGAGGTGAGGCTTAAGTTTGGTCAAAAGTGTTTCGAAACGCTATAATCCAGAGTTGGTTACAGGGCCATGGTCATTATCACTCTAAGAATAGAGCTAGGTTGCCGTGAAGATGACGGAGAACAAGAAATTGCTAGGAATTTGATGCCGCAGTGTCACCGTTACACCTTAATGCAACAGGTTCTCTTTCACAGTGCTGCTATGTAGAGATATCACTGGCACGAGTTTCAAACAGCTGTATTAATTTACAAAATTCAGTCTCTTAAACATCCTAAGCAACTCATACTGCTAATAGTTAATTCCCAACAAATATAATAATATTTGAGATTGTACGAGCCAATTTTCACAGATGGTAAAAAGATACACGAGTTACATATAACGTTTTATGCAATCCTAGTAAAATATTCCAAAATTAGATAATTAAATATATCTAATTAACTGCATTTTTACTCTACATGACGTCGCTTTAATCAACAAAGGCCTTGTGTAAGGTAACTGCACCTGTTTGTATACAAGATAACTTCGACACGTGTCTACAGAGACCTTACTGCCAGACAAGTGCGTATCTGCTTGTAAATGTGACGGCAGATGACAGATTTAACACGAATCCACATAGGCCTTAGTGCTAGGCAACTGTAATCGCTGTATTCATGACACGCAGATGGCAGCTTCGAAGGTGTTCAGACTTTTAGTGGCAGTCAAATCCATCTCTGCATCTATACATGACAGAGATGTAGCAGCTTATGTTTAGGTCTAAAGAGACCTTAGTATTAGGCAACTGTGCCTCTGCTTGTATACAAGATGGACACATGGCGGCAGCTACACGTGTCGATCAGATGGCATTAAGAGTGCCGTCCACTCTACTTGTTTTCGTCATCTGTGAGTAAATGGCAGAGCAATCGCTATTACCCTCTAGATGATTACTGTTTTAGAGCTAAGGTGGAACTTTGGGTCTTGGTTTTAAATACCCTACGTGGTATTTACCGTGGCGAATGAGACAAACAGCAAAAATGGATAGATCGTCTCGCTGGTGTGGAACTAGGAACCTCCCCAATGCAGGCCACAGACCTTACCGCCTGAGCTATCTCTTTCGTACAATTACTTTCCTTTAGCTGAAAAAAATTTAATTCTTTGACAGCAACAGAGAGCAGCTGGCTTACTTGTTTACAGAGCCAAATGTATTCTGCTTTGCCCACTAAACTAAACGAAAGGAACATCACCTGATATGAAATATCTGCATACAACTAATTCAACACAAACCAAAACAAGCACATGAAAGATATTTTAAGAAACTGTATGATTGAGGAGTCCTGCGCCGTGGCGTAGTGGGCTAAGGCGTCATGCTTTGGTTCCCTGTCACGGAACCCGGCCAGGGTTCGATCACATCCGGTGGGTGCAGATTTTAAGACCCGGGTATAGGACCGCTGCCCACTCAGCATCGCGAGGAAAATGAGGAGCTTATGATAGGTAAGCGACCCTGGTCAAGAAAGCCGACTTTCCGACTGGGGATGCCAAGATGCTGACCACATCTCCTCCCCGTATCGGTTGGATGATCGCCCACCTCTACCTTGCATGTGGGCCTGAGGCAGGCAGTCGGGCTGGCAGGACTTGGCCCTCTGTCGCGGCATGGGTATGATTGAGGAACAACAAAATAAGTACGGTCATAACAAATTGTTTACTAATTACCCTAAATATCCAGAAAAGTCAACAATTTTCAAATCTTAACTCTGATCTTCGATTGTACTTCAAGTTTGCATCTTTCCACCTGTTTTCTTTGATTCCTTTCAGGGAAAATTGAAGTCGTGACAGGTATTAAATTTAAGGTACCCGGGTTCAATTCCCGGCGGTGGGGGAGGGGATTTTTCTCCGACCAAGATAATTCCTCATCTTCCCCAGAGTCTGGAAGTATGAATGAGAGTGTGAATGTGTGCGTGATCTAATGATTAAAACCTAGCGTTTACGAGTTAACACCTTCAACGTGTTCCAAAGGAGAACAGCTGCCGATATGACCATTATAGTTAAAGCCGGGGTATAAATGGAACAAAAAAAAATTAAGGTAATTTTATTCGTGTTGGCATGGTCATTGACTGATTAAAGAGTTCAACTGTTTCTTAATGAATGTATTGCCTTTTAGTAAGGGGATCGATAAAGGGACAGAATTCTGCGTAAAGTTACTAATAGAAGATAAACAGGGCACTGGCTTTCTCTTATATCACTTAATAATCAATCGTATAAATAATTTTATCTCAATGTTACAAGCCTACTTTACGATAAAGGCACGAAAATAACTAATACCTAGTTCAGAAACATCATCATCTCGCACAATTCTGGGAAAAACTCGGGACTGTTTGTTTGAAAGGGATTACTCGTTGGGGTTTTCGTTCTTTGCAACCATGTGTTTATTTTCTCTGTGCTCTGTAGCGTTACAATGTCTGTATATAATTTGTCACTTTGACACTTACATTGCAGAGTTTACACATATTTCTCACTCACTGGAAAATAATTGACACCAAATGTTTGGATGCGTCTTTATTTCTTTAACATTCGGTGTTCTTGTCTCACTTGCACAACCTATGGCGACACGGCACAGAACCACGTGCTCCTCTCAAGAGAATGTGCTGTAAGAAATGGTTGATATCAACAAATATAGCATCTTCTGAGAAAGATTATGGATAGAGCTGCAACGTATCTAGACGTCCCCATGTTACCTGCTTGATACTAACGTTTGCGCGATGTCAAACACATTCCTTATATGCAAAATAACAGAGCGCTGAAGCGTATATAACTTCACTGGCAGAGCGCTGCATTCGTTTATCTTGTTTAATAGAAGAGCGAAATCTTAAGTAAGCTGGCGTACAGTAAGTTACGAAACACAAATAGGGCACTTGAGAACTGTGTGTCTGATATGAAGCCAGGCCAATTAATTACTATACACAAATTTACATTAGCACTGCAACTCCCGTGTTGTGGTTTGACACAAAGGGATTTTGATTTTCTTTTCTTTCTCCTTGTCACTATATTCAATCACGTTATATAGGATTTTCTCACGCTTGTCGATGTATGACACGTTGCTATGATTGCACCCAAACAGATTGTACTGTCCACCCAACACAAGAAGGCGCGACAGAGGATTGTGTAACTAAATCACTTTTGCTGTCCGCCGTCCGGATATGACAAGGATGTTAGGTCCATTTAAAATACAGTGTTGTCACATACTCATACATAATACCTATCACTGCAGTTACTGAAACGAGCATTAGATATGGCAGCTTAGGTGACTCATATGCCCTCACAAATAACAAAGAATACTTCTGAAGTATCCATTCCACGAAATAAATGTATATGAAAAACTGTGTGTTTTATCGAGATCCACTTAAATCTTTTGTGTAGTACGATTTTATCTTCTCTTATGGCAAAAGCCACCCAAAATGAATACAACTTCTGGGGAGATTCTCAGAAAACTCAAGATATAAATTTCATTTCTTCTAAGAATATCTAAAACATATAGTATTTTTGTGAGTCACTGACCAATTTACCGAACATCTAAATTCTTAAAACTTTTTGCAGGTAAATGTAGTCTGGAGTAAGGGATTTCCCTTAAAATCTTCGTATCGCATCCTTGGAGGATGCTCAGCTTAAGTACTAAGTTTGGTATTTAACCAAATTTTTACTTTTTCAGTTATGCTGTTCACAGACATACAGATACAGACGTTTCTAAGAATTTTTTCTGGGTTCAGGAGACCTTAAAATACGTATTTCCACTAAAATCTCGAATTTTGGGGTAGAGTGTATACTTTCTTATATATTGTAAATACCTAGTAGAAAAAATAAAAATAGATATAGATTAGACAGAAGACAGGCAAAATTATATAGGGTGTAACAAAAAGGTATGTCAAAAATTAAAGAAAACATTTCTTGCGGATGTAAGATAACAAAATGTATAATAACATAGGTTCACAAATTGTTTATTTCCTTTTTAGAACACTTTTTCTTCAGCTGAACAGGAAACCACAGTACATGTTCAAAATGACTTCCATTAGCTCTAGTGCATACGTCAAACCGCCGTCGCATGGACTCCGCAATGCGCTGGACAATTTCGTATTGTCTGGCAGGCTCCCACAATACGAGCACAAAGTCTCTAAATCTGGAAGAGGAGTTGCATAAACTAGATATTTCAAATGTCCCCAGAAATAAAAATCTAGTAGGTCTAAGTCACGTGAGCGTGGAGACCACGGAATTGGTCCACCTCTTCCCATCCATCTAGCAGGAAACCTGCTATTCAGAAATTGATGGAGAGAAGGCTAGAACTGAGGAACAGCTCCTTCGTGCATGAACTGCGTACCAGTTCTTAAGAACTGGACTACCTACTGTAGTGTAACACAATAACAATAACGGTAAAGCTTATCACCTCCACCCAATTTCAATAGAAGTAAAAGCGAATGCTTACTGCGGTACAACTAAACCGCAGTTCTGTTTCGGGGTTATGGCCACAGGACAGCTACGTATTACACATCTCACCGTTTAAGCAGGGTTGTAGAGGAGATAATTATCTTAGCTATGTTCAGATAACATTTTTTACCCTCTATATGCAAGAAATGTTTTCCTCAAGTTTAGACATATGTTATTACATCATGCATAACTTACACTATGGCATTACTGTTCAATAAAATGCAACCTATAATGTTGAAAGACGGTAGCAGTTCAAGAGACTGCGAACATATATTAGGAGCTGACTGCCATGTACGATGCTGTTACAGACTTAATAAGTTAACTATTACTAAAATCGATTTATTGTCATTAATTTAAGCTCACACTGTTAGTGCTGCAAAACTTGTGTGCACACGTGGCGAGTGCAATCAGCTCTGCCTTCTTGTTTACAATAGGGCTGAATCAGGCTAAGAAATTATATTTGCGATATCTCGGAGATGGTTTTGAGATTATTGTGGTCTAATTATAATTGCTCTTATTCATCTATTCAATAGTCGTTTCACTGCTTCTTCGGTCCATTGTACCCGCGACACACTGTAATTCATGTCAATCTGGTGATTGCAGGTCACTTGCTGCGAGACAAATGAATGCAGGTTACTTGGAAACAACGGGAATCATGTGACGTAACACTGTTTTGTTGATGTAGTTCCCTTTGGTGTATGTATTGCCTTTTGTGCCTCAGCAGTCCAAAGGTTACCTTTTTTCCTTTGACTGCAATGGTTCTATCGGCGGCCGTTCTCCTTTTGGAACGTATCGCGATGGCGCTATCTCGCAGACGTTAGGTTGCTGGTATTTGGATTCTTTTTTTTTTTTTTATTTTATTTATTAGATCACGCCCACATTCGCACTCTCATTCATACTTCCAGACTCTGGGGAAGATGGGAAATCATCTTGATTGGAGAAAAATCCCCACCTCCAGCCGGGAATCGAGCCCAGGACCCCTAGCTTGGCAGACAGGTGCTCCACCAACTGAGTTAAAGGATCAGCCCAGGTTAGCTTTGTTCTTACAAAAGTGACACCTTTTTTATAATTTATTTTTCTTTTAATAAACACAATCTTACTGCAACTACCAAGTGCCCGTACAATAAATTTCGCTACATCCTTAAAAAATACCTCAGAATGTCAACCCTCATCGAAGGTTCTGTAGTGTACGAATACTTTCCCTTCTCACTGTATGTCTCTACTCGGTAGGTACATACACCGTATTGTATTGGCCAGAAAATAAGCCGCCCCATCATATAAGCCGCATGTTATATTCAAGAGGGAAAATGGAAAACAGAACGATTATGTTCGAAAATAAACCTCGTCAAGATTAAGGGAACAATCCTTCATTTTCTTGCACTTACCATCATATAAACATGTTTTCCTAATGTTTGGTATGGCACAAAATCATGTAACAAACATCATTATTGCACCATTGTTCACTGTCATCACTGCCAGTATTCACTTCATCAATATAACTATTGTCTTCATCCTCCTTCCACAATACGTCATCCTCGTGGCCCTCCAGCGCATTTGATATGCAGCAGTTTTGGTCGGTTTCCCGGAGCCAATCTGAATACCGTTTTCGGAGTTAGTCTTTGAAAGCCTTGTTTATTGCAACATCTAGCACCTGTAGTTTTGAAGTCATACCTCCAGGTATTACGATAAGATCTGTATTTTGTAGAGCAAGTTTCTTCTTAACCTCATAACTAGATGTCCCTTAAAGGCATCCAAAACCAGTATGGCTCGCTTAGATGACAGTGCTCCAGGTCTGCGATTCCATAGTGGTCAGCCAGTCAACCATCAGCTCAGTTGTTATCCAACCTTTTTCCTGACAACGAATCACTGCTCTCAGGAAAATTTTCCTTAGTCTGGTTTTTGACTTGAGGATTTTATAAGGTAACTTTCCCCCATCTGCCGTAACAGTTAACATCATCGTTATTCTACCCTTTTCGTTGCCGGTTCCTCTTAATGGGAAACTTTTCGTCCCTTTCATGTCTACTGTTGTACTGCTCGTCAAAATATAACGGGTGTTTCGTCTGCATTGCCGATCTGATAAAAAAGATATGAAGTTCAATGACTTACCGCTGGGAGTTACCGAGTTTATCCTCAAAATCTGCTAGCATCCTCTGTGCTATGTAGTACTTCGTTGAAAAGCCAGACCAACCCATTGGATTGGATTGCTCGAAGGGGATTCGGCACCTCGACCAGACTGGTCTTTTGTACCTATGCCCCAAGGGGGCACCCCGGGAGGGAAGATTAGGTGAGAGGCCACAGAGGGCGGCCGACCCCAAGGAGTCACCCAAGTCCACAGGGCGGGGTCCCTACACTTTACTAGATAAAAATCCCCGGCGGTCAACAACAATCGTCATCCACCTACCGTGGCCCCGTAACAGTCACGAGGCCGGTCCGGAGACCGGAGCCCCACCCCCAGAGCAAGGAAGACCATGGGCACAACCGGCATCCCGCCAGCCGCGTTCCTGAATCGGTCCACTAGGCCGGCTCGGAGACCGGAGACCGTCCCACCAGAGGAAAACCTGTTCACTCAGAGCGTATCATTCCGCCATGCAGCGCCGAGACCACTACGCTGAAATGATAATGGAGGTGAAATGGAAGGACAGAAAATTTGGGGAATAAATTAACCTACCCAGCATTCGCCTAGCGATACGGGAAAACCCCCGAAAAACATGGGTCAGGTTTGGTTCTCATGGCCACGGGAATCGAACCAGGGCCTCCCGAATGAGGGCCGCAGACGAAACCACCTGAGCCATCCCCCTCAGTGCACCAACACATACTCGCACGGAATTCCAATTGTAGTATGTATAAAACTTTTGCAATTTTTATGGCCTTCAGTTGGATTATTTCTAGTAAGATAGGCATCCCACATTTCATCTTTTCTTGCACGTAGAAAGCACCCTAGCTTCAAGGTCTAGATATTTACCACATTTCGGTCCCCTAAACGATTTTTTGTTGTTCCATTTATACCTCGCCTTTAACTGCAGTGGTCATATCGGCGGCCGTTCTCCTTAGGAACATATCTCACGGGCAGCTGTGACCAGTAAGGACAGTGAATCAGTCCGAGGCGTGGAGCCGATTAGGGCAGTAAACTTCTTCTGTCTTGGTCGAGGACAGACCAGAAGTGATGAGAGAAGATATTTGTCGGTTTATACGTAACTAATTAAGTATTATCGAGTAATAAGCATTCCGCCTTCAGTAACTTTAAACAGTGATATTGGTAACCCTTGGTCGGCAACTTCAAGTTTGATGTTCTGATAAAAAGAAGCAGTCAATAAACCAGTTTGAAACGGACATTCCAGTGTCATTAAAACTATCCTTCTCACACATATCCACGCATACCCTGGGAGAAACCTCATTGCTTTACCCTGAGCTAAACACTATTCGTTTCAAACTGTCCCGTTGAAGTGGAACTATTTGCTCGCCAATATATTTGCTTCATAGCTTATTTAATTATAAACATACAGGGTGTTAGAGGCATAAGTGCAGATATTTGTATTGGCAATTACGAACATTACGTGAATATTTACTTCATCTGCAGACTAGTAAGAGTACTACTCGACAGGCCACGCCGTGGCTCAGTGGTTAGACCGCTTGGCTCTCACCAAGGCGGCCCGGGTTCGATCCCAGGCGACCGCAAAGTGAGATTTGTGGTGGACAACACGGCGCTGGGGCGGGTTTTCTCCGGGATCTCCGGTTTCCCCCGCCATCTCATTCCACCGGTGCTCCATATTCATCTCATGTATCATCAGAGTCATCGCCTGCGGTGCCGTATGTAGTAAAAGCGGGCGTTAAACACTACACATATATATGAGTACTACTCGACAGAGCGTTGAGGCCTACTGACCTTCAGGTGGCCAGCGCTGCGATCGTCCCTTATCAGTCTTATCTGGTCGATTAGAAGAGTGAAATATTGGTAAGTTGACGTACGTAAGCTACGAAACACAAATAGAGCAATTGGAAGCTGCGTGTGTCTATATGATATGAGCTCTCGTGCCTCCCGATATATGACACATTGCTGTCCAGAAGACATGATTATATCTGGACAGAGTATACATACACTGGACTCGCCGTGTATGTGCGATAAGCTGAGGTAAACATCTCTCTGTTGAGAACTTTTTCCTATACGCCTTCTCGCTTTGCCATGTAGTACTAGTTATAAACTCCCCGGCAGGCCGGTACAACCAGCATCCCACCCACGGTGTCCAGGAACAGCCCATCTGATCGGCTCGAAGACGGAGGAGAGGTGATGGGAAGTGATAATGCAGATGAAATGGAGGATCAGGGTGGTTGGCCATGGGAATCGAGCCCGGACCTCTCGATTGCGGGCCACAGACGACACCGCCTGAGCCATCCCGCTCGGTAACGATTTTAATTAAAATATCCTAAGATATTTACATAAAAAGTGTGTATCTTGAATTTTCTTGAAATAGTTTCAGATGTCCTCATTGAGTAGCTGGCAAACTTAGAGATAAACAAAAATTTACTTCACAAAAGAAAAAATGTAAATCTATTTTAAAAGACATGCTATATAACCTTTTGTGGTTTCACCTGTTTTCTAGATTTTCACCGTGGTTGCTTTTCATTTGTTAGCATTTTGTCGTTTTAAAGTTTTGTCGCTTTTCAGTTGTTTATTGCGATGCCTGGGAAAAATATTGAATATATAGACCATCTTAAACTAATCTCCCTTTAAACGTGTAACTGTCTACACTGTTGCATCTGTATTGCTTGTACTTTGACAAAATCTGTCATGAAACTCGTTCGACAAAATTGGTTTGGACTACCATGAAACGGGCAGAAAGACTTATTCTAATTTATGCATTCACGTACGGTTCTCTACTCAGTCTGCTAGGATGTATTCTTTAAAACACCTATTTTCTATCTACGAGTGCCGGCTGATAAAACCCGCGTCTCACAATAAAAATACAATCAAAATAAATACATCTCTGTATTGCGATTTTTTTTCCAATACGTTTTCCTGCTTTGCCATGTAGTATGTTTTCAAGTTTGTTGCCAGCTCCAAATAGGTGTAGCACATATTGTTCGCCAATGCAAAGAAAGTCCCTGATTGGAATGTGCCAACCTTACACGGTGGGACAAGGTCAGCGAATATGTTTCAAGAGAACGTATGCTACGCAAGGAGTAGAACCGTTAAAATATGCGCCCTATTCATCAGTAAACTGAAACCGAGTAGGTTTATTCAAAAAGTATAAGAATGTTTTTCAATGGGCTGTAACTGAACTGACCCAAGTGCCATAAACATGTCGTGGTAGGGAGTTGGAACCTGCGTCTCATTCCCCGGGGACATTCTTTGCTGTGGCAAACAGTACTACATGGCACAGCATTGGGGTGTATTGACCTTCATCGATGTGCGCTGCATTCATTTGTTATCTTGTTTATTAGAGCAGCGAAATATTGATGCGAAACACAAATAGCTCACTTGGGAGCTTGTATATCCGTTATGAAAGTTTAGCCAATTCATTATATATATTACCATTGCAGCCACTTCTTCTGTCGCTTGATACAAAGGGATTTTGACTCCCTTTTGTTTTTCCTTGTCACAATATTCAGTCACGTTATATGATTTCTCGCGCCTGCCACTGTGTCACGCTGCTGCGATTGTATGTGTACGTTTTCTCGCCGTGTATGTGCGATAGGTCTGCGTAAACAACTCTGTTGTTTCACACTTTTTCCCATACGCGTCAACACTCTTGCCATGTAGTAAAAACTATTTATGTGTATTTTCCCCGAGAGTGCGGGGAAAGCAGAGCGAGGTTTCTGCAAGGCTAACGACCCCAAGTTATCTGGGCATTGGTGTGAACGCCTGGAAAAAACGTTGCTCATTTCGTGGCCCATTAGGCCATGAATTATGTGGTGTGTCTATGTGAAAACTGTTAGATGGAAACAAAACTCAACTAACACACTAAGTGGATACATATTAAGGTACCGGTTATCAAATTATCTACACTGACAACCCCTAACAATGAGTCTCCATGGCACTAATGCCTACACTAATGGCGCTAATGACCCTTCAGGCACTGCTGATACAGAATGACAGGTTTAAATAAGACTTCATTAATGTGAAACAGTAACGTTGGCTTTGCGATACAGCGCCAACTTGAAGCTGTAAAGACGATCTCTCCCTTGATGTTGCCAAACCTACAAATCATTCTTATTTAATGCTATTATATGTTATAATTTAATTAATTGACCCAAAGTTTCTATATCAAATGACTGCCAACTTAAACCGAGGTTTCTCATTCCAGCACGGTTGTTTATTTTCCTTTTTCTTTCCTTTTTTTCACTTGAGTGTACTCCAAGCTCGTTGCACTTGGTTACTACTTTATCGCCGTCGACTGGCTAACTTTACAACTTTCTGATGACGGGTATCTGTGCTAAAGTTTTACAAATTGTTTCTTCTTCAATTCAATTACGTTTGTTGTGGAATGGTACTACATACGACTAATACTTTGTATAACTCTTTGCTGTGAAGTTTTTAAACATAAGCAGTTTTGCACTTTAACAATTACGCGCATATTTAAATGTACTTTCACTGCAGTAAGTGCAATGTTGAACTTAAAATGGTGAAATGCACAGGCTCTCATTCAATACGTACCGGGTTCGACTCTCATAGTACTACGCAACCTGATTGAGATTTTTTCCCCGGTGACCAGGAGAACGGTGGAGCACTTTTTTCCCGTTCCTCATGCTCTCATTTCATTTGTTTTCATGTTCCAGGATAGCAGGGCCAGGCGATGACGGTGATATGCAGCATGTGCGGTGCATGAGTTTCGAGGAGACAGCTATTTCTACCTAGGCATGAAATCCTCGGTACGAACCTTTTCCTGAGGATAGGGCATCATAGGGACGGCCAAGAATGGCCAGTCTGGAAATGTTAGAGGCCCCGCTGCCCTGTGCCGCCAGTTATAAGATCTTGCCCTCCTTTACTTCATCTGTTCCTTCAAGAGGATCACTAGACGCGGTGCTTAGTCCTTCATTTTTAACTCGAATCTATATCCAAATTACAAAAGAAGCTTTATTTCTCATGTAAAGGGATTTGTGGTGGGTGACATCTGAAGAAAATGTATATATTGAATTTTTAAAATATTCTACGGTTAAATATGCAGTTTTTGTTCCGCAAATTCCCATGCTTCCTCCGATAGTTTTATTATGTGCTCCTGTATTTTTTTATCCATCGATAAAGACGTTCACATACAGCCGCGTCAGAAATGAATTTTCCACAGTTGGCAACAGCGGTTGCAGAGAACACACACATAAAGAACAATGGACAATCGTTACGTTCTCCCAATACGTTACTAATTGCGGTTAACCACGAGATGCTTTTGAGACTGCACATCAAGTAGTTACGTATAGCACTTCCAAGAAATGCTTTTGGAAAATTTCCGTAAGTCCTTATCGGGAAACTGACCAAAGTTCGTCTAAAAGAAGTTTACTGCAGCTAATTTTAGATTACTTAATCATGCAATTTTAAGTTTGGAGCGCTTGAGATAAATATGTCAACAGGATGTACATCAAGAGGAAAATCAATGCCGTCATTATAGTCGTGCTTGAGGCAGATTTGGACAGATAAGATACTCAGAGGGCACTCATCTCTAAGTTTACATATACATGATTCAGGAAGTATAGTGTGTGTGGCCGAAGTAAAACGCACCAACAATTATTAACTATTATTGGATGTAATTATCAAAGTAATATGATTGGTCCTGTTTCCATAATGCAAGTTCAACTTTCACATACAGGTACTCACAAAATTATTCGGTCATAAAAGGGTTTCCTGCAGTAAAATTAAACAAAATTTATGTTGAATGTAAAGCACAAACAATATCAAATAAATCCAGACACTTGGCAGTTTTACAACAAACAATAGTTATTAGCAGACATCGGATCCCGTACACCTTAGCAGTCAATGTACGCGCACAGGTGCTATACAAGTCCAGGCGGGACATCAACAAACGTCTGTATCAACAGTATACCAAAGCGCTCTGTGTGTACAGTCCGGTACGGATACAAAGTGTAAGCTACGTTAAAACTTACCATCCTTCTCATTGCTTTCATTGCGGGAATTACAATGAACAATCATGTTCATTCGTAAATTATCGAATGTGAATTTTCTGCGCCTCTCGCTGAAACAATATAAAAATATTGGGAGTTCGTTCAACGTCACATGACGTTAATGGTGCATATGAGTAGTACAAATTATGTTCATATGTTTGTTGGAGACTTAATCCTTATTTCACATAAGCTTGCCCCGTATCTCTTAACGGTCACGTGACCTTATCATCTTTCATTGGCTGCTATTGTAGTATAGACTGTTGTGCGGTAAAAATTAGTTCATTATTTAACGTGGTGATATATCTTTATATGTTGGAAGAGAATTTTCAAATTGATTGAATTGCATTCAATTGAACATTGCAGACATTGCCTCCAAAATTGCCATTTCCATAGGATCTGTGCACACAATCCTGCATGAAGCTCTGAAAATGCTAAAACGGCGATCCTCCAAAACAACGTTCTCCACTCGCTGGAGCATGTCGTCAGATCGGCTGGTGCGAGGCTGTGACTGTCTTGGTTTGTTGTCACACGATGTTCTGCCTTCATTGAACTGTCGCACCCAAGAACAAACATTATACACATACATGGTATCATCACCACATGCCTCACTCAACTGGCGATGAATTTCAATAGGTGTCAGCACGAAAATAGAGAAGACGAATGAGTACACGCTCTTCTTGCAATGAAAATGTCGCCATTTTAAGTATCAAAAACAGTTAACTCTCGTCGCTGCCACTAGAGTTCTGTGCACTGTAGAGTGCTTACATCTGTCACTGATTCACAAAGAGTCCACGTGTATTTAAAAAATAAAACAGCAGTTCCTTTCTGGTAGCAGTCCTGAAAAAAAGGAGGTGTTATAACTTGAACGTAGATTGCCATATAAACTAAGGACGGCTCCGGTATATGCTGTAGGTCTTACGCCTGGAGGTATTGCTGCTACGGTGAATATACCACGAAGACATCATCCCACGATACAGATAATACAGAATCGAATCTTTGCCACAAACAGGACGTGAGTCATAGAGAGAGAAGAGACTGCTTATGGGAAAGGTAATAACTAAAACAAGTGCCCCGCAAAAAGTGCTTATGACTACTGGTAAAGATGTGTAACCTGCAACAGAGCAGATTTTACTACGACAGGCTACAGTGGAAGAATGGCGAGGAAAAAGAACTATGTAAACAGAACAGGGGAAAGAGATTGCAGTTTGCTAGAGAATTCCACAAAAAAAAAATGGTGGAGTGATGTAATTTTTGTTGATGAAAGTCTCTTTATGTATCTGATACAGAAGAGAGGTTTGTGTTTGGTACAAATCCAATACAGAGCTGAATATAAGAAATTTACACCCTACAGTGAAACACAGAGGTGGCGATGGGGGTTGCATATCGGATGGTGAAGAGGGAAATTTGGTGTTCATTGAAAACACCATGGAAAAACACCAGTACCTCAACATTGTTAAGAGAAAACCTTCAGCTGTGTGAGGAGAAATTAGGAATAAGAAATACTTATCAGGATAATGAACCAAAGCACCAGGCGTATATTGTTAGGGAACGGTATTATATAACTGCCCAAAAGTAATACGAGGGCTGTTCAATAAAGAATGATCACAAGTTTTTTTGACAACGTACCTTTACTCATCCTCATAATTTTGATGGTTCTTCTCAAAACAGTCTTCCCTGAATGCGATGTACTTGTCCCAGCGTTTCTACCAGTCTTCAAAGACATGCTGGAAACCATTTTTGAGAGATCCTTCAAAATCGCCTCCGCAACCTTCACTACTGCTTCTGATGATGGATAATGCCTCCCACGAAGGCGTTTCTTCAAGTTAGGGAATAGAAAAATGTCACATGGGGCTAAATCCGGACTATAAGGAGGGTGAGGGATGCACTTCACGTTGATTTTTGCAAGATATTCAGCAACAACATTGGCAATATGCGTCCACGCATTATTGTGGTGCAGCATCCAGCCTGCTACACGGAAATGTGGTCTTTTGCGCCTGATATGGACTTGCAATATTTTCACGACATCCCCATAGTATTGTCCAGTTACTTATGTGTGTGCAGGTACAACATGCTGATAAACCATTCCATGAATATCAAAGAATGAGGTGACCATAACTTTCCCAGCAGAAGCAACCAATTTTGCTTTTTGGGGGGTTGGTGATGAAGGAGATTTCCACACTGAGCCTTGCTGTTTGCTTTCAGGATCAAAATGATGTAGCCAAATTTCATCAGCAGTGATTACGTTTGAAAGAAACTCTGGATCTTCCTCTAGCATCAACTTTAACTGCATGCAGAACTGCATGCGAATGTCCTTTTTTTTCTGGAATCAACAGTCTTGGAACCCATCGCGCACATACACGTCTCATGTGTAATGTTTCTGTCACCAACGCGTGGGTGGCACCCAATGAAATGTTCAGTATTTCAGAAAGTAATCTTAAGGTAATTCGTCGATCCTCTCTCACAATGGCGACAGCAGTGTTGATGTTTTCTTCCGTAAGAGCAGTAACTGGAGCACCGGGTCTACCTTTCGTTGAACTTGATTGTCTTCTCCCCTCTTTAAACATATGAAACCACCTTCGAGCTGTCCTGTAGGGAAGAACACTCTCCATAGGCCTCCTGTAACATTGTATAGGCCTCAACTGAAGATTTGTTGAGACGAAAGCAGAATTTCAAAGCCGCATATTGTTCCTAGCGTGTTACCTCCATTGCAGCAGTAGGCGATACTGAATATGTCTGAACTTGCCTGGTTCTCACAGGCGGGAACCAGGAGTATCAACAATGAAACTACTACGGCGTGTTTGTTTCACATTAAGCTAACAGAATAAAAGACTGAATTTTAGTGCGAAAAATTATGACCGTAAAAAAATTATGATCATTCTTTATTGAACAGCTCTCATAAATCCGCCACCACAGAGCACAAATCTTAATAAATTAGAGAATTTACGGAGTGAGGTAAATAAATTCTTTCATCTCCTCTGAGATCAAATACAGAAAAGACTACTTGAAGAATGGGTAAAACTTTAGCTGTCTATACGAGAAAATAATTATAATATGAAATTACGCCTGCTAAAATTAATCAGGCGTAAAGGATACCCTAAAAATTCCTGAATTTAACCAGTGTAAGGAAATGCGTAAATATACCTTTTTGTTGACCGAATAAGTCATTCTTGAAATACCAGCAAGTGCACTGAAAATATATTTTTGTCAACACCTGTTGCACTTTAAGAGAGCTATTGTTTTTATGTTGCAAATGGCATGTATTCACCTGTTTTGCTTTTAGTTTAACATTTGAGCTGTTTTTAGGAAAATAGACGTCTGAGTTTGAGTTGTAGAATTTTGTCCGAATATTTTTGGGTACCTGTCAATATTTACAGTTTATTATCACATTTTGCACGTAGTTACTGTACTATTATGAAAGCTTGTAGAGATTGCAAGGTTTCAGCACTTAAATCCTCTTAGTTTACCGCCACTCTCATCTCTGCAAGCAACACTGCAAACGACTTCGTCTAATTTAAATATTATTTTATTTTACATATTATTAAAGAAACGGGAGCGCACTTGTGAAATTAAGAAATAACATACAACATTTTGCAAGATCATGACGAATAGCTGCATTTGCATTGCATCCACCTTTCTGTGTTTGCTTTATTACCCGGACCGTGTGACAAAAGCAAATATTACTTGTTAAAATACGTTAAAAAAAGAAATTTCTGGTTTATTTAGTTTAGACAGAATTAAGTATAGAATAAAAACATGTATGTTCTTGTACCCTCCCCGCTCGCCCCACGTAAGATGAATGCACGCACTTGAAACACCGTCCCTGGGCCAGGGCGACTGGTTTATGTTGAAACATGGGAATTAGAGTACACTACTGCCCGCGCTGAGGTAACCCATAACTGCTTAATCCCACATCGCATCATTTCCATGCAATGTTCCATTTATTCCGCGTGATTATATTGTAGCTATCCCTTTATTACTTTCAAGAGCAGAGCTTTAAAGACTACTGGGTAGGTGGCGATAGTACAGATATACCGTCCATTAGGAGTTTCTTGGAGGTTTCCGGCAAACTGTTAACATTCTCAGCTCCATTTTCAACAGATATTGGACTACACGCCTCGGTAGTGTGACTGCCTCACGTCCAAGAGGTCCGAGTTCGAATCTCGGTCAGGGTCCGGGGTTTTCCCTTATCCTCAAAGACGAATGCCGGTAAATACAAGCTCTATGGCCCATGGACTCATTGAGCATCATTTCACCCATTTCATTCATTGTCCTAATAACTTAATGAAGGACTTAAATTCAAAAGAGAAAAATCTTCGAAGTCATCGATTCAGAGTCACTTTCTACAGTAGGTACATATCTTCTACCCCCTTCGACCGCTTCGGTAGCGTAGATGGTGGGGTGTCTGCCTCGCCTTCAAGAGGTCCGAGTTCGAATCTCGGTTAGGGTGAGTTACCTGGATAAGGTATTTTCCGGGGTTTTCCCTTATCCTGATAGACGAATGTCGGGTAACTCTAAGCTCCATGGACCCCGGACTTATTTGAGCGCCATTTCACCCATTTAATTCATTGTCCGATATGACAACGTTGGAGGACATAAATTACAACAACAACAAAAAATGTACCCCCTTCACAATGATCACAAGTAGCCTTCCAAATTTCTGGAGTAACTTTTAGTGCTGCGTTGCGGAAGATCTCACTTCTTTGAATGTCACAATGATACGGAGGTAAGGTATGCTCATTTAATTCGAGTATGTGGTCCATTCTATACCATTTGAATTTATTTTAGTTGCTCTTAATTACGTCGTACGTCATTTAATACTACATTTAATACATCACACAACGATGGTTTTGATGCCATATTTCCATACTTACATATTTCACTGGCAATATAAAACACAGATCGTAAATAAGCAAGCCCTACACTGGTCGCGGATAACAGTGAAAATTTGTTTATCAAATGTCACCCCTCCTTTGTCAAAGAGAGGGGTAGGTCTAACTAGGTCATAGTTAAACCAAGGCTAGAATTACTACGGAGGGGATTTGTCACTGCGACCAGTGTTGATCTATTATAGCTATGCCCCCAAGTGGGGCTTCCCCAGGAGGAAGGATGAGGAGAGAGGAGACAGAGGGTAGCCGTCCCAAGGAGCCATGACAGTGTAGAGGGTAGGGTTCCTACATTTTACTTAGATGGAGATCTCCCCCGGTAGGAGAGGACAACGGACATTCCCCCCTACTGTGGTTCAGAAGCGGTTCACTCAGAGCATATTATTCTGCCATGCAGCGCCGAGACTCCCTCCGACACTTCTGCTCTGAAATAGACCACCAGATTAGAGATAATATGAAATGATAATGGAGATGAAATGGAGGGACAGGAAATTCGGGGGATGTAAATAACCTACCTATACTGGTCACCAATCTAGAAACTGATTGACATTTCGTACGGAGAGAGAGGCGACGTTGCCGCTTATTGCTGCCACGTGGAAAGCGCGATAGGATTACGCGTGCGAAGATGATTCAGTTGCGACTGCAATTTATTTTATTATTATTATTATTATTATTATTATTATTATTATTATTATTATTATTATTATTATTATTATTATTATTATTATTATTATTATTATTATTATTATTATTATTATTATCATCATCATCATTATTATTATTACTTATAATGTTGTACACAAAGACAATATTACAGTCATGGATCTACATGCAAACGCTAGAACGTGCAAGAACACATCAATGTAAAGATCATCGTAACAAAAGAGGCATACCTGTGACATTTTGATGTTTATTGAAGTGTGGGAAATGGCGCTTACATAATTTTTTTCCGGGAGTTTCTAATTTATACCCTAATGGGTTTCTTCTTTAAAATACTTTTCTTTCCCAATCTTAACCTTAATGCCCTTACTGATACCTACAGCACGGGAAGTCCTATCAAGCACTTCGAGAATGCAATACTAGACTCCCCTTTCGATTTATCCTCTTCGAAGTGTTCTCTCAGAGCATATTATTTCCCGTGTATGTCCTTTAATTGGAATAACTTTACCAAATACACTTTTATTTGGTTCCTGAGCACGTTCAGGCTTTCGCTTGTCACTATATTTAGACATAATTAAACATTCATTAAACACAATTGCAAATGATCAGAACACGCGCACGTACACCAAGGCAAATTACCACAAATAAAATGCAAAGTAACTTGCCAGTACAGGATCTCTGTTGTATATGTGAGAGCATTCTGTTTATGCAGCTTTATCAGAAGAGAAATAAAATCCTAGGTATCGTATTTACTGTAGAGTTTGCGTAACTCGCTCGCCCGCAAGTCATGCTAAGCACGTGTTAGATCGGCAACCAAGGTTTAGCATCTAACATGGAAACGTCTCGACTCTAATTGGCCATTTTAATCGTTACCATGACAACCGTTATGACGTACTCATCCCCTCCCATTTATTTAGAGCGCTCTTCCATGTGGTTACTGTCAATCACATTCTAGTTTGGCGACCAGTATAGCATTCCCTTGGCGACCCCGGAAAAAAACAAAACGAAAAAAACACATGGATCAGGCAAGTCGGCTACGGTAATGGAACCCGGACTTTCCGAATGCGTGCTATAGACAAAACCGTCTGAGCCATCCCGCTCGGTAAGTTAAACCAGACGAACCTTAGTTCATAAGAACGTTCTTCTCCCCTCTCCTCTACTGCCTCATCGTCCATCGGAAAACATTTGACGCCCACGTTACATATCGAACGGAAATGTAATAAGTTCCGGGTATATGAAACGGACTGCAACTCGATGTGGGTGGAGATATAAAATCACCTGTTTTATTTGATTTGTATTGTTGAAATACAATCACAATGCAATCCTGTGCAGTGGCCGTGACGGCATTCATGTCTTTGTCATAAGCACACAAGACTTTTCTAGTGCAATGATTAAGAAAGGTAAATATCTTGACTGAGTGGAGTTTTTCTTCTTGGATAATGGTTAGTCGTATAACCCTTTATTTTATCGACTACTATAAAATTATACATTTCCAAATTTGCTTTTTAATTATCTGTTCTATGTATCTACAGTGATTGAGTGAAGTTCAGTTTTTTTTTTTTTTTTTTTTTTTTATCATAGCTAGGGCATTGGTTTTACTATTAGCTGATCCATAATTTACTGATAAATTAAATAGAATGTTACATGGATCAGAGGTGTGGGGAGTAGATGAGGCTTGGAGAGAGACTGATAGAGTGCATAGATCCTTCTGTAAATATATACTGGGATTACCGATAGCATCACCTAATGGGTCAGCACAATTGGAACTAGGCAGGCATTCTACTAAAATTAAAATCTTGTCAAGGGCAATGAAATATTTATACACAATCACTAACTTGGAAGATGGCAATATTATTAAAGAATGTTTTCATATTCAAAAGAGAAGTATCTGGGATGGGTCTTGGGCGCATGAAATGAATAACGTGTTGAAGCAGATAGGTATGGGTCATTCTTGGATAAATGCAGAGTATGGGTGTAGAAGCTACTGGAAAGAAGTTAAGCTAAGATTAGAAGATATTGACAGACAAGACATTTTCGCCAATACAAGTAACAAAAGCTCACTGAGATTATATAGAGAAATAAAAACAACCTGGGGGATGGAAGGACATATAGACATATGTAATAAGTTAGGGCGAGAAGGTTTTGCTTGGGCGAGAACAGGAGTGAGAAACTTGAAAGGTATAGTTCAAGAGAGGGAGCTAGATAAATGTCCATTGTGTGGAGAAGAGAATGCAGATTTCCATTGTATGTTATATTGTAGTCTAACAAAGATAGGGAGAGAGCAGGCTTGGCTACGTAAATGGGACAATTTGGGGGAGAGGGGTGAAGTAGTAATAAGAAAAATTTTGTCAGTAAAAGGGGAAAAGAACAGGAGAAATATAGGGAATTATTTAGGGAAAGTTAAAGAGAGATGGCTAAGAACAATTAAGAGAAAAATATAGCGTGGGATAGGTGAAGTGGCAAAATCTGTAAAAAGGAGTAGAGGGCCTCCAATACACAAAAACCTAGGGTTAGGTGTATGGGGACCGAATTATTAGTCAATGGTGGGCAACATGATAGGATTTCCAGGATTTAAGAACATATGGCATTTTTCAGTATGGATTTTATAATTGTAATCTTGATTTTGTATTTCCATTTGATGTTGTAAAAGGAAATATGAGAAATAAATTACAAATTACTGATAAATTAATAAGTTTGAGTTTTATTCTTGCTTGAACTGATCATGTAGCAATGTATTGATTAAATACGGCTTTAAGTGTTGAATCAAACGTATTGATTACAATATTACGTTATATTATACTCTACAACACTGTCAGCCAGGCCAATACACAATTGTTTTGTTTTTAATTACCGGCCTGCAACGTTGTCATATGAACGATTAACGAAATGGGTGAAATAATGCTCAAATGAGTGCAGGGTCTACGGAGCTTAAGAGTTACTAGGCATTCCTCTTTCAGGATAAGGATAAACCCCGGGGCATAAAAAACTTTATCCAGATAACTCACCATGGCCGAGATTCGAACTCGCGACCTCTTGAACGTGAGTCAGAGACACTACCAAGGCGAATGGCACAGCATTTGAAGAGAGTAAATGGCAATTAATGGCTCACAATCGATAAATGTGCGTCTATATGCGTGTGCGTGCGTGAGAGACATCACGAAACGTTACAAGTAATTCTAGCCGTAATCTTTCTCACAAAACACTTGAGTTGATGTCAAATACATTCCTTAGTCACATTCTCGTGGGACCAATACACTATAGATCATCCGGGCTCAAGGGCACTGGAAGATCGATAGGTTTCAAAAAATCCATTGTTTGTTTTTAATGTTAAAAAATTATATAATTCTTCAGCTTTAAAATTATATATAACGTAGGTTGTCAGCTGGTGTTAAAGTCCTTTAATTCGTCAATTTAAACATGGCGGCGTAATAATACGCCCATTTCCTGAGAATGGTGCTTAATCTTTGATCGTGATTTCCCAAATCCTTGATTGTTCATACTTTAGGTGCATGTTTCTCAAAAACTATAAAAGATATTGACACAAAATTTGTAGTGGTTATTTGTCAATGTTCCTTGAACACAGTAGGCTAACATTTATATTCATGTCATTTATAAACAGATGAAAACAAATATTCAGTCCTTGAAAATATTATCTTTTTTTTTTTACTCAAAAATAATTAATTTTTCATGTGCATAGTATAAATTATATGTGATTTTCATTTAGCCGATATTATAAAACTGTATCTTATGTTATTTAGCATAAAACTTGGTGCATGTAGCTTTCAATTCCTACAAGTAAAGTGCACCTGAAATATAGGATGCAATATTTTTTTCAGGACACACGGTGTGATTTATGCCCCTTTTGCATGGAACTATGTGAACATAATTTAAATATTATACAGTACTTAAATGCACACATCCTTATACAGTAATCATACCGAATTTCAATTTCTGATAATGTTTAGTTTTCTATATATTCAAATTTTAATATTGGTAAAAATTAGCCTTGTCTGGGTAAAAATAGCCTACCAGTGCCCTTAAAGATGGAAGACAAAGCGGTTTATATCACTCCGCCAGCAAACACTTAGCCCGCCTTGGTAGCGTGGTGGTAGCATGTCTGCCTTACGTTCAAGAGGTCCCGAGTTCGAATCTCGGTCAGGGTGAGTTACCTGAATAAGGTTTTTCCGGGGTTTTCCCTTATCCTGAAAGACGAATGTCGGGTAACTCTATGCTCTATGGACCCCGGGCACATTTGAGCATCATTTCACCTATTCCATTCATCGTCCTATATGACTTAACGTTGGAGGACGTAAACTAAAAAAAAAAAAAAAAAAAAAAAAAAAAAACGTGTCGATGTTCTCTACCGTCAGTTGTTTACGCCGGACTCTCATCGCAACCTCATAATTTTCACTGCAACAGTGCAGGGTTAGAGAAACACTCGGCACTAAATCACTTAAAGATTAGGTATATTATACAATATAATTTTGTGAATAAAAACTTACTAAAGCAAATACCTTATCTATAGTAGGAAACTCATTGTTTAAAAAGAAACTAGGCACTTTAAAGCGAATAGCACGCACAACATCCACTTGCCCTATAACAATAAATGGCCTTTCCATTTTTTTCCGAAGGGTTTTTAAAGTTTCTGTTTGTTTAATTTTGGTTCTCACATTTGAAATACTGTTCACAGATCACCAGTTGCTTCAGACGTCAGTTTCGTTACGTCTTTCACAATCAGAATGTCATAACGTTAAAATAAAAAGCTATACACATGTAAAACGATAGTCTTTTCTCACCAATTTTTAGAGGCCTTATGTTTCTGTACACTACTTAGAGGAACTGAGCACCTTTCCATACTGACTTAAAGCGCAAACATGCAATATTAATATGACGAATGGAAAATCATTGCCTCATAGCAGTAAAAACACAATCGGGGAAGTGCCAAGTACCACGTGATAAATGGAAGTAAATGTTTCAGATCATGTTTAAATGTTTTGGAATTTGAATTAGTGCATTTATTCGCGTCGTTTATTACTTCAATGTATTGAGCGATAATATATTAGTGACGAACTATTCCCACTAGCACTTCACTGTTTCTCTCGCTTTAAAAGTTTCGCTACTGCGTAATGTTGACATCTGTACACATTTTAAAGCCGGAGAGAGTATAGTCGATGTAGATGCATCCATTTATGACATCATCGTGAGCTGCAATGTGCTATACCTCAGAGGTTTTCTCGAAGAGGCCTACAGTAGGTTCATACATGTTTCACGTGACAGGAATGACCCGGCACGAGTTAGCGAAGCCATTCAGTTAACTTATATACCAGGTCGAAGATTGTGTCCGCTTCCGTATCGTTCTAAACTCCTTTGATGCACAATTTGCTGCTAACTCTTATCTAGTTGAGCAAATAGATGGGAAAAAAAAGGCTGAAGAACGTTTGGCAAAGCAACCACAGTTCCAGAAGTTATTTTTTTTTTTATCCTGGCCAATTTTGAGGTGATCCCAGCTGTTGCAGCAAAAACAACCATAGTCTACGAGATACGTGGCTCTAAAATATGACAACTCCAGCAAAATAACCATCATCTCTGGTATTGTTAGCAAAAGTAACCACTATATACAGTATTTCAAATAACACCACGCGCAGACTTTAAAAAACAATACTTTTTTTTTATTTAGGGACCCTCGACTTCTCTTTCAAGTGAAACTCTCCTATCGAATTTTTAGATGCAATAAATTGCTTTTTCTACTAACTACTGTTAAGCAGTAGAGAAAGTAATAGGATTCTTTTCTCTCCTCTCTCTCTCTCTCTCTCTCTCTCTCTCTCTCTCTCTCTCTCTCTCTCTCTCTCTCTCTCTCTCTCTCTCTCTCTCGGCAATGCTGGTGTTGGAGTCGCTTGGGTTACCTCAGAGCGAGGGGGCCGAAGCATATTGACCTGATGGATGAGATCAAGGTAGAGGGGTCGGCCCAACACCTGGGATGAATGATGGAGCAATTGGTAGAATGATGGTGGGGAAACCGGAGCACCCGGAGGAAACTCACTCCAGCGCCATGTTGTCCACCACGAATCTCACTTTGCGGTCGCCTGGGATCGATCCCGGGCCGACCTAGGTGAGAACCAAGCGGTCTAACCACTCAGCCATGGCACGGCCCAGGATTCTTTATTTAAATACAGTTTATTGGCCTATTTTGTATTGTGTATTGATCACACATTATTATTTCATCATAATAAATAACAGTACTGAGTAGAGGTACTATATGGATAGTTCAAACTGCAACTAAACATAATAGATTGATAGAGTCGACATGAAAAATTCAGTGCCACGGCCGGGATTTGAACCACGGATCTACTGGTTCCCGTCCAATCGCTCTTACCCATTGAACTACCATGGCCAATTTGCCGTCCTGACATTAAATTCTCCAATTGACTAATACATTTTCCCGGTAGATCACTAGGGGCTCTCGCATCCAAGACACACCGCTTGTGGCGACTTACTATTGTAAGTACTTGAGTCCCAGACTTCATCATTTAACTCTTATCATTTAAGTTACGGGAGCCCCTACAGTTTACCGGGAAAATATGTCGACTATCAATGCAATACCTTAGCCTGTATACGGCTAGTCTAAAGAAATGAATAATTCCCATCAATTAATATAAATAACTTAATAGAGTTTATCCAAGAAAAGCTTTAAGGTATAAACCAAAAGGAAGATTTAACAAGAGATAGGAAAAGCAACAGTCTAATAAATAGGGCTAGGAAGTTGAGGAATTTTTTTTCACCCCACCATAGTGTCTGAAGATGAGGCCCAATATGATATGTATATGTTAATTATGGGTCATTATAGGTCAGAAAATGCAGGGTTTTATCTGTCCTCTTTTGCCTTTTTAGCTATTTTTTGATTTAAAGGTCCATTTTTAGAATTTTTATTTGTCTTTTTTGGCTTGTTAGCTGCTTTTTACTTAAAGGTACTTTATTAGCATTTTGTTTCGTTAAAAGGTTTTGTTGTTGTTGCAACTTTGGCTTCTTTTGACTATATTTAATAAAGGAGAGCACCCTTTTATTGTATTCAAGTCTTAAGCACCAGCAGAAAACCTCTAGTAAACCCTCTCTAAATAACCCGTTAGTTTTTATCAGTATCGTGACGATGACCTGGTAGGAGTGGGTAGCTTGGTTTCACTGCAGTTTCACAGTCAATTCCTAGCCCTGTTAATAAATATTATCCAATCCATGCGTGGAAGAGAAGAGGAAGAATTAAACGCTGTCATTCATTTAAATCAGAGGCAAGACACGAAAATAATATACAAAAGATAAGTGTGTAATAGGTAAAAAAAAAAGCGAATATATACTTATAAAATGGCTAGCGGGTGCGCAAAAAAAATCCTGAAATGTCACTTTCCTCCACCAATTAGCACCCTAGGAGTATGCCGCCAAAGTATATACATCCCTCCCTTTCTTGCCTGCAAGATACAGCAGTTTTCACGTCATGAAGGCACAATGGGCTCTAATGGACCATGCTTTTCTTATGCAAGAAACAAGTGCGCCGCTGAGCGTTTTCAAATGCGACTAACATAAAATAGGAAATTGCATTTCTGTATGAAAGGCGTCTGAGAATACGATGGTACGCACGAAATATCTTTTATATAATTGTGTATCTTAAAACAATACAATTTTAAATTTTGTTTGACAGCAGATTTTTAACATTTTCATTCTGAAGGTCCAAACATGATTTTAAGCCTAAATAATTGCCATTTTAAAAAAAAATCTGGATTATTCGCTTGCTTTCATAGGCTCCGTTGGTATTTAGATTACATCAATTCGTCTAAACACATTTCTTATAAAAAATAACGTTTAAAACAGAGTGTTTGGATTCTTTGCCTATGTAACGGAAAATGTCGCTGGCTAATTCTCGTTGTGTAAGTCCACGTCAAAATTTCCAGAGAAAAAGCTGTCAAGGATATAGTGAAATTAAGTTTCATCTACACATAAAACATTTTCAGAACCAAGGCATCCATGCATCAACAGTTTAAGGCAAATGTTTACAAAGCAGAAGGCACACGGCGTCAATAAACCAGCTCCTCCCTTCTTGGACATAATTTTATAATAAGTGTATCATTTTTAAGTTATATGTAAAGTGCTAGCAGTTATTAAGAGAATGTAATACACTGAGCCATAAATGTGTTTCGCTAGGAATTAACTGAAAAGTATACAATAATTATTGGCCTAATCAGACGGTAATAATAATAATAATAATAATAATAATAATAATAATAATAATAATAATAATAATAATAATAATAATAATAATAATAATAATAATAATAATAATAATAATAATAATAATAATAATAATAATAATAATAATAATAATAATAATAATAATAAACCTGGTTGTGAACGAAAGTAATCGCGGCGGCGGAACATACATGGCAACGTTGCGTGGATTATTCATGAGGCATTGTACCTTAATGACCATAAAAACCGGTTTTTTTTTTTTTTTTTTTGAAATTTACGTGCTCCAACATTTCATATCGGACGATGAATGAAATGGATAAAATTATGTTCCAATGAGCCCAGGGTCCGACATTCGTCTTTCAGGATAAGGGGAAAAAAACTGAACCCATTGCGCGACAGCACATAGGTGGCCAAGGCCTGCCAACCCGATTGCCGTCCTCACGCCCATGTACGCAAGGTACAGGTGGGTGATCATCCAGCCGATTCGGGAAGGAGATGTGGTCAGCATCTCGGCACCTCCAGCAGGAAAGTTGGCTTTCTTGACCAGGGCCGCTTACATGTCATCAGCTCCTCAATTTCTTTGCGATGCTGAGTGGGCGCCGGTCCTATAACCGGGACTCGTATCCCCAAGATTCGAACTCGGGACCTCTTGAACGTGAGGCAGACACGCTACTATCTACACCACCGAGGCGGGTCCGATATAGTTTGAAACAGATCATAGTAATTTACGTGTCATACATTTGGCTGCAATAGCTAAATTTAAACTAAAATTACACATAGGAACTTAATGCACTTTATTCACTAAACTTAATTTTCTAAAATGTAAAATATAGTTCGTATTCAAACCGTAGTGGAAAGTGGTACGCTTCCAGAAATGAAGCAGTTTGAATGATGGCTGTTAATTAGTGGCCTGTAGGTATGTTGAAAGCCGGAAAGACAAAACACTATCATGTGAGGCAAATACATTTTACCTTTGCTTGTCGTAATTGATGAATGTCGTGTCGGTAACACAGCTGTGTCTTATCGCTGGGGAGTTACAAGTGGAAGAGCATGCATTAAGATAAAATGTTCACAGCTGCAAGTTCCGTTGTTGTTATCTGACGACTTAACACTTATTTCCATTGCCAGAAGCACCTATATAACATTTCTTTGAGTTAGTAAGTATTACGAAAGGTTTCGATTTTGCCATTCACAGTGACAACTAAGCATTAACATTACAACGTAAAACTTAAGATATAAACGTAACTCTGATGACTGATGCATCTTGGTATGTGCGAAACAGTGTGCCGCATGACTACTTAAGAATTCCGGAGGTCAATGAAGTCCTCCACAAGAGCTATAGTCAGAGGCACGAGTTTGTTTTAGCGATTTTTTTCGCGAATGTTTCCTTTTTTTTCCAGAATACTTTTTAGCGATAAATGAGAAAAGTTCTATTATTTTTATTCTGCATAGAAAAGTTTACCTTTATTACATAACCTTTATTGCATGAATACGAGGTACGTCCAGAAAGTAAGTTCCTTTTGGTAATAAAATTAAATTGTGTACAGATACAGAAAAATTATTTATTGCACAAAATTCTACAACTCTTAAACTACGTTTCCACATAACTGCCGAAATTTTGCAGGCATTTGTCATAGTGAGGCACAAGTTTTTGTACAGCTTCTTCATAGAAGTTTGCCGCCTGTGTCTTCAACCAGTTGGAAACATTTTCTTTCACCTCTTCGTCATTGTTGAAGTGTTGACCGCCAAGGAAAGATTTGAGATGCAAAAACAGATGAAAGCCGCTAGGAGCGAGGTCAGGGCTGTACGGGGGCTGGTCAAACACGTCCCAGCCAAATCCCTGTAGGATGTTTTTCACCGCATTTGCAGTGTGTGGTCGTGCGTTGTCGTGAAGAAACACAGCACCTTATGACATCGCAAATTTGCCGATAAATTTCAATTGGTTTCACTTTCCTAACATTCAGAAAACGAATTACAGATCTGATTTCACAAGCGGTGGGATTTTCAATCAACACCGACATTGCAAACAAGCACAACAAAGCGTACCTGGCTGACAGCGATCTCACAATGGCACACGTTTCTACTCCTTGATACAGAGGGTCTACCGCGCATGTGTGGAACTGCGATCGCAGCGCTGCAGCGGAGATAAATTGAAACAGAATTTACTTTCTGGACGCCCCTTGTATAAATTTAATTTAACAATCATGTCTTCATAACATGCAGCTAGAAGTCGTAAAAAATGTTTACAAATTTAACGAAAACAAGATAAAATTTAACACTTAACAAAGCCAATACGGTGACATCATCATGTGCACTGAAATAACAGCTAAGCGATGCAACAATAAACCGACACCACAGCTTGCGGCTGGTCCGTGATACTCAGAACTGTTTGTCGTATGCTAACCAGAAATGTTATTTATTGCATACCACACCGTGCACAGCATAAAAAACCAACAACAAAAAAACACCTATTATGTTGACTAAAGGTACTGAGAAGGTACTGAACTTCTTAGAAGTTACTCTCAGATATTACAGTTACAAGAAAATATTGTCCCTCAGAGCATAAAAACGTGTTCCGAAATGCCCGAAAATTAAAAAATAAATACAAGCAATACCTCACTGAAAACCACCCAAATTTAGAAGCTAAACTGTTCCCATTGCCTGTATTGATACGCTGGTATAACTGGTTTAATTTAGTAGTTTACATTGTCAGCTATTTTGTTGCCATTGTCGATTTGTTTTCTAAAAAAAGAAAACCTTCCAGTTTCTGAGCAAAATTTGTTGAATGATCACTTTTGCGATGCCAAGTGCTGCAATATTGTAAAGGTACAGGCAACATTTGTTTTTGAAAATTACAGTTTGATAACAGATCCAATATTAGAATTTCAATCTAAACAAAACCCTGTCGCTCATCTTATTTTATCCCGAATTAACTCGCTGAGAGCCAAGTGTGAATTATTTGAGAGTGGTCAATTTGGAAACAGAGTAAGTGCACTTGTAGATCATATCATGGATCCCAGTGTTAGAGAAGCAGTAGAAGAGAATCTAAAAGTTTGCTGCCGCATGACTTTGTCTAAATTGAACTCCATTAAGGCAAAAGAAACTGATGATGTAATAACGATAAAAGCTTTACATAATTTGTTTGAGCCTTCTAGGCTAGTTACTAAATCAAGAAAATCTGATTTAAATCATGTAATGGCTGCATTTAAACAACTAAATGCATTTAAAACCATTGGTATTACTTGTGATTCTGATTTGCTTCTTTGTTACAAAGAACTTTGTGACATTGTCGAACAGTTTGCCATGATGGTAATGATAAGAGATGAGATATAGTAACAGCACTCTTTGCACTGAAGGCAAAAGCTGATTCTTACAGCTATTGCTGTGAAAAGTCCCTTCAATGACTTTGGTTGCCAATGTCAAATGCTGACTGTGAGAGACTTTTTTCTACATATAACTTGAGTTGTGACAGACAAAAGAACAAGTAAAAGCGAAAATATCACAACTTGTTGTATGCTGCAGTTTGGTGATGTCTGATGTGTGATATTTGATTTTATTCATGTTACCTACTGTCTGTTGATTTCAAATAAAGTATTTTAATTTGGAAAGAAGGTTTTTAACAGTTGTGCTACCCTAGTTACCTGTTACTTTTCATTTCAGCCATGCCATTAGTCATTAATTCTTCCAGAAAATTTGCGCGAAATTAATGCGAATTTATGGTAAAATATCCACCACAAAATCTTGCCTCTGGCAATAGTAGACTACAGAGCACCTTCAACAAACACCCGAATCATCTATTTCAAAGAATTCCAGCTAATTACCCTCCAAATCTTGCAATGTAAAGATTGAAAAGGAAAAGACACACCGACCTAAGACTTTGAAAGTCAGTATTTCCATCGGAACTTCAGGACCATCCCTGGATGGCCTCCTGAGTACATGTTTCAAGTATTTGTTATTGTGCTTGTATTTTCAAAACTGAAATGTATTTATTATACATTAAAGTTTACTTCAATTATAAAAGTAACCTAATACGCTGCATTCACATCGACAAATAAAAGCGCATCAGGCAATCCCAACAACTAGCTGGCCTCGTAGCTCACTCGGTGCTAGGGTTTCCGGGTTCGATTCCCGGCGGTGGGGGTGGGAATTTTTCTCGGACCAAGATAATACCTTATCTTCCCCAGAGTCTGGAAGTATGAGAGTACGAATGTGTGCGTGATCTACTGATAAAAACGCAACGTATACAAGTTAACACCTTCGGTATGTTCCAAAGAAGAACGGCCCGCCGATATGACCACTGGAGTTAAAGGCTGGGTATAAATGAAAAAAAAAAAAAAAAAAAAAAAACTACTCCGGCGGCCTCACATCGATCACCGACAAAGGCGGTTATAGTGTGCACAGAAACTATTCGTGTAGCACTAAATCTCTCAGGAAAATCGACTTTTTGAAGAATGTTTAAAGCAAACAGCAAAATTCATCGGACTGATAGACCACAGCTTCAATAACATTTTATTTTCTATAAAAAATAATATATAAACAAAATGTTATAAAAATTAAATCAAACGGTACATTTCTGAGCCACAAAAAGCAATCATACACTCCAATCATGCACAAAAACATTGGCATGTTATTTCATCGGGTAGTTTCTAATATTCTTGATAGAGAGTGGACAAGTTTTTAAATCTCTATGTTTGGCATTTTGTTCCATTGTTCAACATGAGCCCTTTTCACTGTTTCTTTGTTGGAAATCGTGAGTTTTACCACACGTGCTCGAAAAGTTAATACAAGGTGACACAAAAAAGAGCATGTTTGAAATGCGTAGTGGCAGCCATGAACAGTTGGCAGAGAATTACTTAAAAAGTGTTACATTCCATCATCGTTTCTTAAATGGCAAGTTGTAAGGTTTCGATTACTTATGAATAAAATGTTTTCTTATATCACTCTTACTTTTATTGGACTGTTCAAACATTCGCACTTTTTTGTGTCACCCTGTATTTGGCGACTGGGGAGGAGTATAAATCTGCTTAGAAACATTAGATAACAGTTATAGTCGCAAATTAAGCGCAGTTTACTTTGGAAAATAAACATCCAGTCTTCTTGGAAGCCTATTTTCTCAACTCTTGCTTCAAAATGCCCATACACTTCCTGTGACCCATTATTCCATCGATGATATGGGGATGCCGACACCTGACACGCTGATGCTACCGCAAACAGGGACGGATCCTCCACCATGTTTCACTTTGGGAATTAGACTTTGGCTCCAGTTCCGTATTTGTTTTCCTCCACATTTTGCGGCTGCATTCTGAGCCAAACACTTTAAACAGTCTCTTACGTTTACTCTGAAGTCTAAGGTCCTTTCAAGCAAATTCTACGAGTACTTTCCTATTCTGTGAGCTGCCATAGTTCTTCTGTGGTACCCTGCCACTGCATCCTTGGTTATTGCACACATCTTGCGGTGCTTGCTGAAACAATGCCTGTCCTCCACAACTCAGCAACAATATGGGGAGTAGTCATTCGCAGATTCTTCTTAATGCAGCTAAGGATACTACTCTCATCTCTGGCCCTAAGGATTTTAGGTCGACCACTTATAGGTTTGTTTTGGACAGATTTCCTGGTTCCTACCCTGTCAATGATGCTCCGTATGGTTGACCGTGATCTCCCTTTTATTTGCAACATCTCGAGAGGGTTTTGAGATTATTGTGCAGTCTAATTATAATGTTTCTCTCTTCCACAGTCGTTTCATTCTTTCTTTACTTCCGCAACAAGCTGTGTTTAATATTAGTCTGCCACCTGCTGTGAGACAAACGAATTCAGGCTACTCAGAAACAACTGTTAGTATGTGACGTCACCGTGTTCTTCCCTTTGGTATACGAATACATTCATGCATGAGAAATTGAAGATTTAGCTTTGTTTTTATACAAGTGACACCTTGTTTAAAACGTATTTCTATTTTCTTTTAAGGAATATAAACTTACTGAAGCTGCAGCCCAATAAACATCGCAATATCCCTTACGGATACTTATGACTGAAAATTTGAAATCCCGAACTAATAACGCTGGCTTTTTTAAGATTTATACCACAGATGTAACTTAGTGCAAATATGATAGAGCCCAAATTCTGTCAATTTCACTTTGATAGTTTGGAAAATATGGTCAAATGTATTTATTTTTGGTTACGTTATCTAAAAAGTCTCTTGTGACAAAATAACTTAAATTTTGCTCTAATATTTTAACAATAGGTTCCCAATACAGCCATTTTTTTTTAATTTGCCCCAAATTTCTGTGTGTCTCAATAACTTAAGGCTTAAGAAATTTTTAAAGCAACAAATATAGCTTTTCTTTGCCCCAAAATGGAACTTTTTGTGTTTTGAAGTTAAGAAAGTGCAATTAAAATGCATCCCACAATAAAACCCAGAGCAATTTCTATTCACTTTCTATGAACGTTTATTAGTCTAACACTAAAACTGCGACGCAAGGAGTATCTTAAATTATGAAAAATGATCAAATTTTCAATAGCGAGAAAACAAGGATAAAGAATTAGAATTCATATCTAACACTAGCATTCACATAACCTTCAAACTAAGATTAGAGCATTTAAAAATGGCTTGCGGATGCTATCAAAGCATTCTTTGGATTCAGACTAAAAGATGAAAGGGTGATTTTTTGAAAATGTTCATGAAATTTCAGTCATAAATATCCTTAAATACTCTTCAGAATATCAACCCTCATCGTAGCGGACGAATACTTTACGATCTCCCTGTAGCTCGGAGGTAATGTCCAAGGCTTGCATTCGCGAGGTCCTGGGTTGGCTCAATTTCTGAGGCTATTCACTGACACCCCCCCCCCCGATATTCTCAGGCTATGCTCATACCTATTTGTCATGTTCGTGGTAAGAAAGAAGAGGCCTCAAATCATCACGTGGAGTCTTGTCAATGATTCGGTGCTGTTGTAGAAAATTTTTGGAACCAACAGTAAGATTTTTCTACTGTGACTCTCACGGCACAATTTTCCTGGCAACCCTTGGTTCTCTCTTGCGGTGGAGAACCCGCGGAGCTGATCACCATATATTTTAATGACCCTATATAATAACGGTACCGCTGCATGAACATAATTGAAATCGGACTATCAAAAACACCATCTAAATTAAATATAATTCTCATGGCCCATGTATATTACAGTTATCTAACGAAAAAAACGTCTTAGTGCTGCTACGCTCTCTGGAGGGGAAAGGGTAGCATTTAGCAGCTCCATAATCTTTCTTAGAAAGCGCTGGAGTTATCAAAACATACTCCTTAGAGGAGCACACAGCACGTATTGTTCGTTCACGACGTTTTAGCTAGTGGGTCGGGGTGGCTTGTAGGAGTAAAGTCTGTTTAGTTAACGCGTTTGCACGTCGGCCTCTGCCTTTGACGAACCCTTATAATCGTTTTACAAGACAGACCCTCCTTCTCGCAGTCCTTTCTGCAAGGTTGCCACCTTTCTCGATACATCATGGGTATCGTACGAGGTTTCGTCTAAATAAATTAGCATGTCCATTACTGCAACACTTCCTTTGTTTTGACAAATATATATCGCCAAGCTACAATTCTACTGGATTCCATAATAACCCTTATCTTATTCAAAGTGTGGTACTTGAAACCCAGCTCCTTTAGGATACCGCGTAAAGTGAAGCGCCCATAAGGAAAATCACAAATTTCTTGCAAATGTGCAACCAATTCGTCTAAGGTGGACGCTCTTCCTTTTGCATAGAATCTATAAATTTCTCGACGAATTAAATCGCATGTAAAATTATCTACTTTACAGAAACGTTTCCTTTTGTTTTCGCACTTGATCGGCGTCTTTGGTGTTCCTTTCGTCACAATATTTCTTGCTGTATTTCTGTGAATAGCCAGAATTTATTATCAGGTTCATTGCACGACCCCTTACCAAGATTATTTGTCAGCACATATATATATATATATATATATATATATATATATATGTGTGTGTGTGTGTGTGTTCAAAACAAGCGCTTGAATTTGCTTAGAAACAGTTCCCATTATAACTTTTTTTTTTTTTTTTGAGGATTTTCCAGTAATATAACTCGGCCCAGTTATTCACACTGTCTTCACTTTGATTATTTTCACGCGACTGAAAGTTATCTACTTCATTTGCATTTACCACTGCATTTCCCTCATACGGTCTCCACATTGTGACACACAACGAATTTCTGCACATAATGAAACACATCAACTGTAAGTTGGAACTTTGGCAACTGAGACTCCACGTGGAGTAGACATGCGACTGTCACTTCGAGAAAATCAGGGTTGCTATTGGTCCTCAACGACAGTGTTCCATTTCTGAAGTGTGGAGATAGATTTATGACGGTCATTAGTGGGCGGTCGGGTCTGGTTCCTTTGACTCCGAACTGCACACGCGTTAACAAAACAGACTTTACAAAGCATGCCGAACCCATGCCAGGTACAGTGTTTAAACACTTCGCTCGGCATCGGATGATGACAATCCTAAAGCTGTCTCAGTGAGCTCACAAATACTACCGGCAACAGTGGTTCCTTTACCCCTCACTTGCTTTACACTACAGTTCCTCGAAGCATGGGAATTCGACAGAGAGGGGAGGGGAGAGAGAAGAAAAAAGAGAACACACTGAGGGGGAGAGAGAGAGAAGAAAAGAGAGAACACACTATTGCCCGCGCTGTTGTAGGTAACTTATGACTGCCTAATCCCACATCACATCACTTCCTGTAACGTTCCGACTGACTCCGCGTGATAATATTGCAGCTATCCCTTAGAGTTTGGGCTAAGTTGCCAGAAAGAGCGCATAGCGGAGGGACGACCTAAACTGCCTCCCATTCACAAATGGAAAAGGGGTTTTTCTTCCGGTCTAAACATTTCCTTGTCAGTTTTCTGAAGCCACTGCTTCAAGTGTTCAGTTTCCTGAAGTAAACCCCCACCACCTTCGCTCTGAAAGATTCGTCACAATACTGCATGCGAGCGAGAGGGAGAATACTGCTTTCTCTTTCTAGAAATCCGTGACTTCTTATCCCACACAGTCCATAATTCTTTCAAGGGCAGCGCTTTAAAGACTACTGGTAGATGGCAGTAGTATACATATTAGGGGTCTCGGCAAACTGTTAATATCCTCAGCTCCATTGTCATCGTTCGATTCAAAGCCACTTCCTTCTAAATTGTTCAACATGTCATCAATTAATCCGTCGTTTTTTCGGTACATTACTTCTACCCGCTTCACATGTTCTCAGGCTGCTTTCCAATTTTCTGGAATAGCTTTTAGTGCTGCATTGCAAAAGATCTCACATCTCATTCTTTGAACGTCACATTACGTTTCGTCACATCTGCTTTGATATGTGCCCACATAAGCTCGATGGCATTCATATCACAAGTATACGGAGGCAAGGTATGTCCATTTAATTCAGCTAGTCTATTGCCTACCGTTTGAACTTATCTTTGTTTCTCTTAGTTATGTCGTACAACACCGGCTCTGATACTTATTAACGACCATATTTCACTGTCATTATAAAGCACTGTTTGTAAATAAGCAACCCTTGCACTGGTCGCGGAGAGCAGTGGCAATGTATTTACGAAATGTGTCACCCCTCCTTTGTCGGTAAGTAGGTCAGTTTCAAGTTGATGCAAATGTAAATAATGGGTGGCGCACAGTTCCACGTTGGCGAGCAAGGGTTACCAATATCACTGTTTAAGAGTTACTATATGTGAAATGCTTATTACTCGATCAAACTTAATTCGTTCTTCACGTATATATGAACAGACATAGAGGACTGCCCTAATCGGCTTAACGCCGAGGACTGAGTGTCCTCACAGCTGCGCGTGGGTGTGTAACTTTCACTTTCTCGAAGCCCTTTATACACACAAAGATTCCCTTTGTGACTATTTTGTCCATTGTGATTATTAGGGGTCCGAAGAATACCTATTCAAACAAAGTCAAGTGCTATCCCTTAGAATTCTGTTTCTCCCGTGTCTTTTGTTAAATGACTCAACCAACTGCACCTGATCGTGTCGTAACAAATATACAATACTCCTTTGAAATCCATTACGATTCTATACTCATTGCAATTCTTAACTTTGGTATCAAAGTTAAACCAGATGAACGTTAAATAAACACTCCTTCAACCCCTACCTATTTGGAAGGGCAATCCATCCCATTAGCTAAAACATCAGTGAACGAACAGTAACACAAAGCACAAAAAAAAAAGCTTGTGGATCCTATTAGAATGCTTATTTTTTTAATTTCCTATACATTGTTTCTGTACAACCAATGTAAAGGATATATAGGAACCTATCTTGGATAGAGAAAGGCGTGTCAAATTGTAAAACGGAGATTACTACAAAGTAAACTACATATTAATTTTTCATACCTCACTTCCATATAAAGCCCTTCGGACGACAAACTCCTTTGTCTTTCTGTGAAATAAGAGAAACAATAAAACCGAAGTATGTTATACACGATGGCCTTCATAAATATGTGGAGTTGTGTGCTGGACTAGCAAGGTCGTTCTAGTGACTTCAGGGTCACAGACTTAGGCGAGTCATCTTTCCTGTCAGGAGTGGTGCAGTATGTTAAGTTGGCGCCAAGAGAAGGAATTTCCCGCCATCAATCGAACATTCAATTCCTCAGGGGAAAGTACAGGGAGACGTGCATTAGCACAGATTGAAACTCAATGGTGTGAAGATACCAAATGGCTTAGCTCTTCACGTTATATTCACTGAGGGTTTGTTGATTACAGCACCGCTTTACATTGGCAAGACGTGAAACCTATTGCATTTCTGTAACAAATTTAACGTAACTCCTTCGCCATCGAGACGAACCTTCGGTACACACATACACATCCCTGGTTAAGCGCTCGCCTGCTGACCAAGGTCGCGGGTTAACATCCGATCAATGGTTTTTACATGTGCTCTTAAACGCAACAGCCCCATGCCAGCAGATTTACTGGTATGCAAAGGAGGAAATTCGGGTACACCGGTGGTGCTGATATAATCCTGGCAATTGAGAGCATCATTAACAAACAAAACAATTTAAGGGAAATAAATAGTTCTTTCACACTGGCCGTGTGTAGCACGCACTATGAGACACTGGATCGTGTTTCCCGGCTATGGCATTGAATTTTTCAGTCTGACTCTACCCTTTCATAGTGGGTCCTACACACGGCCAGTGTGAAAGAACAATTAATTTCCATTAATTGTACCTAATAGTGGTCCGAACTATAAAGCCCGGGCCTTAAAGTACTTACAGCATAGTAAGTCGCCATTAAGGTAGTTGTCTCATGTGTTTATGAGAACTCCTAAGTGGTTTACCGGGACAAACACGAGTCAGTTGGAAAATTTAATATCATGTTGGCACGTTGGCCATAGTAGCTCAATGGTTTGGAGCAGCTGGATGGAGACCAGAAGATCCGTGGTTCAAATCCCGGCTATGGTATTGAATTTTTCAGTCTGACTCTACCCTTTCATAAAACAATTTAACTTTAAGGTATAAGAAAGCCTACATTAGGCTAAAGCGAAAATTAGATATTTATTAATAAACAGATGCCCATGCATAGCTTTAATATTCCTTGCTCTTAAAAACAGTGCTTTTAACGAGATCCGCATTTCTGTCTCTCTCTCTCTTATGGCCCGCCTCTGTAGCTTGTCTGTCTCACGTTCACGAGGTCCCAAGTTCGAGGGTAAATTATCTGGACGAAGCTTTTTCCCTTATCCTGAAAGATATATGTCGGTTAACTCTAGCTCTATGGACCCTGGACTCATTTGAACACATTTCACCTATTTCATACATGGTTCGATATGACTTAATGCTGCAAGACGTAAATTAAAATATATATTACTGTTTCCAGTTATGCAAAAGTCATTCAGAATGAAAACTACTTCAGAGCCTATTTGCAGAAAATTCAACATATACACACATTTCATTTGTTAAGCAAACCTTAAACATACATATTTTCATTAAAATTAATAGCCATGTTTCACTAAATCAAAAATAACGAAACATTTTCCATGTACAAGTAGTTTGGACTGGGGAGGTTATCTTGAACGTTTCCGAGTCAGACCCTTGGAGTGAAGCTTGGTATTTTATCCAATTTTATTATTAGTAGCTAAGGTTTTTCATTGCATAAAGAAATATTAAGGAGATGGGTACATAATTATAAGCCGAGCAATGTAAAATTATGCAATGAGGTCCGCGCAACGCAGATAATTAGGGCTCAGTCCACCAGAAAACCATCAGCTTATGGTCAGATCCCTGGAACGTCACTTACATTAAACAATCACTGTTGTAAGGTATTGGAATAGAATGCTGAAGCAGAATGGGCAAATAAATTCTTGACATTTTAGGAAGTCACATACTGCCATCCACAGGAGAGAAACTCTCCGGACCCTGAGACGCAGGGGGATTGCAGAAGGTTCACACACCCTCTTTGGGCAAGTTTATGACACCCTATGTCAGTTCAGTTGCAAACAATTCAAAAACATTCTGACGGCTTCTACTTTTGTGAATGAATCTTCTCGGTTTTAGTGTAGAGAGTGAATAGGGCGCATGTTTTTTAACGGTTCTGCTCCTTGTGTAGCATACCTTCTCTGGGATCTTCTTTGCATCGCTGGACAGTAGTCGTGTTTCAGATACAAATTAGTAGTTTAAAAGTTGGCAATGTGTGTAGCAACGTTGGTGTGGATATCGAAGATTAGTAGCCGCGACTTAAGTTAATAAGTCAGAGTGTATTTCTAAATCACACGTCTTTAATTCCTATTTTTACAGCCTTTAAGTGTCCACAGTGATCGATTATTAGCATTCACCAGCGCTTAAAGAGCGCGCTCGATTTCACGGTAACTTTTTGCAACTACACCTCCTATTATTATGCAAACCGTTGTTTTTAAACAGCAAGTTCTAGATAAATCAAAAGTTAGCAGACACGATTCAATGGCGTTTCGAGTGATGATTCAGCAGGTTTAACTGTTCAACCTATACAGTTAGGTGGTAGACTGTCTCCATCACGTTCAAGAGGCCCGAACTTCGAATTTCGGTCAAGGTGAATTACCTGGCTAAGGCTTCTCCTGGGATTTTCCCTTATCCTGAAAGATGAATGTTGGGTAACTCCAAACTCTATGTACCCTGGGTTCATTTGAGCATCATTTCATTCATAGTCCGATATGACTTAACGGAGGCAGTTAATTAAAAAAAAAAAACAGTCGGCAACTCAGTTCAAATAGATCACTAATAACCTTCATTAAATTTATAATTTATTATCAACTGTTTATCATTTATTATCAACAATGAATTCATTATCCTCAGCCCCGTCTTATGCAGCTGCTAGCAAATTCTTCGGAGAAAGAAACTGGTGTCTTTTTGTTATTTACGTCCACCAACGTTAGGTCATATCGGAGGATGAGTGAAATCATGCCCAAATGAGCACAGGGTCCATAGAACTTATATTTTATCTTCTTTGTTGCACAGAGGACAATTTGGACTTGTATAAATTCCTATTCTGTGTAAGTGTTTGGCCAAATAATCATGTTCCGTAAGTAATCGCCGAGCATACTTAAACCGTCTGATTTAAGCATACAATTTGGTGTTTATTCAACATTGTGGTCGTGGAACTTCGGAATGTGTAATACCTCAATAATTAAATGACACCAGATAGATTTTCTTTTAAATTTTAAGGGTGAGCCGGTTTTATATAGCAATCATAACAATAACTTATGTTAATTGTTGGAAATTAATCATTTCTTCACACTAGCCGTATATAGGCTAAGGTTTCTGATAGAGTCAAAATGAAAAATTCAATGCCACGGCCGGGATTTGAACCACGGATCTCCTGGTTTCCGTCCAGTCGCTCTAACCCATTGAGCTACCATGGCCAACTTGCCATGGGACTGGGACTCAAGTACTTACTTAGTAAGTCGCCACAAACAGTGTATCTCGAATGCGAGAGCCCCTAGTGGTTTACCGGGGAAATATACGAGTCAGTTGGAGAACTTAATGTCATGACAGCAAGTTGGCCATGGTAGCTCAATGGGTTAGAGCGACTGGACGGAAACCAGGAGACCCGTGGTTCAAATCCCGGCCATGGCACTGGATATTTCATGTTGACTCTATCTATCAATAACTTAAGTATTACGTTGCCCGCCTCGGTAGCGTAGATGGTAGCGTGACTGCCTCACGTTCAAGAGGTCCCGAGTTCTAATCTCGGTTAGGGTGAGTTACCTGGATAAGGTTTTTTCCGGTGTTTTCCCTATCCTGATAGACGAATGTCGGGCAACTCTAAGCTCCATGGACCGTGGGCCCATTTGAGCATCACTTCACCCATTCCATTCATCGTCCGATATGAGTTAACGTTGGAGAACGTAAATTAAAAAAAAAATAAAGTATTACGGTCTTATATGTCTTAGCTATTTGTGCATACGAACACAAACTTTTCTGCGACACGATGTGGAACAACTTTAGCAAAAGGGAATGCTTGTCTCATATTCTATACCGTAGTTGTTAGCGCCTTTGCCTCACGTTCAAGAGATCCCAAGTTCGGATCTCGGTCAGGACGAGTAATCTGGATACGGGCTTTTCCAGAGTTCTCCCTTATCCTGAAAAATGAATGTCGGGTAACTAAGCTCTATGGCACTTGGGATAATTTGAGGATCATTTGATCCATTTCATTCATCACCCGATATGACAATGTTGGAGGACGTTAATTAAAAAAAAATTGTCTCACATTCTATTTACCCATTTTTACATTCTTCACAATTTACCTAGAAAGTAGAGAAAGTATTGAACTTAAATATTCTAAATCGATATTTGAAATAAATACATGTTTTGAGGCACCCTCAATAAAAAATAAGGTCCATGTGTGTGAACAGCATAGCTCAAAAACAAAACAATCGATAAACCTACTTCGCATTTCATTTTAGTATCTTCTTGTGTTCTCGCTATTCAGATGTTTTTCGCGACGTTATGGATTGAGTGTGGAATTTCAAGAACAGAGAACCTTAAACGTCTGCCTATGGCTTAAGCACCGTATCCCTATGTAGTGAATCTATTTCTGCAAAGGTTTATGCTTTCGTAAGAATATTTGTAGAAAAAAAAAAACGATAGTGAGTAGAAAAGTCATAGGAATGCAAAACATATTTTTTTAAATTTATATTTGCTTTAACATTCCGTTCCATTATACGACCCACATCCAAATGGAGGATTTACAAGAAATGTTTGGGAAACAGTTTATGATACGGAAAATATTCTCTGAATTTGAAAGTATAGTGTCGACACCAACTGGAAGCTTGGTACTACAAAATAGTAAACCAGGATCAACAAGAAATGGGTAAGGGATAGAATTGAAAATTGGGAAGAAACGGGAAAGGAGGGATTGAAAAGGGGAATGGCAATCCGAAGAGGGAAGCGATGTCAAAGTATACAAAGAGTCTAAAGAAATCTGAAATAGTACCCCGTGTGTCATGACAAAGCAAGTGGGGAAAGAAGTTGAGAAAGTAGAAAGAGAAATAAATAGAAAGTGTAGTGAAGAAATGATTAGTGATATGCCTTGGTTCGAAGAAAAGGGGGAGAAAGAAATCAAATGAAGTGGTCAAGTGAAAAACAAGACAATTAAATAGAAATTAGTAAAATAAATTTATCTGCTATATATGGTTAAGGGAAGAACATATTAAGTAAGGCAAGAAGAGGGGGTGAAAGATAGTGAGTGCAGTGAATACGGTTAAACTATGGGCAGGAAGGAAAGGCAATAAGGAAAGAGATAAGGGTTATCATGTAATAAAGTATAGCTAGGTAAATTAAATTCAGTAATTAGAGGAAAATATTAATGCAAAGTAGATAAAGACATGGATATTCTACTAAGGCTGATAAGGTTAAGTAATCATGTAAATAGTAATCGAAAGAGTTGAGTTGAGCGAATGTTAGATTGTACAAGGGTAGAAAATTATTTTATAAAGAGGCAGAAATTAAAAAGTGGAACTCAACAAAAATGTAAATAAAAAGATGAGATAAATGAGATAAATTGGAAAAGGGTAGGGGGAAGTTAGCATAGGAGAAGAAGAGAGAAAAAAGGGAACAAATTTTTAAAAATGATTATAAGTAAATATTGAGCACATCAGAGAAATCAGAAATTAGCACTCTGTCTACCCAATATGCGTATGTAAATGACAAGAATGGTATTTGGCTGCCCAATGACGATAAAGACAGGAATCCAAGTTTATGGGTGGCCAAAAATGTGAAATATATACTTAGTACTCAATTTCAATTCAGTTCAACTATACACTTTAATGATGTATTGCCACCCCCCTCCGCCGGCCGTGCCATGGCTCAGTGGTTAGACCGCTTGGCTCTCACCAAGGCGGCCTGGGTTCTATCCCAGGCGACCGCAAAGTGAGATTTGTAGTGGACAACACGGCGCTGGGGCGGGTTTTCTCCGGGATCTCCGGTTTCCCCCGCCATCTCATTCCACCGGTGCTCCATCTTCATCTCGTGTATCATCAGTGTCATCGCCTGCGGTGCCGTATGTAGTAAAAGCGGGCGTTAAACACTACACATTTCATTTACCCCCCTCCGCCTTCCGTACAGCAGGTCTATCTTATCTGCTTTGGTTCACAAAGTACACAAGATTCCGTTGAGGACTTAACAGATTTCTAAAACAAATTTCAATATAAAAATGTTAAGGAGCCAATATTTCAGACATGATATTTTAACTAGAATATTTGGCTGCTATTCTGCTCTGCTCTGAACCTCTGGCTTTCCGAAACAAACGTGGATGGCAAGGCTGCGATTTGTTGATATCGAAGGCACTCTAAAATGCTGCTTACGTCACGAGTGAAACAGTCAATGTAACTGACCATCCGCCAATCTGCTAAGTTTGGCACGTGACATTCTTACATAAACTATCGAGTGCATCAGTGGAAAAACTGTGCACTCGAGCATATATAAAGATAACTCTGACCTCTTAGCCTTGTGTTCTTCGTGCCATTTTTTCAGTTCTCAATATTTGACCTACTTCTCACGACTTTCAAGGTCTAAAACGAAATCAACTCTGTGCTTTTATCTTCTTCCACCCTTTTTTTTTACTTCAGATCCTGGCAGCCTTCTCGAACCACTACTTTTGATTCGTTCTACGTCTGCAGTGCCACTGTGTAATCAGTTGGCAAGCCTGATATATAGCCCATTTCATGATTAGACTGGCATCGCAACTAAGGTGTGCACAATAGTTAACTGAAACCAGCTCCTATCACGTGATATACTCTACGTGGTAAAGACAATATGATGTCTCGACAGGCTGAAGTTAGATATGAATCGATTCCTACTGAATAGGAGCGGGGTAGCAACGAATTCTACTCCGGACACTGAAAGATGCGATTCGATTCCTATCTAACTTTAGCCAACGAGAGAGATCAGAATATCTTCTCCACAGGGAGTAAATCGCGTGATAGGAGCTGGTTTCGTTTTTTGCTATGAACACCTTAGTTGCATGACAGTCAATTATAAAAAGGACCACACTTTAAGTGCATGCTAACACTTTATTTATTTATTTATTCAACGTCCTCAAACCTGTCGGATGATGAATGAAATTAATGAAACGATGCTCATGAGCCCTGGGTCCTTAGAGCTTAAGAGTCACCCGACATTCCTCTTTCAAGATAAGGGAAAATTCCGAATGAAACCTTATGCATGCAACTCCACCTGACCAAGATTCGAACTCGAGACTTGTTGAATGTGCGCAGACACGCTACCAACACTTGGTCGTTTTTATTAATAAAAGTTCAAGTAACTCCGTGACCACCGTGGCTCCAGTAAATTAATTATTAATATTAACAGAACTATGCCTTCAATATGTTCACAATAAAGCATTCTTTACTTGTTCACTTGTTTTTAAATTTTAATTGTTTGTTGAGCAGCAGTGTTAGATTGCCACGAGTATTTATTACTTTCATGCATTTTCTTATTATTCCGTTTTTTTTTTTTTTTTTTTTTTTTTTTTTTTTTTTTGTAATTTACGTCCTCCAACGTTAAGTCATATCGGACGATGAATGAAATGGGTGAAATGATGCTCAAATGAGTCCGGGGTCCATGGAGCTTTCAGTTACCCGACATTCGTCTATCAGGATATCAGGATAAGGGAAAACCCCGGAAAACCCCTTATCCAGGTAACTCACCCTAGCCGAGATTCAAACTCGGGACCTCTTGAACGTAAGGCACACACACTACCATCTACGCTACCGAGGCGGGCAATATTCCGGTTTTGAAACAGTATTTATCAATATATTATTTATAATATTGTGAATCATGTCTGCATCAATTTGTCTGCTTTTAACGTGTTGTAGTTAAAAAAATTTGAAGTTAAATTTGGACATTATATCTCACTAGCAGTCCATTACAATGTGATTTCAATGTCACATTAATGTTCTTCAAAGAACATAGCTTCTAAACATTGTCTTATAATATTCGGTCACTTATTAATTGGAACGCTTTTGCATCTATCAATTTTTACTTCCCATTCCTATGGAAAGACAGAGTCAGACTGAAAAATTCAATGTTATAGCCGGGATTTGAACCACGGATCTTCTGGTTGCCGTCCAGTCGCTCTAACCCTTGCGCTACTATAACCAACGTGCCGACATGACTAAAGTCTCCAGCTGACTCGTGTTTTTTCCGGTAAAACACTTAGGAGTTCTCATAAACACATGAGACAACTACCTTAATGGCCACTTACAACGTGTAAGTACTTTAAGGCCCGGGCTTTATAGTTAACCACTATTAGGTCAATTAGAGGAAATTGTTCTTTCACAGTGGCCGTGTGTAGACTAAAGCTCAAGGGTTAGAGCGGCTGGATGGCAACCAAAAGATCCGTGGTTCAAAACCCAGCTATGACACTGAATTTTTCAGTCTGACTCTATCTTTCCATACTTTAGCCTACACACGGCCAGTGTGAAAGAACAATTTCCAATTCTCATTCCTATGTTGTTGGATCATCACATTTGAAACACCCTGTACAGTAATGCATACATCCCATGTCAGCTCAGCAAGCGATATGGCAATAAACACCATCATAGATCTTGCAGAGTACAAACATACACTCATATGTCTGTAGCCACCCCCACACCTCTTTGGACTAATGTATTAAATCCTTCTGGGAGATTCATAAATAATTTCATGTTTGTCACTGCTGACGAAATAACAGTTGCGTCAGATCGTTAAATGCAATATCAGAAATAAGTTATTACGAAACTTCCATCACATTGATAGGTCATACATGTTTCATTAATAAAACTGCATTGGGTGATTAAACTAGATGTATTTCTGGGACAGCGCCGTAATGAGAGTAGATCATGGCTGTATTTGCAATTAGGCTTGTGAATAAAAATGAGAAGAAAAAAAAAGTATTGCTCGTATTAATTTCAGGCTTGGGTTGCACCTGGATTTTCCACTTATACTACGACTTCTGAAGAGATCAGTGACCTCTGAACCACATTGCTAGAACGGATGATAGAGATACATGTGGAACTTACCTCTACAGGGTGTAACAAAAAACCTCTGGGCAAGCGCACACACACATACCTCGCACCCTCGCGATTGTAATGACATCGAAGTTAAAGGACAAATATAAACCCACAAAATAACGGTCAAATTACAAATTAGATACTTATCACTGTTTACCAATGGTTAGAATGTATTAATAACAAATGGGGGGAACTGAGCCGGAATGATTAATATTCCTAATTTTTAGCTTCATCGCTAATGGTTTTGTTTGCTTTGATAAACTAATCTCCCTGGTTTACAATGACACCGGGAGGACAGTCTCCGAGGACACATCAGCGCATCCGGGTTTCGATATGATAGGAGATTTTCGTGTTATCCGGAGTTTTAAATACAGTTATGTCGCGTATAGCTGCAGAAATCAGTAATGCGTTCCCAGATCCAAGTTCGGATAACATTTTCATTCTATTCAGGACAGGATTCTGATTAAAATACTGAGGTATCATTTTGTTACAACTTATACTCTCAGTACTACAATTATTTAAACGCTCTAATTAAATACTGATGTATTTACACTTCTTCGTTCCTTTATATATGTTTAATCCTATTCATTTATTGTATCTGTTTGTGTCTTGGGTGATTTCTCAAAAGAAAAAGGGGGAGCGATATAAAAAATTCAAGTGATGGTTTTCAAAGTAATGTATACTTATATATTATATACAAGTCAACTGGAGAATTTAATGTCAGGACGGCACGTTGGCCATGGTAGCTCAAAGGTTACGAGCGACTGGACGGAAACTAGGAGATCCGTGGTTCAAATTCCAGCCATGGCATTGAATTTTTCATGTTGACTCTATCTATCGAAAACCTTAGCCTATATACGGCTAGTGTGGAGAAATGATTAATTTCCATCAATTAACTAAAATAATAATAGTTAAATGATGAAGCCTGGGTCTTAAGTACTTACGATAGTAAGTCGCCACAAACGGTGTATCTCTGATGCGAGAGCCCCTAGTGGTCTAGCGGGGAAATATACTAGTCAACTGGAGAATTTAATGTCAGGACGGCACGTTGGTCATGGTAGTTCAAAGGTTAAGAGCGACTGGACGGAAACCAGGAGATCCGTGGTTCAAATCCCGACCATGGCATTGAATTTTTCATGTTGACTATCTATCGAAAACCTTAGCATATATACGGCTAGCGTGGAGAAATGATTAATTTCCATCAATTAACTAAAATAATGTATACTTATTTTTTTCTGAACTATGCGAAATATTACAATAAAGTACCTGGCGATCTGTAGATGGAGAATCAATATCTTTCTTATGATATGCTGGAGATGGAGACATGGCCCAGAAACGTGGAACTTTTTTTAATTTAGGTACTCCAGCCCAGGTCATATCATACGATGAATGAAATGATGCTCAAATGAGCCCTGGGTACATGGAGCTTAGAGTTATCTGACATTCATCTTTCAGGATAAGGAAAAACCCAAGAAAAAGCCTCATCCAGATAACTCACCCTGACTGAGACTCGAACTCGGTACCTATTGAACGCTAGCTTACGCTACCACTTACGCTGCAGAGGCGGGTTATGGCGGGGGGGGGTGGAAATTATAAAGCGGAACGAATTAAAACAAAAGTTGTTACATTCCCATTACTTACTCTGCCCAGTCGTCTAAAATCTATTCTTAAAAAATATCAATTTTCTTATTGCCATTAATCGAGATAAATATCCATCCATGCAGCTTCCTCTTATCGTTCACCAATCATACAAAATTAATCACAAGCTATTTACGAAAATTGTAGATATACAGTTTGTAATGAAAGAAAAAATCGTTAGACATATGGGTGAAATGATGCTCAAATGAGTCCAGGGCCCATTGAGCTTAGAGTTACACGACATTCGTCCTTCAGGATAAGGGAAAACCCCGGAAAAAACTTATCCAGGTAACTCACACTGACCGAGATTCGAAGTCGGGACCTCTTGAACGTGAGGCAGACATGCTACACGAGGCGGGCTTTCGAAACGATGACAACAGCTTTGTTTCCGGCTGAGGTTATGTAAAAGTTTTACATGAAATCGCGATCCCGGAGAATTTATAAGAAAATCATCATCATTTCTTGTAAGATAAGTGAAGTTTTAAGGTACAAATTGTTATCTTTATATATACTTGTCTATTTCATATTTTACCTATTTTTGAGAATGTTGTTTACGTAAGCTGCAGGTAACATCTCAATGTCGAATTTGTGGGTGGACTGAACTATGCCAAGGAGGAGATTCCGCACGGAGGTCCAAACTTGGTCTATTGTACCTATGCCAGGTGGAAGGATGAGGCGAGAGAAAACAGAGGGTGGCCGTCCAAAGGAGCCATGACAGTGCAGAGGGCAGGTTCCCTACAACTGACCAGTTGGAAACTACCCGGCAAGCCAATACAGCCGGCATCCCACCCACCGTAGCCCTGAAAAGGTTCACTAGGCCGGCCCGTAAACCGTCCCACCGGAGGAGGAAATGTTTACCAGGAGCATATCATCTTGCCATGCAACGCCGAGACACCCGTCGGCGCTTCAGCCCTGAAAGAGAATACCAGATGAAATATGTGAAACGATAATGGAGATGAAATGGAGGAGCAGGAAATTCGGGCGACCTGGCAAACCCCCCCCCCCAAAAAAAAACTCCATGAGTCAGGTAGGCCGGCCACGGGAATCGAACCCGGACCTCGCGAATGCGGGCCACAGGTGAAACTGCTTCGGTCATTTGTGGGTGGAATACAACAGGCACTTCCTGAGGCCGGAACCAGCAAAGGAAATTACACAAAGTAAATATATACATTTTAAAACGCTTATTAGTAACCTGTTTGAAAAATGTGGAACAACTAATGATTAAATGCATAAATTAACTGATAAGTTTTACTGCTAACTCAAATTAGATAGGAGTTACACTTATTGTTATCTTAATCTTATACACGTGTAAACCAGTTAATGTTTGATACGTTACAGCTCTAGATTTTTACTGTAGTTTTCCAGTTATCAAGGAAAAAAAAAACAACATTTATGGCACAAGGTGGTGAACCATAGAACCTGTTACCTACTTATAATCCACATTAGCTTTCTCAGATAAAATGAGACTTAAGCTCTACCGCATCAGTCTTCCTAATTACTTATCACATCTAATCTACAGTTTCCTCTACGACCGCAGCTTTTCAGTACGCATTGGTGGAATGCTTTCATCCCCACGTAATATTACCGCAGGTGTCCCACAGAGTTCTATCTTGACCCCGACTCTATTTAATATATACATTTCTGATATTCCTGGCTTAGCTCAGACTTCTTTACCTCTTTACGCTGATGGCACAGTACTACATTATTCTCATGTTAATCTCCAGCACGCAGAACAAGTAGTACAGCTCTCTTTAGATCACCTAACTCATTGGTTCAGAAACTTGGCGGATCTCTTTGAACCCTCAGAAAACCGAAGCTAAAATCTTCACTCTTCGCCGATATACTCCGCTTCCTCTGTTGTGTCTCTATAGGAACAATGTCCCTTGGCTCCCCACTACAACTCCCATTACCTTGGAGTTGCTTTTGGACTCTCGACTGACCTGGCGTGCTCACATCGATCGTCTTTTATCACTGGCCTCCGGATGGCTTTCAAAACTCTCACCTCTGTTACATCGCCGTTCTAGCCTCGGCCTACAGTCTTCATTGTTACTCTACAAATCACTCGTTCGTCCACTTATTACTTATGCCTGCGAAGTGTGGGGGGCCGCACACACGTCATCTGCGTCGTCTTCAGGTTATACAGAATCGCTTCATGCGCATCGCTACCAACGCTCCATGGTTCATCCGTAATCAGCAGCTCCATTACGAACTAGGACTCGTACCTCTTCACGACTACATTCGAAGGATCACCCGTCGTTTCTTTTCCACGCTGCAAGAAGTTCCCGGAGCTGTGCATTATAACATCGGCGTGTGCACGCGCCAGCCCTCACGCTTAAAGAGGAGACTACCACAGGACCTGCTTCTGAGTGATACATCTGATTCCAGTGATTCTAGTGCTTGATATATGTCTTACATCTTCAATGTTGACTTAATTTCTCAGCGAGTATTATTGGTGTTCTAACTTAATGTAGTTAGGGGGCGGCCCGTTAGCCTAACCCCGGAGTGTTATTGTTCTTTAATGTATTGTTCTGTTACCTTCTTTTCACTCTGATCTGTAAAGCATTGTACTGCTGATCGATCAATTAAAAAAATATATAAAAAATGAGACAAGAAGACTTTCTTGTACAGGCAAAGAATAGCAATTTCACAGATATCACCTACCCACCGGCTCATAACATAATAGACTGGACTGTCACTTAAACCTATTGTATTCTCCTATTCCCATTATACCTACAAGAAAATCCTTAATTGGCTGGAGTTGAGCTCGCTGCTGCCCTGCCTACATTCAGTAGGAATTGATTCCTTAATCAACTATAGTCTAACAGTGACATCTGTAACATTTTTTTTTTTTTTTTTTTTGTGTGTGTGTGTAGAAATAAATTGAGAAGAGGTGGTTTCGCTTTCAATTGTTCTTTCACACTAGCCGCGTGTACGGCAAGGTTTGGAAAGATCGAGTTAGACTGAAAAATTCAATGCCATAACCGGGATTTGAGCCACGGACCTCACGATCGCCGTCCCGTTGCTCTAACCAATGAGTTATTATGACAACGTGGCAACACGACATTAAATTCTCCAACTAGGATATCCTTGTTTCAAATCCTGGCTATGGCACTGAACGTTTCAGTTTGACTCTACCTTTCTAAGCTGCATGTACTTCGCAATTAAAATATTCCCTTTAATGTGCTCAGGTAGGGTAGACAATTTAGATCATATAGCTATTATGAGAAACTGGTATAAAAAGTACAGCACAAAACATACAAATCTCCTTAAAGAATATAACAAAATACACGCAAATAGCTATTTTTCGCAGATATATGATGCTATTAGTTTGTCATTTTTCATATTAAGTCATTTTAAGTGCATTACATAATTGTTTCACGAGATCTCGTAGAAAGAATGAAATTTCAAGGCTAGGTACAAGCAATCGCTTTTAAACAGTGAACTATCACTTTGGTTTCGATTCCTCTCTTTCCCAGTGTAATAAATCTACCTACCTATCTACTTTCCGTTTATAAACAATGGTCCATTTATTGGATCAAATTGTGTGCAGGCAAACTTTAAAACTGAAATCGGAATTGAAAAACTTCAATGGCAATTTGTCATGGTAGCCCAGTGGTAGAGCAGCCGCGCATACCGCTGAAGATCCATGGTTCAAATCCCAGCTATGGCACTGAACTTTTCAGTTCCAATTCAACTTTTCTCTCTCTATGTACCTCAGGTACCGAGCGGGATCGCTCAGGCGGTTTCGTCTTGGTCCGCAATCGGGAGGCCCGGGTTCGATTCTTGTGGCCGACCTACCTGACCCATTGGCTTTTTAGGGGTTTTCCCGGGTCGCCAGGCAAATGCTGGGTAGGTTAATTACATCCCCTCCACTTCAACTCCATAATCATTTCACATCATCGCTCATCTGGTGGTCTATTTCAGGACAGAAGTGTCGGCGGGAGTCTCGGCGCTGTCTCGGCCACCCACTGTCTCCTCTCGTCTCATCCTTCCTCCCGGGAATGCCCCACTTGGGTACAATAGTGCAGAATCCCCTCCGTAGTAATCCTAATGTACCTCAGGTTAACGTGATTAACACTACTAGACAGATTAAAAAATTATTGATGTTTTACCTTCTCATCATTTCACTACCCATTCTTCAACAAACTATTTTTTTAAAAATCTTATTCTTCTATCCATCTGAGATAACCATTGGTAGAAATGGTATTATTAGATATTTTCCTGACAAAGTCTGTGCTTTAACATCTGTATTTTTGTCGGTAAGATTCTCTCTCTCTCTCTCTCTCTCTCTCTCTCTCTCTCTCTCTCTCTCTCTCTCTCTCTCTCTCTCTCTCTCTCTCTCTCTCTCTCTCTCTCTCTCTCTCTCACGGTTTACCAATTACACAATTGTCCTGCACCATGGCGTAGTGAGCTAGAGCGCTGTGCTTTGATTCCCTGCCACGGAATTCGCCTGGGTTCGATCCCATCCCTGGGAGATGCAGATTTTAAGTCTTGGGTATAGCAGCGTGAGGAAACTGAGGAGCTATGACAGGTAGGGAACCCTGGTCAAAAAGCCAACATTTCCAGCTGGGGGTGCCGTGATGTTGACATCTCCCGTATCGTTTGGATGTTCGCCTACCTCTGCCTTGTGTATGTGGGCGTGAGGCCGGCAGTCGGATTGGACACCTCTAGCCCTCTTTGATGCGGTTGGTTTTTGTTTTTGCTGTTTTTTTTTTTTAGTTATACAAAAGTAATTCAGAATGTGCAGGACTTCCGAGGGCATCCCCCCCCCCCCCCCAAAATCTAGATGCACATTTCGTTTGCCATAAAATACAGGCTCTTCACAAAAGAACTCCCTGGTTTTGATATTAAATATTTATATTAAATCAACATCTTAGTTTAATGTGTTATACATGAATTTAAAGGCAATATTCAATATTTTATTACCATCTAATACATTTCAAAATTGACGAAAATAACGATTTTCTAAACAATGTATACTCCTCCACAGGAGAAAAAGTCTCCGAGGGACGAGATGCAGGGGGGTTGGCGAAGGTTCCCACACCCTCCCTGGACAGGTTTATGACACCCCATGTCAGTACAGTTACAGACCATTGAAAAACATTCTGACGGCTTCCACTTTTGTAAATGAATCTTCCCAGTTTTAGTGTACAGAGTGAATAGGACGCATGTTTTTTTTTTTTTTTTTTTTTTTTTTTAACGGTTCTACTCCTTGTATAGCAGGCGTTCTCTGCCACAAACATTTGCTGTCCTTGTCCCACTGCGTAACACGCGCATTCCTTACAGGGACCTTCTTTGCGTTGCTGGACTATAATGTTAACCGATGAGGCAACTTTTCATGCAAACGGTAGTGTGAATTGAAACAATGGCAGAATTTGGGGTTTACAGCCGCCTCATGAGTTCATTGTGTGTTCCAGTGAACATTTGGTGCGGCTTATGCATTGCAAGGGCCACCCCAGACAAGCTGACTAGAACCTGCCACATTGAAGTTTCCTAAATTTGATAAAATCTTGAGAATATTACCTTTAAATTCAAGTATAACACAAACTAAGAGTGTGACTTCTCTCAAAACCCCGGAATTCGTTTGTAAAAACCTTCTATATTAAACATGCAGTATTTTAATCAAAATCGCTGAGGCATTTTTGAGAAAAATTGTTTTCGAAAAATATTCCATTTATACTTAAGGGATGGATAGATTTTCTTGAAAATCTTTGAACTGCAACCTTCGAAGATGCTGAACTTAAATAAACAGTTTGTTATTTTACCAAATTTGTCTCTTGAGACACATGCACATGGAACTTTTTCTTAAAAAGCCATTTTTTTATAATTTTTTTGTTTTATGCGGCCCGGATTCGATCCCAGGCGACCGCAAAGTGGGATTTGTGATGGACAACATGGCGCTGGGGTGGGTTTCCCCGGGTCCTCCGGTTTCCCCCACCATCATTCCACCAATTGCTCCATCAATCATTCATCTCAGGCGTTGGGCCGACCCCTCAACCCTGATTTCATCTCTCAGGTCAGATGCTTCGGCTCCCTCGCTCTGAGGGAACCCAAGCGCCTCCTAACGTCAGCATTGACGAGAAAGAGAGAAAAAAAAATTGTTTAATTTTTCCCAATGTCATAAAAAATCTGGATATTCTTGGAGATTATAAAGGTTGCGTTTTAAAGCCTGAATAGGAATACTTTATGGGTTTTTGCCGTGGAGGAGAGTGTCGTAAAGCACAGACTGGGATAATTTGGGTCGGCAGTGACTTTAAAGCCGACAGGTTCGTCAGCCAGCCAGTCGCAATAATAAAGCAACATCACTGCCTGGTACAAACTGCGTAGCGTGCCCCACGAAGGGTAACGTCACACATAAATACATTCCCCGTAACATTACTTTCTGTGATCATTAAACACCGGATTTTTAGACACCTAAAAGTCAGTTTCCACAAGCTGGACGTTGGATTTTTTAAATGTATTTCCACTTCCTAAAACCACAGTAACTTTAAAAATACAATTAAATGAGTATTACAAATCACACTGTACCAAAAACAGCATTGTTTGAAACATTTTATTATATACTAGATTATGAATTTCTGATTCGTCATGCATAATGATAGAGATACTTAAAACCAATAATATATATTTGTGGAAATGCACAGTGCAGTACAGGTACGCCCGTCTCGGTAGCGTAGATGGTAGCATATCTGCCTCACGTTCCAAAGGTCCTGAGTTCGAATCTCGGGTATGGGGAGTTATCTGGATAAGGGTTTTTCCGAGGTTTTCCCTTATTCTGAAAGAGAAATGTCAGGCAACTCAGCTCTATGGACCCGGAGCTCATTTGAGCATCATTTCAACCACTTCAATCAATGTCCGATATGACTTAACGTTGGAAGAGGTAATTAAAAAAACGTACAGGTACAACGAGTAAAAAAAAAAAAAAAAAAATATTCGGACATCCAATAGTATCCCTTCTATTTTAACTCTGTAACAGAAACCTGAAACTGAAAACGATAATTTCGTTTCATATTGCTTTCTATAAGCCCATTATCTTGAAAAATGAATTTAAAATTGTTGTGCGTCTTACTGTATTAACTGTAAAAATTGTATATTCCAATAGTCACATAAATTGTAAGCGAAATAAATATCGATATACCTCTTCTTGTTTGCCCTATTATACGTATATCATGTTCACTGGGAGAGGGGGTTGCTCGCCTCGGTAGCGTAGATGGCAGCACGTCTGCCTCACGTTCAAGCGGTCCCGAGTGCAAAAATCGGTCAGGGTGAGTTACCTGGATAAGGTTTTCTCGGGGTTTCTTCTATCTTGAAAGATAAATGTCAGGCAACTAAGCTCTACGGAACCTGGGCTCATTTGAACGTCATTTCACCCTTTTCATTCATCGTCCGATACGACATAACGTTGGAGGATGTTAATTAAAAATAAACTTGGGGGGAGGTGGCACGAAAGGTCCAGCTATGGGTAGTAAACAATTTTACTACGTGGCAAAGCGTGGAAGCGTATCCGAAGGAATGTGGAACGGGATTGTTTTCGCAAGCCTATAACATACACACGGCGATGTGATAATGTGTAGTGTTTAACGCCCGCTTTTACTACATACGGCACCGCAGGCGATGACACATACATGAGATGAAGATGGAGCATCGGTGGAATGACATGGCGGGGGAAACCGGAGATCCTGGAGAAAACCCACCCCAGCGCCGTGTTGTCCACAACAAATCTCACTTTGCGGTCGCCTGGGATCGAACCCGGGCCGCCGTGGTGAGAGCCAAGCGGTCTAACCACTGAGCCACGGCGCGGCCTTACACACGGCGAGACAGTGTACATACACTCCATTCAGATGCAATCATATCTTCTGCACAGCAACGTGTCATACACTGTGTGTCACAAATTGTCATAACGTGACTGAATATTGTGACAGGAAAAGACAAGATATCAAAATAAGTTTGTGTCAAGCGACAAACGGGTGGCTGCATTGGTAACTCACATTTGCGTGTATAATAATCTGCTAACCTTTCATATCGGACACACACAACTCCCAAGTGCTCTATTTGTGTTTTTTCATTTACTATAAGCCAGGTTACTAATATTTCGCTCTACTAGTACTCAAGATAACAAACGATTGCAGCGCGTGGCACTGCAAGTCAATTACGCTTTCTCATGTAGTACCTACGTAATCAAAACAAACAGTTCAGTTACACAAATTGTGGCGTAGAGGTAAGAATACAAATTTGGAGCAAACACAACTCGATTTCCATTACGAAAAAGGTAGGAGTTAGAGAATTCGGGTTCAATCCCACTTTTGGGGCGGGGGGCGGGAGTGCGAAGAGTTTAAACCCCGTGTACAGAACCGGTGCCCACTCAGCATCGTGAGGAATTTGAGGAACTACGACAGGTAGCGAAACCCGATCGAGAAAGCCAACTTTCCGGCTGGGGATGCGTGATGCTGACAACATCTCGACCCCGTATCGGTTGGATGATCGCCCACCTCTGTCTTGCGTTTGTGGGCGGAGGCCGGAAGTCCGGTTGGCAGGCTTTGGCTCGTTCGTCGACAGTTACTCTGTGGAGGAGCTACAGTATGATTGATGAATTGTTGAAAGAGAAGAAATGAACAGTGGTTTTCTTTAATGCACGTCCTCCAATGTAAAGTCATATCGAACGATGAATGTAATGGGTGAAGTGATGCTCAAATGAGTCCAGGGTCCATAGAGCTTACAGTTACCCGACATTCATATTTCAAGATAAGGGAAAACCTCGGAAAAAACGATTACTCACTCTTAACAAAGATTCGAACTCGAGAACTCCTGAACCAATATTTGTCTTACTCGCTGTGAGCTAAAACGCTATCTCATTAAGAACAACAATGTAAATGAGATGTACATTTAAAAAAGCACGAGGCGGGTGGAGTTCTCTCCGAATGCCTTCTGTGAGTAGCCAGCCGGGAACAGCCTCTATAAACACCCATGCATAAGAGCCTACGAGCCTTCCGTTAGAGCATGTTTGTCTCTCTCTTTCTCGCTTCCCATGCGTTAAAAACAGTAGCCTTGTAGCGGTTTTCATGTCATGAAGGCACAACGAGCTCTTATGGACCATGCTTTTCTTATGGGAGAATCAAGTGGTTGGTGGCCTGATAGCGTTCAATTAAAACAAACAAAAAATATCATCCCATTAGAAAGTCACAGTGGAAGTGTGAATACATTAAATAGCGATATTATTCAGTATCTGGGTGGAATTTTGAAGATTGAAATTAAACATTCACAAACACTTGGCCCAGCTTCCGGACATAAGAACTCTTGTGAACTCTGAATTTAATTTTTGGCTTCTTCTTTAAAGAGACATTGTCACAATTGGATAGGTAAAGTGCCTCCGTGGGGCTTTCCAAAGGGCAAGACATAGAGACTAACAAGGCCCCCCCCCCCATCTGGTCCTGTGGACTCAAGACGGGATTGGCCCGCCTCGGTAGCGTAGATGGTAGCGTGTCTGCCTTACTTACAAGAGGTCCCGAGTTCGAATCTCGGTCAGGGTGAGTTACCTAGATAAGGCTTTTTCCGGGGTTTTCCCTTATCCATAAAGACGAATGTCGGGTAGCTCTAAGCTCCATGGACCCTGGGCACATTTGAGCATCATTTCACCCATTTCATTCACCGTCCGATATGACAACGTTGGAGGACGTAAAATTAAAAAAAAAAAAAAAAAAAAAAGACGGGATGAAAGTGGATACGCCACTTACGCGCGCCAACACCAAAGGTGAAGACTACCGATATGACCTCGGTGGGGCCGCCTGGTGATCTAGCACACCTTCTACTAGCTATGCTAGCTAGTAAAGTCTGTCTACCCAACGCAAGTGCACGGCGGCCGCTTTCTTTGACAAACCCTCATAATCGTTTTACAACATGGACCCTCCTCCTGACGGTCCTTTCTACAATGTTGCAACATTTTAACATCACCGTCTTGCGCCTAATGAAACAGAACAACTGTAAGTTGGAAATTTGGCAACTGAGACTCCACGCGGAGTAGACATGCAACTGTCATTTTCAACAAATGGGGGCTGCTATTGGTCCCCAACGTCAATGTTCCATTTCTGAAGTGTGGAGATAGATTTATGACGGTCATTAGTGGGCGGGGAGGTCCCGTCCTTTGAGGTCCCTTTGACTGGGAACTGCACACACGTTGGCTAAACAGACTTTACGCGGGAATATTAATGGCTTCCCTCAACCCCGTCCGGAGACGTACCCGATCACCCACGAGTATCGGGAACCACTGCCCCCTGAGTCCAACCCAATCCGAACAACTCTATCAGGGAGGGGCTCGAATGTTCGGCCCAAGGTTCCTCTATAGTAACGTCAGAGGTACCACCAGTGCTAGGAGTCCGCAGCGCCCGCACCACGGCAGCTGAAGGGGACGGATCCCCTTAGGAAATTCAATGCCATAGCCGGGATTTGAACCATGGATCTCAAGGTCTCCATCCGGTTGCTCTTAACAATTGAGCTACCATGGCTAACATGGCCAGAATGACAAATTCTCCAACTCTCATATTGACTCGTATATGTCATGTTGGCATTTTAACCGTGGCAGCTCAAGGGTTAAGAGCAACCTGGCGGAGATCCGTGGTTCAAATCCCGGTTGCGGCATTGAATTTTTCAATCTGACTACCTATCCAAACCTTAGCGGCCGGCCCCGTAGCTCAGTCGGTAGAGCAGCTGTGCGAGGGGCCCCGGGTTCGATTCTCGGCTGGGGATGGGGATTTTACTCCAACCAAGTAAATTCCCCATCTTCCTCAGGGTCTGGAAGTATGAATGAGATTCCGAATGTGTGCGTGAACTAATTATACAACCCAACGTTTACGAGTTAACACCGTCGATACGTTCCAAAGGAGAACGGCCGCCGATATGACAACTGCAGCTAAAGGCGGGGTATAAATGAAACAACGGCTAGTGTGGAAGAATGACTGCATAAAGAGAGCATTAAACTCATTTCCGAAAAAAGTAATTTGTGCTGATCTGGGTAGGCTCAGTGAAACCAAAGTCAAATAAGAACAAAATGACTGACACTCACCGAGTGTGAGGGGGGCGGGAGTCAAAGACATCTTAGGACATCTTCTAGCATCAAATATGTTTCATAAATCATTATTTCCGGCGCTATGGTCCATGGAGATTCAGGCCCTTGTCACGTTTCTAATTTCTAAGGAGAAACGGTGATCAAAGTGTGTACGATTGTACAATTTACAATATTTTGCTTAACAGAACTCCTACATTAATTGACTTTGATCTACTCGGTCTTTGCCAGGAGTTGCTATTCATGACAAGTAATAATTTACAGAAAATCTTCAGTGAATCATTCATCGTCCCGTATGAATTAACGCTAATTTAAATTTACCTACGATTATGTACGTACCACGAACCTCATCGCCTATCTCATTCGGGGACCCACAGGCGGTGCACACCGATAATACATAACATATGATTTGAATGGACTGGACTACACTACGGAAGGGAATCGGCACGGAAGTCCATACTTGGTTTATTGTACCTATGCTCCTGGAAGGAAGGATGAAGTGGGAGGAGACATATGGCGCCGTCCCAAGAAGCCACGACAGTGCAGACGGCACGGTCCCTACACTTAACCAGTTAGAAACTCCCCGGCAGGCCAGCACAACCGGCATTCCTACTATACTTCGGAAACGGCCCAACCAGAAAAGGAAGCTTTACCAAGAGCATATCATCCTGCCATGCAACGCCGAGACACCCACCAACATTTCTACCCTGAAAGAGACCATTAAATGAGAGATGGAGATGCAATGGAGGGACAGGAAATTCGGGGGATGCAATTAATATACCCAGCATTCGCCTAGCGAAAAAACAAAACATGGGTCAAGTAGGTCGGCCGCTGGAATCGAACCCGGACCTCCCGAATACAGGCCACAGACGAAACTGCCTGAACCATACCGCTCGGTACGTGATATGACAATTAGAAATGAAATTTGGGATGAAAGCGTCCCAGGAATAATCTAGGTTACCTGCCCGGCATTTATCAGTTGAGGACTGAGGAAAACCTGTCAGGGAGGGACATCGTATCGAGATTTGAACCCTAGACTTCCCGTACTCGAGCAATCGATTTGGTGGAAAACCAAAATACAACCCGTAAAACGCATTTTAATTATTATTACGCCAGTCAGAGAAATAAACTACGGCTAACGGGTACAGTTTGTGGCCCGTACAAAATTAGCCATGGCATTCTGAAACGGAAACGGCTGTATGCCCTTTATGGGAACACAATGGTGAATGGATACATTTCACAGAAAAGGAAGTCAATTCAGTGTGTTCAAAGTTACGTGTGAATTGGTATTATAACTGCAGCACTTCCGTGCAGATAGCTATCTACGTATGTGCTCAATCTACCTGTTGCGTCATTATTCTGATTTGCTAAAAAAAAATGGTTTAACTATTTTGATTAAAATGCCACATGTTTAAGAAATTCAGATACTCCTAATGACGACTGGCGTATTCCTCATAAAAATCTCATTGGCGTTTGTTGAACGCGTAGCGTAAAGGTGAACAGGGAACCATCCTGACTTAAGAAAACTTTCCACCCTCCATCACGGAATCAAACCAAGACCTCTGGATTTGGATGCTAGCATGCTAACCACAGAACACAGAGGTGGTCCCTGCAATTTTTGTTTAAATTGTTACTGTACCGTCATGAACAAAAAAAAAAGTGTTAGAACCACATGATTTTCTCTCTTTTACAGACTATAAGCGATTCTGTTTCCTCCAATGCTAAGTCATACCGGACAACGAATAAAATGATGCTCAAGTAAGCACAGGATTCTTAGTGTTGCCTGACAGATTCGAACTCTGGACTTCTTGAACGTGGGCCACGCACGCTACCTCCTACGTTGTAGAGGCCGACGCACCATGGTACGTTGTCCCTAGTCTTAGCGTGAAACGAATACAATATATATCAAGCCCGTATGTTCATGCTAGTCTGCATGTAGTTCATTAACAGTAAAATAATAGTGCAAGCGCGCGCGCGCTTTCGATTTAGCATGGTGGTCACACTGATATAAAACATTTGAACAAGCAAAAACAAACTTATAGTCTGTGATTAAAGACAATGAAAGTACTTATTTGTTCAATATAGAATCTTATTCAACTCTAAGGTAGATCGTACCAGAAGTGTACCGTTTTTGTCCATTTTTTAAACATTAAGTATTTATTCAATGTGTCCTCTTGTTTTGGAAATCATCTGGTAATTTTCTGCTCAAAATTGCTGAAGCCAGTTAAATGTGACTAAGAGCTCTTAGTTACTTTCACTTCCACACAATTCGCTGTTCAATCCAATATAGTGGTTCTGTTGGTTCTCTTAAGCATGATACGAGATATAAAATGCTTTAGTAATTTACCAAATAGGGGATTATGAGAACAAATTTAAACAGAAATTCTTAAATTATATAAGTAGAATCAAAAACTAACCGAAATAACACCAAAATTTAGATAACAATGTAAAAGACTTAAAACTTAAGGATCATAACGTTGAAGAAAGAAGGAAAACTTCCAACAAAACAAACATGCCACCAAGGACAGATGTAGTCCTGTCCTTATTCGCTTCATTACTTCGAATGTTGGGGCCGAATGTTCCACCCTGTGAAGAAGAAGCATTTCATAGCACAGTATTTACCACAGGATTTACCGGCTGCCAGACTAACGGGAAACCAAATTCCGCTACCTCCCCAGTCTGCGTGTAAATAACTGCCAAACTCATAAATATTGGGATCAACAGCGTGCTCTTCTGGACAGCCCTATTCACACCAACTTGTGATAAACAAAACGGAAATGAATGAAAGCACAAGTCGAGGAACAGGAACTGTCACAATGTCATATAATACTGCTAATTTAACCGTTAGGTTACACACAATCCTAAGGAAAATCTGGTTTGACATCCTTGGACATTATTAATTTATTTATTCAATACTTAATCTCTATCAATACTAAAAGATTGTTTTCGTGTGTGAAATTCACTTTAAAGAGAAAGAATACAATACATTTATAGTTTCATACGCCTGTACCAAATTTTCCAGATATAAGGACTTTAAAAAATAAGATGTATACATATTTGGAAATAAAGCAAATAATTTTCTATAGTATAACTTCAAGAGTGTTCTTCTTTTGTTTATAACATATAAAAGAAATAGCTTTACTAGTTTTACTACAAAACTATCGCTCCAAATCTACATGTTCCCCATTAATACACACTAAAAATTAACTTTCAATTCAAAACAGCATGAAATCACTTAAATGCATATTCAAAGGAAAACAAACGCACAAAATAAATCAACATATATTCTAATAGGATTAATGAACACTTCAAGCCCTAAATTTTCCAAGACATTCTAACAAAAAGGCTCTAATTTTTTATATGCGTACTGGAACTGGTGCTTCCACCTTCAGTCGCTTCGCTCAGTATAACAATGTACTAACGCTTGAGAAAAATTTATGTTAGCGTTTTCCGGTTAGGTGCCATTAAACGATTGCTATGAAAATCATTGAGGTTTATTTTACATTGACGTTTTGGCTATGCCTTCCCATCACTTTGCAGAGCTATTACTCCTATGCTTATGCAAAAGCATCATCCGACTAACTTTTGCGGCTTAGGGCCATCAACGTCCTGGCTAACAAGTTTTGTTGGTTAAGTACATCTCACTATACGTAAGACAACTTGTATATTTTGAATCATAAAGTACTTAAAACATTTCCAATTCCGAAATACATACGGAAGTTTATCCATTTTCCGCTATACACAATGGTTTGATTCATTTACTTACCTGGAAACGTGTTCGTCGATCCATGTTTCCCAGTTCAACACCCCAAGAGTCTCTTCGGTTATCGTTAGCGGCTTGCTTTTGTGACATTACCAGATTAATGAAAAAATAATTTCAATACACTTAGTTCTGTTGGTTTACAACAGTTTTTACGAGAGTCAACAACATAAGTTACTACCGGCAACGCACTATCACATAAACAGCAACACGAGGAGCCTACTATGTTTCACTCACAAAGCGACTGATGCCAAAACTCAAGAGCATCAGGTACCTTCCGCAATCGATGCAACCGGCAATGTGCTCTCTGCTGGCCATGTGACGGAATCGGCAACCATGCTTCTGTGTGTGCCACGAACATTTCACTCTCGGCCGATCTCGGAAATCATCGTAAGAGTTCGGACACTCAGGTTTAGACCTGTGGTTTAGAAATTTATTCCACTATTTGCGATAGAGGCCGCTAGAGTACCATTTAATTATCTGTTTTTTCCACAGACATCAGCACATTGCTCGATGACAGTTTCTCTAAGTTAAAATTAGAATAGTCTGCCTCTTTAAGCAGCGATTTCAAATGCATTATTATTATTATTATTATTATTATTATTATTATTATTATTATTATTATTATTATTATTATTATTATTATTATTATTATTATTATTATTATTATTATTATTATTATTATTATTATTATTATTATTATTATTATTATTATTATTATTATTATTATTATTATTATTATTATTATTATTATTATTATTATTATTATTATTATTATTATTATTATTATTATTATTATTATTATTATTATTATTATTATTATTATTATTATTATTATTATTATTATTATTATTATTATTAAGAACAATGTACGTTGTAGAGCACCTGCCTGCCGTGCTAGGGGTCCCCGGTTATATTCCCGGTTGGAATCTCCAACCAAGATAATTTCTCATCTTCCCCAGAGTCTGGAAGTTTTTTTTTAATTTACGTCCGTCCCAACGTTAAGTTATATCGGATGGTGAATGAATTGGGTGAAATGATGCTCAAATGAGTCCAGGGTCCATGGAGCTTAGAGTTACCCGACATTCGCCTTGAAGGATAAGGGAAAACCCCGGAAAAACCTTATCTAGGTAACTCACCCTGACCGAGATTCGAACTTGGGACCTCTTGAACGTGAAGCAGACATGCTACCGTCTACGCTACCGAGGCGGGCAGAGTCTGGAAGTATGAATGAGGGTGCGAATGTGTACCTGATCTAATGATTAAAACCCCAACGAATACGAGTTAACACCTTCGATATGTTCCAAAGGAGAACGGCCGCCAACAAGACCACTGCATTTAAAGGCGGGGAAAAAACAATGTACATTCTTACTGGACACGTCAGACTAAATCCTTGCTTTATATATTCTAACGAATTCCTATTTGAAAGTCAATTTAACGAGTTCACGTGGTTTTTTAGCTATAGTTCAGACTATTTCATTACAAATCTGATGTCCAGCATTCACATGCCTTTCTCTATTCCTGGACAAACTATTCTTTCAAACGATTACTCCTCTATTTACGTCATCCTATTGGGATAAACCTTTCCGGAAATTATCTTATTGCTAATTTTCTTATAGGTGCAAGGAAACATGGGAATACATTGGACTTCAGTCTTCAAAATTGGTCGCTATGCGACTCCTCAGTCGTCCTTCGTGGGTTAGGGGTAAGTGCTAGCCTCTCTTTTCCGAGGTCGCGGGGTGAAATCCGGCGTAGGGCGGTGGGTGTTTTTGGCAGTATTTGTGGCAAGTGAAAGAACCTTAAGTCTGATAAAAAGGCATCTGTGGAAAATTAAGCGATCTTTCATGCCTAATATACAGGGTGGACCATTTAACTTGAGACAGTACAATATCTCCGAAACTAAGCGCTGTAGAAAGAAATATCTTGAATAAAAGTCGCTTGATATTATGAGGGAAAGTAGATGCCATTAGTCGTCTTTTATTTGGAGGACGTTGTGATGGTCATTATAGGGTCAATTCAATTTTTTTAAACGGGAACCTACATTTTTTATTTTGTTTTCTCACTCGTCATAAAAAAACTAAAGAACTTTTGTATAAGGCACGATGCAAATATTATTACAGCAACGTTAATAACAACGAAAATTCTGAACGGCTGCCCCATTCAACACAGTGCAGCATAATAGGAGACAGTGAGACACTGTCCGTTTTCTTTACTTCCCACGGTAGGGCAGTTTCCTTGTATCTATCATTTCCCGTAGGGGAGGAAATCCGTCCCCTTCAGCTGCCGTGGTGCGGGCGCTGCGGACCCTTAGCACTCGTGGTACCTCTGACGTTACTAGAGGAACCTCGGGCCGAACATCTGAGCCCCTCCTTCGGGAGTTGTTCGGATTGGGTTGGACTCGAGGGTACGTCTCCGGACGGGGTTGAGGGAAGCCATTAATTCTCCCGGGTACTAACCTGCAAAGCTAGTAGAAGGTGTACTAGATCACCAGGCGGCCCCACCGAGGTTTTCGGTAGTCTTCACCTTTGGTGTTGGCGCGCATAAGTAGTGTATCCACTTCCATCCCGTCTTGAGTCCACAGGACCAGATGGGGGGGCTTGTTAGGTATCAAGGTCTTGCCCTATGGAAAGACACATGGAGGACGCCGAGCGCCCTTTGGGACAGCTCGGATAACTCCCTGGTAACAAGAGGCCCGGGTCTTGTTCCTACGGGTTCAGGACTTATGGGGTGAAACCTCTGCGCTTAACTGTATCTATCATTACTATATTTGCAGGTCACAAATGTGGTACCAGCATGATGGATGCTCTGTACACCATGCACGTACTGCTAGGGAGGTTTTAAATAATTACCATGCTCGTTGGATAGAATGTGCAGGTCCCATTAATTGGCCAACTCTATCTCCTGATCTTAAATCGCCAGACTTTTTCTTATGGGGTTACCTCAAAGAAAAAGTATACTGTGAAACACCAACACACCTGACAACATGAAGGTGCATATAAGAAATGTTTGCGCCAATGTTGAAGCTCCTTTAATTCTAATTAACAAAATTGCATCTGATTTGAAATGTGCAAGGGGAGAAATTGGAAGAAGGGTATCTAAGAAAGTGGAAAGTATTTTTAATTAAAACTTTGGATACAAAACTTTGTGTTGCATTTCTCAAGTGTTAACCTGTGAAACATTTGATTCCTCCTGCACTGAAAATCTCACTGTCAGTTATTTAGCCTATTTCAAACATGCTCCAGTAGTATCAATGGGAGGGAACTTCTCACAGTTCAAAAATGTGCTTTCCGTCTATAAGCGTTCCGTAACTTTTGAGATTCTATGGATGCTGCTGGTTACCTACTACAATAATTCTGAATAAGGTAAGATTGTTTTATATGTTCATATTCATAGAACATAAAAATTTGTCAGTTTAAATTAATATTAATTTTTAATGTTAGTTCTGGGTCACAGAAGTAAGAATTGTGCTGCACTCCCACATTCTAAAATAAAGACAAAAATGTTTAAAGTAAGTCTTTATAACATTTTATTGATTTTTAGGTCATTTTATCAATCTTTTTTTAGACAGTTTTAGGTCATCAAAATCTGGGCCTATGTGATAACATAAATCAAAGTTTGGTAAACAATAGAGAAATGGATAACAAATAACTCTATTCTAAGAACTGATAGAACAATTCATCTTAATATTAAAACAATTATTGAGTTATATTTTATTAACACTTAAAACTTTACTTATGTCAACTATTACAATACAATACAGTACAATGTTTATTAGCCACAGGAATTCATACAGAATTATAGGCATTGTCAATATATTTACAGTATTTAACAACATTTACAGTTCATCAATGAGGTATTTACAATCTTAAGTTTCAAATAATTTACACAATTACACTTAATTTTAATGCTTTGGCCGGCTAAAATTCTTCATTGGTGAGTCTTTCAATCTCGGACACATGAAACAAGAATAGAAATAGAATACATTAGTATAATTATGCACAACAAACTGATTAATTTATGCTTTACCTGATTTGTATTCTAGGTATTCATTTACTGAGTAAAACTGATTTTTTTTAAAGAAATTGTGAAGCTCTGTCTTAAACTTTTTATAGAGGTTATGTTTTTTAATTGATTTGGCAAGTGGTTGTATAGCTTTAAACCCATGTATCTGACAGAAGTCCCAAATAGTTTTGTTTTATGAATATAGGTGTGTAATTTGTTTTTATTACGTGTGTTATGGGTGTGTATTTTAGCATTTGTGACATAGTTCGCAGTATTAATCTTCATGTAGATCAGTAACTGTTTCATATATAAACTTGGTAGGGTCAAGATATTCAAATCTCTGAAGTGATTTCTGCAGCTTTCTATTTTTGGAATACCAATCATAATTCGTAATGCTTTCTTTTGTAGCTTAAATATCAACTTACTATTTGTAGTATTTCCCCACAATGGTAGTCCATATGATAGTAGTGAATGAAAGTAAGCAAAGTAACAGGTTCTGAGTGTAGTAAATTCAAACAGGAACATTTTTGGGACTGTCCCAGTTCCATCCTCAACTGATCACACCAATCAGGTGGGATATATATAATATATAATTATGTTTGACATATCCTGTATCAATGTACCATGTACAGTATCTAATTTAAAAGGACTAATAATATACATCTGAAAAATGTGGTAACACTAGAAAATACATTCAATTTTATTGCAGTTAAATATGGTGTTATGCGAGATTAAATCCAGTTGGAAATAAGCATTTACATACAAATATAAATGCAGAAATAATAGAGGTAGTATATATAATGACTTAACAACAAATATAGCGATTTATTTTATACACAATACAAAATACTAGGTAGTGCAATTAAAAGAACTAAGACATTAAATTTAATTAATCATTTACAAAGTTTATTTAAACAAATATTTCTTAATATGTACAGAGATTTATTAACTAAAAACTGTTTTAACAGCTGCTTAAATTTATTAAAATTATTATGATAATTCTTTACTACTACTTCTTTTAGAGTATTAAAAACTAAGCATCCTTTCATATAAGCGTAATCTGTGGCTATGGATTACATAATCACTTTTATGTTTTGTGTTATATTCATGGACATCAGTTTTCTCCGCCTTTTTTAATGTATGTCCTCTAATGTTAAGCCATATCGGATGAGGAATGAAATGGGTGAAATGATGCTTAGTAAGCCCAGGGTCCATAGAACTTAGAGTTACCTGACATTCACCTTTCAGGATAAGGGAAAAACCTGGAAAGAAAACCCATCTAGATAACTTGTCTGACCGAGATTCAAACTCAGCGCCTCTAAAACATGAGGGAGACATGCTATCACCTATGCTACAGAAAACTTATATAGAAAACTACAGAGGCAGAAAACTTCAGAGTTGGTGAGCAGTGTGAGATTATACTTTTTAAATTGTAGAATGGTTTTATAGATATATAAGATAAGTAAAGCTAATATTATGCAAGTTTGGAGGAATTTAATAATAGTGACATCCAAATTAATTGAAAAAGCTATTTGTAGTCAGTTTTTTCAATTAAATTATATATATATATTTAATCATCTATATGTATTTCCACATGGCTCATTATATTTTAGTTTGTCCAGGTGCAAATAATTTTAGATTGCTCTTTTTTGTAGAATAAATATTTTGTCAAAATTTATATTTGATGCAATGTAGTTCAATATGAGAATGAATAAGAGAATAGTATATAAACCTTGCTGTTTGATTTGGAATATAGTTTATTAAGTATTTCAAAACAAATAAGGTTTTGTTAACAACTGATCCTAGTTTCTGTATATTTATCTATATTGAGTCCTAAAAGATTTAGATAATCTATGCATTTGATTGAATTGTGGTTTATGGTAAGCTGTAATGATGACTAAGTATTCTTAAGTCTAAAAGTAATAAACTCACATTTAGCTGCACTTACATGCATATTTAAGCTGCTTAAGTATGTAACTGTTGTATTTACAGTATCATTGATACATCTACTTAAAGCACATAAACTATTGTTACTGATTAAAAAGATTGTGTCATCAGCATGCTGTACTAATTTAGTATTATCAAGCATAGGTCATTTATATCATATGAGTGTAGTGTTTAATGTCTGATTTTACTGTAAATGACACTGCAGGTGATAACACTGATGATGCTTGAGATTGAAGATGGAGCACTGGTGGAATGATGTTGGGGGAAATTGTAGATTCTGGGGGAAACCCAACCCAGCACCATGTTATCCACCACAAATCTCACTTTGTGGTCACCTGGGATCGAACCTGGGCCACCTTGGTGGGAGTCGAGTGGTCATGGCATGGCCCTCATTTATCATGATTATAAATAATAAATAATACAGGTCCTAATGCTGTCTGCCCACCACAAGAAGGTAAGACAGAGGAATGTGTAACATAATCTGTTTTGCTTACCACATGATGTTTATACTCGCCTTCCGATATAATAAGGATGCTAGGGTTCGTGTAGAGAATACAGTGTTGTCACCCATGCATAATACCTATCACTGCTCGTGCATTACATTTGGCAGTATGGGTGACTCATATGCACTCTCATACACTCATTTCATAGCAAACAGATTCACTACCAGAGCAGAAAAACAGTTCAAAATTCTCTGCCTGTTCATGCCCTACTGGTCTTCTTGTGGTAGGCAGACAATATAGAACCTTGAGCATGCCATATGTTACATCTTGCATCTGTGAATTATGTTCATTGTTTTCTCATATTATGGTCACCAGTGCCTGGGGCATCATGGAAGTGTGACTTCACTGTCTATCTGTTACCAAAATTTTCGCTCCAAATATAGAGGAATGTGGTGAAGGCGCTAAGCTGCAAAGCATAGCAAAAAATGTTTTAATAAAAAGAGGAATGCAACAGTTATGGCATGAAGTGACAACAAAGCATGGCTAAAACATCTATGTAGCTAAAACCCAATGATCGTTCAAACTATGTGAACTAACATTTCACACAATCCCTTATTTAGCATCATTTTACTAGTTTCTTCTTTTGGCAACTTGTTACTTTCTTCCCTAAGTAACATCTTGTGCTTAAACGACCCCTCATTAACCCAGGATTATTATACACCTAGGCCGTGCCATAGCTGAGTGGTTAGACTGCTTGGCTCTTACCAAGATGGCCTGGGTTCGATCCCAGGCAACTGCAAAGTAAGATTTGTGGTGGACAACATAGCGCTGGAGCCAGTTTTCTCCAGGTTCTCCGGTTTCCCCTGCCAGCATTCCACCAATTGCTCCATCGTCATCTTTCCTATCACCTCATCTCTTGTACTTTACATTCTGGCATTAGGCTGAACACTCATCCCGGAATCTCTCTGATCAGGAAATCTCTGGTCCTCAACCCTGTTGCCTCGAGGTTGCGCAGTTCAGAAGGCCCTAGTTCCACTTAAGGAAATACAGGAATTCATTTACTCATTCATTAAACACCTACCCTGAAGTCGCTAACATAACCATTTCTCAGGTAATACGGTTTTCTTTCAGCGTGAGTTACCTGGATAACGTTTTTTCCAGGATTTTCATTTATCCTGAAAGACAAATGTTGGGTAACTGCAAACTGTATGGACTCTGGGCTCATTTGAGCATCATTCATATGCATCATTCACTCATTTCATTCATCATCCGATATGACTTAACATTGGAAGATGTAAATTTAAACAAAAACAACAGCAATCTCCTGTTACTGCTGTGAGTAGCCCTGTTTAAGGAAAAGATATCTGTGGTGATGCAGATTCTGCAGACTATTCTAAAAAGAGTGTGACATTGCTGTTTTTTTTTAAGTATACTGGACTGTAACACTGTGCTAAGAGTATATTTTGCCAATAAATAGGTAAATAAATATAAAGTAAATGAAAAACTATTTAATATTCATCTATGTTCATGTATTTTTTAAGGACATAAACCAATAATTCACAAATATCTACAATTGCTAGGCATTCAGCAGGTCCTTAAATCATAGCACAAAGCTTTTTTAAATCCTCAAAATTCCTTCAGTTTCAAGAATGGGTTAATGTCACTGTCAGTTGTTCTACTGCTAAACACATTCATATTTGAATTCTTGCTTAATAAGTAAGGTTTTCCCATATTTATTAAATAATCAAAGTTATATGAGCTCATTCAATAATAGTTTCCAAAATTGTCCACTTTGGTGAGTCTTATTTCTGTCAGCAGATTTATATGAGTATACTTTTATCTTCTTTAGCCATTTTTAACCCATTATTTACATTTATCATGCTGTTTTATAATGGAAAGGACAGTAACTAAAAAACAGGAGATTGCTTTTGTTTTTGTTTAAATTTACGTCCTCCAACGTTAAGTCATATTGGATGATGAATGAAATAAGTGAAATGATGCTCAAATGAGCCCAGAGTCCATACAGTTTGCAGTTACCCAACATTTTTCTTTCAGGATAATGGAAAATTCTGGAAAAATCTTATCCAGGTAACTCACCCTGAATGAGATTCCAACTTGGAACCTCTTGAATGTCAGGCAGACATGCTACCATCTATACTTCCAAGGCAGGCAAAGAGCTTATGTATTGTTGTTGATGATGTGGAATGGGAAAACTGAACATTATAAAATGCTATAAGCTGAACACAAATACTTTCATTAACCTTATTCAGGTAACTCACCCTGACTGAGATTCGAATTCGGGACCTCTTGAATGTCAGGCAGACATGCTACCATCTACGCTTCCAAGGCAGGCAAAGAGCTTATGTATTGTTGTTGATGATGTGGAATGGAAAAACTGAACATTATAAAATGCTATAAGCTGAACACAAATACTTTCATTAACCTTATTCAGGTAACTCACCCTGACTGAGATTCGAATTCGGGACCTCTTGAACGTCAGACAGACATGCTACCATCTATGCTTCTGAGGCAGGCAAAGAGCTTATGTATTGTTGTTAATGACGTAGAAGGGGAGAATTGAGCATTATAAATTGCTATAGGCTGAACACATACTTTCATTAATTTTAACTGAACTTATGTTTAAGTTTCCCAACTGAGCTTCAAATAGCTTACCATTTATTCCCTTTTCCACAAACAGTTTTTGATATTAGTGGAGATATTTTAACTTGTTTACCCAAAAATTTGCAAGCTTGCAGCAGCCTCATTTGTTGGTTTAGAAAAGTAATTACATGCTGAAGTAGAAAATTCATTTTGTTTTGCAGTTACTCCTGTAGTTACCTGCAGGTGAAACACATTTCTCTTCCATGATGACTTCACTATTAATAGAAATATGATGTGTAATGTTAATATATTAATAATACTGACCATACTGTTGATACTGATGCTAAACTACCAAGAATTTTCTTCAGTATTCATTTTCATTTCACCATTCCAGTCCACACACAATTAATATTAATGTCAGTATTCATCAATACTGATAATATTCAATGATACTATCAGTATTGTTGATCTTATAGGGCTTCTTAAGGATTTTTATTGTCAAACATTAGCTTAAATTGGATTCTAATGACAATTTATTGTAGATACTTTTGGATTTTGTTCCACACAGAGAACATAAAATTAAGAGTATTCCTATTAGATTCACTTTTCAGGCAGCCTGATCTTGTATATTTTTTATGCTTCAGTTCCAATAAATTTTCCTATTCTACTTGTCACGTTGTATGTGGAATTAGAGAATGACCATGTGCATATTATTAATTAAATTTGCAGCCTCGTGATAAAATCCTTGTCCAACTTCACAGCCAAACCTTTGTTAAAATTACAGTCCTTTTTTTTCACTCAACATCAGATAAAATAGAGTAATTCCACAAAAATGTATTTTTTTATGTCTCCCTTCCTCACCAACTCTGGTGTTAGGAGTCGCTCTGGTTCCCTCAGAGCAAGGGAGCCGAAGCATTTGACCTGAGATACCAGAGTTGAGGGGTCGGCCCAATGCCTGGGATGATGAAGAGATGAATCATGGAGCAATTGGTGGAATGATGGCAGGGGAAACTATAGGACCTGGAGAAAACCCAGCCCAACACCATGTTGTCCACCACAAATCCCACTTTACGGTCACCTGGGATCGAACCTGGGCCGCTTAGGTGAGAGCCAAGCAGTCTAAAAAAATGTATTATCAAGAAGTAAACATTTAATTTAATTTTTCAATGTATTAAGTAAGGGCATATGATTCCTTATACCTTGAGGTACCTTATTTAATAGTAAAATGTTCAATATTGCAAAGAATAAGGTAATTTAATGCTAAAGATCTTGGTGAATACCAAACAAAACAAAAAGTCCATAAAAGTTAGCATTTTCTAGGTATCACTTGTGGAAGGCAAATGCTACAATTTAAATCAGTTTAATTTTGATGTCAAACTTTAGCTCATCCTTGATTCACACTGATAAGACCAAATAAAGTATTTTTAAACAGGTTTTATAGTATAATACGTCAAAAACTAAAGGTAATAAACAGTGAAGCAATACAAGTATTACAGTAAATATAATAATCTGTAACAAACTTCACTTATGTTTTTAAGAAATTGTACATTCTTCACAGAACTCAGGAGACTAGTTCCGCAAATATTATTTTTTTCATCATCCATCAATTTGATGATTTATGTTCTTATCCAACAAATAAAACAAAATGACTGATGATGCAAATAAGTAAGTGCAGTTTATAACAAATTATTATATTTTATTGTAATAGGTTTTATAGCTTCATAGCTTACACTACTTATCAGTGTCAGTCTTTAATGCTGAACATGGATAAAATGTCACTGATGGTAAAATAAATTAGCGATTAAAATGTCCTTCCAGATCCTGTATTAGCGTTACCAAAAAAAGTTTTCTGAGCATTTTTTTCTAGAATGAATGGACAGCTGGGAATAATGTCATTACAGACTGACATTCCACGCTCCTGCTGCTTCTTGTTGCTTTCAGTTGTTAGACCTTCAAGGATATATGTAGATGTAGGCATCTTGAAAACATGGCTTAAACAACAGCAGAAAGATAATGCGTATCTAGATAGTGTCTAAGGGAGCAAGGTTGCTATTAACACAAAAAGAAAGGAAATGCTGCTGAGACCAAGAAAAGGTTGGAAATCAGCAGGACTAAAAGAGGAAACGAACTGACAGGCAACAAACAAAATGTACAAACAGATGCAGGTAAATCAGAAGCAAGATGAATAGAAACCAGGAAGAAAGAGATGCTCCTGCGATTAAGATACCTGCAACACTATTTAGAACTAAGTAGCATTTTGAAAATTCAGAAAACATGTTACAGATGCTGCTCCCAAGCCTCTACAGAAGAGGTTACAATTGATTGCTGACCTACCAACAAGAGGATTAACTGTTGGCAAGCAAAGGAAAATAGCATCAAAGCATACGCTTTCAGAAGACATTGAAGCTGCAATATTTAACTTGTATGAAGATGTTCAATATCATTTTCAGGCTCCAGGTAGAGATGCATTCAAAAGAGTCTGCATTAATGGAGAATTCAAAGAACTCCACATAAATATTTGGTGGTTACCCTAAGAGTCAAATTCACTATTTATACAGAATAACAGAAGTAAGTGCATTACTTTTTCAAATTTTACAGTTTATGTCCAATTAATGTGTATTTCCAAGGTGAGATTCCACACTAAGTATGCACATGCATTGTGCATGCAGTCAGGCTCTGAAATAGTCCACCCCTGAGTGGAATAGAGCTTAGAGTTGACAAGGCCAATTCACTAAGCCAATGGAATCAATGTATGATGTAGAATGGAAGAGCTCAGATTGAAGAATGAGAAGGACATGTTATTGACTGCATTGTAGAATTACACAAGAAGTTGGCATACTTAACCATGCTTATGTTAAAAGACAGCAAACTAACGAACAGGTGTTCTGAGAATTTAGTGATCCTACAGTACAAACACAATCTATATCATATGACACAATAAACAACTTGACTCAGTGGTGCAATCAAAGCACTTGTTTTGGAGAACTGTGTATCTGCATGACTCACACTTTGATTTTTAGTGTGAGAGAGAGATAAAACAAGGTTTTCTTTCTAATATGTGCTGCATGAATTTAATGTTATGTAATTACAAGAGTGCACATTTGTTTAAAATTCCAAAGTATTAGCATTAATATTAAGGGGAGGTGGTACACCATGGTGGGTCAAAACAATAGGTTTTGGTTTAGTTTTTTGCTTATTATGACACTCTTTAGTCTAATTGATAACATACCGCTGCAAAATATTGTAATTTTGATTCTAATTGCCTTTATTTCCATTTAAATATCACAGTGACAGTATAGGTTATGGCAGTATAGGTTATGACAGTATAGGTTATGACAGTATAGGTTAGGTTATATCTTTTTGGTGTAATTTGGAACATTTTGATGGAAATTATTTATTTCCAACACAGATTAATACGTTTCAAATTTCGCGGCACGTATGCTTATAGGGAAGTTTTATGTTGTGGCTATCCTGTTGAGCTACACTTGATTTTGCAGCATTTCTACCGCAAGAGATAAGAGTGTTTTGTAAATTTATCTTTGATGTTGCCTAGATCACAAACAGTTTATAATTAATGTTGTGGAGGTTCGGAAAGAAAGTGTAAAGCTGTTCTAAGAGACATAAGGTTTTCAGAAATAAACAAAACGCCGAGTGAAACTTGTGATGCAAGTGTGAGGTTAGATGAGAACTCTGGCATCTCAAATAACAGTGTCCAGGAGTGTGTCAGTACTTCAAAAAGAAAACTCTTCTCCAACAGTTTATAAAAAATACGGAGTGTATGATAGTGTAGAAAGTGACTTTAATTAAGGTAGGAAGCAACAAGTGAACACAAGATCTTACCTAAGGGAAAGCGCAGGATGATTGATGCGTGGAATATTAGATGATCCTGAGTGTGGACCAGGCATGCATTAACGTACTAACTTTGACTGAGCTTTTCGCAGCCTTGAATTTTCAATGTTCATGTTTCTTTTTCTCAGAACTTAATTATGCCAGGACTAACTTTTTACTGAGTCATAGTGGTTGAATAATGTCCCATTTTTATAATGCTCTAGCTGAGATACTTTAAAAATTCAAGGATGGAACTGTTACCGTTTTAACTCCTTGACGTTAGTCAAAATTTAATATAATTAATCAACATTTAAATTATATATTTACACTCCAGTATGTACATAATAATAACCTTTACAAGTAACAAAAAATCTCTGTATCAGTTCTTGTCTTCCATTTTATATGGTCTCTCGTGTTCTTTTTTTCAATGCCTGCTCGATACTGTATCTACATCACTCTACTGCCAGTAACTAAGTTATGTTAACAGAGGATGAACATTTTAGTATAAACCATATATGAAAAAAAAAAAAAAACCTAACCTAAGAAGTCATGAACTGAATTCTGTCCTGATATCTGATAGTAAATCTTATTGACTTGTTCACTGGCCTGGGAAGTATTTTCCTGTTTCTGGTTGGTATGGTACTTTTCGGAAACAGGGAACTTCTTGGAAGACAGATTAGGATTCTTCACTGTATCTTGTTCTGTTTCTTCATCCACTAATATATAAGCAGGTTTAAGTCTATCAATGGACACATTAATATCTTTACCATTAATACGGATGGTGAAATATTTGTCCTGCCTCTTCACCACTAGAAATGGTCCTTCATAAGGTGGCTCGAGGGATTTTCTAACTTTGTCAGTCCTCAAGAACACATGTGAACTACAAGAGAGGTCTTTATGAATAAACATAGATCTGGATGTCACAGTCCTTGGTTTAGCGGGCTTGCGATGGTTTATGTGATCCCAGAGTTTGGTTATAAAGGTATCTGGATTGCACTGTAACTGCATTGCGTGTTCAAAAAGCACTCCAAGAAGTCTGATGATGGTTCCATACATCATTTCCACAAGTGAGTAGCTGCGAGTCTTCCTGAATGGCTGCTTGTAGACCAAGTAGAACTATTGGTAGGCTCTGAGTCCATCTGGGGTTCTTGTGTTCTGATTCCTGCTTTGAGGGTACGATGTTGCCATTCTATTTTTCTATTTACCTGGGGGTGGTATGTTGCACTTTCGCTCCTAAGAGCATTGCTAAGTTTCTAAATAATTCTGATTTGGATTGTTTCCCTTGGTTCGTAACAATTACTTCCGGAACTCCAAATCTACTTATCCAATTGTTGTAGAAAGAACTTTGCTACTGACTGGGCGGTGATATTGGCCATTGGAATGACTTTCATCCAATTGCTGAATTGATCAATGCAAGTAAGGCAGTAAATGTTGCCTTCTGATGGTGGCAAGGATCCAGTTATATCCACATATGACTTTGAATCTATCATCTAGTTGCTCAAAGTTTCCAACTGGAGACTTAGTGTGCCTTGTCACTTTATTTTGTTGACAAATAATGCAAGAGTGAGCCCATTTATCAACATCCTTTCGTATTCTTGGCCACATAAACTTGGCAACAATGTTTCTGACAGCTACTTTCACACCTGGATGTGCCATATCATGAATCTGTTTGAAAATTTTGGAGCGAAATAACTTTGGAATGAAAGGGCAAATGTTACCAGTAGAGGCATCACACTGCAACTTGTACTGGGAACCTAACTGACACTGTTTGAATTTCAGTATTGTATTGTCTTGTCTTGTAGTAACTGCTTCAGTTCTTCATCATTTTCTTGGTGTTTTGCTATAACTTCATAATCAATCACTGAAATTTCATTAAGTCTTGACAAACTACTACATTATCTCTGCCACTGACATGACGTATGTCAGTCGTGAACTGCGAAATGTACTGCAGATGCTGTAGTTGCCGAGGGGAGAGCCTTCTCATTCTTTTGTTGGAATGCATAGGTGATTGATTTATGGTCTGTAAAAACGGTAAATTTTCTTACCTTTAATGAGGTGCCTGAATTGTTTCACTGCCACATATATTGCAAGCAATTCTTTATCATATGCACTGTAATTCTTCTGCGCTCTGCTGAGCTTTTTGGAGTAGAAGGCTATGGGTCTCCAACCAGCGTCTTCATACTGTTGTAATGCTGCTCCAACAGCCTGATCAGAAGCATCTGTGAAAAGAGCTACGGGCAGATCTGGAACTGGAAACGTCAGAAGTGTAGCATTAATCAGATTTTCGTTACATTTCTCAAACTGCTTTTTGGCTTCGTCGGTTCAGTCAGTTTTTCTGCTGTTGTCCTTCTTAGCTCCTTTCAAGTATTCGTTTAGAATTGCTTGAATTTCTGCTGCATTTGGCAGATAGCGACGATAAAAATTCTCCAAACCGAGGAATGTGCGCGTCTCTCACGTTCTCAAATAATTTATAATCCTTGATTGCTTGTACCTTCTCAGGAAGTGGTCTCGAACCACTTGGTGTGATCAGGTGCCCAAGAAATTCAAGTTCTTTTGCAGCTATTACAGATTTAACCATATTGATATGGAGACCATACTTCGACAACCATTCTAAAACTAGCTGTAGGTGATGCTTGTGTTCTGCAATTGATGTGGAGGCAATTAGTATATCATCCAAGTATGGTAATACAAAATTTAACCCATTTAACACACCATGGATGAAATGCATGAATGTTGATGGTGCATTTCTAAGTCCAAAACTCATAACATTGAATTCAAAAAGTCCAAATGGTGTGATAATTGCAGTTTTCTGCTTGTCTTCTTCTGCTATTGGAATCTGAAAATACGCTTTGAATAAATCAGTTTTGGAAAAAATTGTGGTACTATCCAAGATGTGATGAAAGTCTTCAAGTCTCGGAATAGCATATCTCTCTGGAACAGTTTGTTCATTAAGTCTCCTATAGTCTCCACATGGATGAAGGGATCCATCCTTCTTGTTTACCAAGTGAAGAGGACTAGCCCATTCTGACTGTGATGGCTTGATGATTCTTTGGTCCAGCATAAATTGGAATTCTTGTTTCGCTTGCTGTAACTGATGTAGTGCTAATGGTTTTGCTTTAGAATAAACTAGAGATCCTTGGGTATTGATGTAATGTTTGACATTCTGTGAAATCTTTTCTGGTGTTAAGTTTGGCAATGTTATTTCAGGATAGGAGCTTGACAAATCGGCAAATTGCATGGTACTTTTGTTCACAGTACTTTTAGTTTCCTTTTCCGAAATGGACATAATCTCACCCTTGCTTTTAAGTTTGGTTACGCCATCTGTTAATTATTTGCTACGAATATTGACTCATAATGAAATTCGTTTAAGAAATCTGTTACAAATATTCCCTTATTGACCTTAGCAATTACAAATGACCACTGAAACTGTCTGCGTAAACCTAAATCCAAGGTTAGGGTTCTGATACCATATGTTGGAATTACATTTGCATTGGCAGCATAAAGTTTAAACGAATCATTGATTCGATCATTATTCATCTTTCCTCACTTAATTTAAATATTGGAACTAAATTAAAATCACCGAATAAATAATATAAGATTTTGATTACTTCCTCCTTCAATTTTACTATTACTAATTAGTAGAACAGTTGAAAGAGGAGCTGGAACAGGATGAACTGTTTATCCCCCTTTCCTTGGTGGAATTATTGACACGTCTGTTTTATTATCTGTTCCGAATAACCAGTGTTTGCGGCTTCTATCATAGCTTTTGGCAGGTGAACTAGCTGCTTATTCTACTGCTCATTGGAGTTTTCCGACGACATCCATGAGCAAGGCTGTTAACATTTCTCTGGAATACACTGTTGGCCAAATCGGGAGTAGTATCAGTTCTTGTCCTCCATTTTATATCGTCTCTTGTCTTCTTCTTTTTTTTTTTTTTTTAATGCCTACTCGAAAATGAAATGAAATGTGTAGTGTTTAACGCCCGCTTTTACTACATATGGCACCGTAGGCGGTGACACTGATGATACATGAGATGAAGATGGAGCACCGGTGAAATGAGATGGCGGGGGAAACCGGAGGTCCCGGAGAAAACCCTCCCCAGCGCCGTGTTGTCCACCACAAATCTCACTTTGCAGTTGCCTGGGATCGAACCTGGGCCGCCTTGGTGAGAGCCAAGTGGTCTAACCACTGAGCCACGGCGCGGCCATGCCTACTCGATACTGCTACAGAGCCCTTGAACATTTGAAAAATAATTTTATTGTTTTTTAAATTTTATTCCTTCAAAAAATATGACTATACCCTCTGCTGAAAAGGAATAATGTGAAGAAACTGTCCATCTGCGTGTGTACCAATTTTCAGCTCTAAAGCTTTGATAGTTTTGTAGAAAAAGGAATGAACATAGCATATTTTACATTATGAATATGGGTGTACCGCCTCCCCTTAACAATTATTAGTCTTTAGGAACTTAAATGTCACTGAATCAAGCAGCTAATATATTTTCTTTCCTTTATGTATCATCTCAATTAGGTTTAATTGAATTACATATTGGTTTTATTCTCTTGGAGTGCAATAAGCATAATTTTGCAAATGTCAGTCTGTAACAGTGAGAGGTCAATGTGTAACAAACACATTTTGGATCCTTACTGCTATAATTAGTACAGCTTAAATTCCCCTGTACAAAGGAATTTTTTCAAAAACTTTCAGAGAAATTTAGAACTGTATTACATGGTCTGTAAAGAGAGTTGACAAAAATGTTAATCTGTAATGATATATTTGTAAATAAATATTTCATATAAATTTTATCAGAAATGATACCTCTTTTTATCATTTTAATGACCTCTATTTTCTCTATTGAATGATGTGTTTAAAGCTCATATTCCAAACATGTCTGCTGTGTGAGAAGCTGGTTTATTCAGAAAAATGTTATTTGAATGTCAATGTGTAACATATGGAATTGCTTAATATTATTTAACACACTAGATTTCAGATTCAATCCCATAAGTCACTAAATCACACTTATCAATGAACATGTTTATGTGGATATAGATAAACTGCAGTCAAATAAATTATCATGGATAACTATTAAGAACAATCAAGTCACAGGAAAAAAGGAAACTTCTTACTACTAAGCAACACCTTTTTTATTTCACAGTAACACATGGCACAAAAATATCTATGTGCATACTTGCTGGAAAGCTGTTGAAGACTACTATCCAAATTTGGGGAGGGGGGGGGGGAGGACAGTAAAACCCCTCTAAAACGGAATGCGATTGTTCTGGCATTTACTTTCTGTCTACACAGGTTTCCGTCTTACAGGCGGTTGTGTTTTAATACAAAGAAATTATGAAATAATTGCACAGGTTTATAGTGAGGGAATAACATAAAATGAAGTGTAAATAATAAGCTGATATGTATTATGTACTACATTTTCAACTTACGTACAATAATTATAGTTTATTGCCTAGTTTCTCTGTCTGTTTTCAATTTTCCCTGTCCAATCTGCAACTGTCTGCATATCAACATCATTTGCTTCACCACACACAGCATTCAAAATAATGCTGTGATGATGTTTGAAACACTTGAGCCATCGATTGGAAGCTTTGAAATGGTCTTTGCCTAATTTTCTTGCTGCCTCTAAATCTTGAGTCTGAAGCAGTTGTCCAGAAATGGGAATTCCTTTAGCATGCATACTAACAAACCACTCAAACACATCACGATTTAGTTGATCATACTCTGTAGATTTTGTGATGTGTTTCACATATCCTGCTATTTCTTTTATCCACTCATCTTTAATTGTTATTTTGTTTTTCAAAATTTCATAAATGTGAGTTTTCCCCACTTGAAACAACACATTTAATTCTTTAGCTGGACGTTTGTTCTTTTCGTGTTGAATAACCTTATTATGTTTATAATTCATTTTACGTAATTTGTGTGCACAAACTCTGTTTTTAAAAATCAAAAGTTCACAGCTTTCTTCCACTCTTACCTGATCACTTGCAAAGAATGACACTGAGAATGAACACACTGCAGAACAGTTGTATCCTTGCTATGTGTGTTGGAAGAGAGTTGAGAGAGCTAATGGTTTGTTTTCCCTTTTCCTGAAAGGATTACAGTTTATGACTTAATGCTTCATAGAACTTTGATGCAAGTGCAGTCAGGTAATTCTAAGCTCCATGGAGCCCAGACTCATTTAGGCATCATTTCACCCATTTCATTCATCAACCGATATGACTAAACATTGGAGGGCATAAATTACACACACAGGCGCACACACACACAAAAAAAAGCTTGTATATTTGTAGGAATAGTGCCAAAATGTGGAACAGTTTTGAGCTGGTTGATTGGAATTTCCTGTGATTTATATATAACTAAATGTGTTTATGGCATTGTGCAGATACATTATGTAAGGGGCTGAAAATGAATATAGAGGTTGTTTTTAAGTTTTAATTTTACCTATAATTTTTTGCAGGTTTTATAGCTTGAACCCTGATAGCTCTAGCAGTATAATTTGGTTTATAAGGAGTTAAAAATAAAGAATAGGAGCAGTTTTAAAAAATTCCAAGGTTCACATGGTTGAAAAATATGGGTTAGGTAGTTTTTGAAAATGGTAAGCCAACCAGTCTATTATTTTTGCCAAGATCCATGGTATAATTATCCAGTATATTGAGCACATCGTTTAAACAATATAGATTTCAACATAAGGGGTTGTAAGTATGATAAGAGTATTACAATTCCTTTCTTGGAAGTGTTGAAAACAGTGTTGTTATAATAAATTAAATTTAAAGGGAGTCGATTAATGACACTAAACAACACTTACTTTTAAATTTTTCCGGAACATGTTTCAGAGACTTTGCCTCCATTCTCAAGTCGATGGCTGGTTGAGGATGGAGGCAAAGTCTCTGAAACATGTTCCGGAAAAGTTTAAAAGTGTTGTTTAGTGTCATTAATCGATTCCCTTTAAATTTAATTTAATGATAAGAGTAGTTTGAGAAATATAGGGTAGTGTATAATTTTCATAGGATCTTCTAGTCAATGTGTAGAAACTTTTCTTGAGGTAGCCTCAAGAATGTTGATTTGTATGTTAAGTAATGAAAATTGAAAACTAGCCCCATCACGAGTGGGCATTGAAGATCTCAGTGTCAGACCTTCTGTCTCAAGCTATATCAGGGCTAGGCTCTCTGCTGACAGTGGAGTGTTTGGCAAGGAAGGATAATATATGGAAGAGGATTAGGTTGGAGTTTTTTTTTCTTTTTTCTTTTTTTTTATGCTTTTTTAAGTCAATCTGGTGTGTTAGTTTACGTGCCTAGAAGCAGGTTCAGGCATTTGTAGCACTTTCCAGGATCAATGCCATACTCCCTAGACTGCAGATGAGGGAGTCAGAGTTGTGGGAGAGGTTTTGATAGAAGGAACGTGAAAAGGATGGATGTAGTCTGTTATTGTGGGGATAGTCTGTTATATGTAGGTCTCGTTGGATAACTAGAATGGGGATGTACCAAGGGGAGTCTTTGTCAATGCAGAGGAATCAGGATTATGGAATTTTAAGGCGGTGTAGGTGAGACTTGGCTGCTACACCCCATATTTTGCTGGCGTATGTGATGACTGGTCGGAGCACCTGCTTATACAAGAGCAGTTTTGTAGGCACAGACATCACCAATCATCGGTTATAGAGAGGGAAGAGCATACCCATTCTCTTGCTAACTTTATTAGCCTCATATGTAATGTGATCTCTCCTCGTCAGTTTGATGTCGAGTAGAACACCAAGATACTCAACATAAGTTTGTCAGTGGATGGCCTCACCATCTAGGTGAATTGGTGGAAGGTCTGCCAGTTGTCTTTGGGAGAAGCTGATGACCTGGCTCTTCTGTGGATGGACACGTAAGCGCCGTTTGAACCAGGTGGTGAGGAGGTTGGCATATTGTTGAATCCTGTGAGCAGACAAGTTGAGCTCTGATGACATGGAGGTGACAGCTGTAAACTAGGGTAACAGAAGATTTTGAAACTAAACTTGCATGGTAACTTTCCCTGTTTGCTAGATTCTAAAAAACCATGTGTACCAAGTTTTTCTCAAAACCATACCAAAAATACTCATAGATAAATTCAATAAAATTAGAGGGAAATTTCAAGATATACATACAACTTGCAACTTCCCTCTCCTCCCTCTGTAGTAACTCAGTTAACCCTTTTGGAAGTCATTAAAAATCTGCAATGTTTATTATAAAATACCCCCCTCTCAAATAAAAAGAAGACATCTCTGCTAGTCACAGTCTTCATACTGGGATTGAATTTGAGGAAGTTAAATATAGACATAAAACCAACATACTTTTAACATTTTTGGAAATAATAGACTATGTCAATCAAGAAGAATGCTGCTATTCAGTGGTGAAAGAATTACCAAAATTGATTTTATGTTTTCTACAGAGTGATTTATATAGAACTGACACATTTCTTTCATTGTTTCAAAATGAATTGTGCTAGCGACAACTTGTTACACCTAAAATGTAGGGGAATTTTGGGAATTTATTTACCTCTATAGCAAATGTTGAAAATGTCCTCCATCCTGCATAAGGCACAACTCAACACATTCCTTGTTACTGGCCACTCATTGGAGGACTGTTGTCAAGAGCTTGAGTCTCCCATGTGATGTGCTTCAGATTGTCTAATGTCTGGGGACGTATGGCGTAAACCCTGTCAGTAACCCCATAGAAAGAAGTCAGACAATGTCAAATCTGGAAATCTCGGTGGCCACAGGTTCCTGGAAATTATCCGGTCGTCAAAGAAACTTGCAATTAGTTCCATGGATTCATTTAATGTATGGCATGTAGCACTATCTTGCTGAAATTCGATGGCCCAATGGTGTGATTTCTGTGAGTTCGCATAACCGGATAAATGGAACCATGCTTCATCTGTGAACCATGTGATGGGCAATATGGCAGGATTTTGCACAATGGAGGTCTGAAACCAAAGTCAGTAATTCAATCTTTTCTCCTTATCTGGTTCCTGTAGCTGATATGGCTTTAGGCCTGCACTTTTTGCAGCTCTCTGACACATTGAGTAGGTGTACCCTGTCTCCTGCGACAAACGTTTTTAATGATTTTTTGGGTGACTGCTCCAGTCGTGCTCTTATACAGGTTTAAGACAAAGCATAAATCCAATTTTAGAGCACTATATTTTGGTATGTATTTACACAAAAAATGATTGTTGAGACAAAAAGGTAACCAGGAACTATCCAATTTGTTATCACAGTGATGCTAATAATGTACAGTCAAACAAAGCTTCCAAAGAAATGCTGGAGAGAATCAAATCTCTGCTTGGTAAACAAGGTGTTTTTGTAACTATATTCAAAATGTACTGGAAGGCATTACACCACACTTTGAGGGTAGAAAATATGGATGTTTGAATTTATATTAAAAAGCAGATTTGATAAAAGATTCTGCAGTTCTTATGTGGTACTGATGTATTTCCCTGTCACTGGTAGTACATATTCCATAAATAATCCAAAATATATAAATATTTTTTATTGTTACTTGTAATTAAATGTTACTTTTTTTTCTTTTCTTTCTTTTTAAAGTTTAATGTCCTTCAATAAGATCATATCAGACAATGCATAGAAAATCAACACACACAGATAATTACATCAAAGCAAATAGTTTCAACCCAATTCCACACAAACATGCCACCATCAACAGTCTCCACACAGATTAGTAAATTTACCCCTCAGCCAGGAAGAATATCAAAAAGAATACCATCAAATCTTAAAAACTGCAATTAAAAATGGATATGGGAAAAACCTTGTAGATAAAAAACTAAAATCATTCAAGCTTCAAAAGAGATTAAAACAGATCACAGCTCTCACACCAATAATACAAGAAATTAGATTTGCTAAATTTACTTACCACCCCTGGGCCACAAAAAAGTTCCAAAAAATATTCAAGAAATACAATATAACATTGGCACCAAAAAACAATTACAACATTAAAAACCTACTTAACAGTAATAATACTGATAAGATAAAACCAGAGGAAAAACCAGGCATTTACAAGATTAAGTGTAAAGACTGTGAAAAAATTTACATAGGGAGGACAAAAAGAAACATAGGCACTAGAAAGAAAGAACACTTCAGGCACTTAAGATACAAAAATACTCCTAAGTCCGCAATAGCAGCTCATTTCTGGTCTGAAAATCATGAAATTGAAGATAGCACCGAATTACTAAAATATGTACAAAAACATAGTGAACTCGTCATATGGGAGAGAATATACATAGAAAAACATAAAAACCAACTAATGAACTTTGAAATCCCACCAGAAGAGAATCCCACATTTAAGTTCATCACTAAATCAAGATGGCAGCAGCAACTCCAGAATTACCCACACCACTGGATCAAGCTTTAGTCGCACAAGAGCCGAAGATGCAAACAATGATTTGCGAAACATGTCCTCAAAATAGGGACGTAAGTGAAGCAGATGTGTAATAAATACGACTCATCTATAAATTAATATTAAAATATGTAGTTCACTTTCCAACCAGAATTCATATGAACACTACAGCAATTATAGATAGCAGTTTTCTAGGCTCACAAAAAATTCCAAATCATAAAGTAAACTGCTATTGTAAATGGCATGTCAGGTATTGCTAATGCTTACTATAGTAAGCAAACAGACTTATAATAGGTAAAGAAAAATTACAACAAGAGATGACTAATGAGCATGTCAGTAAATTTAAACTAGAGTTAAAGAATGAAAAAAGGGGCTTATATCTATGCAAAGACTTAAGTAAATGACAAATTTGATGAATTCCTCAAACTGTGCACTTACCATTTGAAGCTATTTTCCCCAAGTAAACAATAAATTTACCACAAATTATACAGGTCAAACCTTTGATTACTTCAAGTACAAGGGCTGTTCAATAAAGAATGATCACAATTTTTTTTTTTTTTTTTTTTTTTTTGACAGCGTACCTTTACTCATCCTCATAATTTTGATGGTCCTTCTCAAAATAGTCTCCCCTGAATGCAATGCACTTGTCCCAGCGTTTCTGCCAGTCTTCAAAGACATGCTGGAAACCATTTTTTGAGAGATTCTTCAAAATCGCTTCCGCAGCCTTCAAAACTGCTTCTGATGATGAATAATGCCTCCCACAAAGGCGTTTCTTCAAGTTAGGGAATAGAAAAAAGTCACATGGGGCTAAATCCGCACTATAGGGAGGGTGGGGGATGCACTTCACGTTAATTTTTGCAACATGTTCAGCAACAACATTGGCAATATGCGGCCGTGCAGTATCGTGGTGCAGCATCCAGCCTGCTTCACGGAAAGGTGGTCTTTTGCATCTGATATGGACTTGTAATGTTTTCAGGATATCCCTGTAGTATTGTCCAGTTACTGATGTGTGTGCAGGTACAACATGCTGATAAACCATTCCATGAATATCAAAGAATGAGATGACCATAACTTTCCCAGCAGAAACAACCATTTTTGCAGTTTTGGGGGTTGGTGATGAAGGAGATTTCCACACTGAGCTTTGCTGTTTGCTCTCAGGATCAAACAATGTAGCCAAGTTTCATCAGCAGTGATTATGTTTGAAAGAAACTCCGGATCTTCCTTTAACATGAACTTTTAACTGCAGGCAGACCTGCATGCTAATGTCCTTTTGTTTGGGAATCAACAGTTTGGAACCCATCGCGCACAAACACTTGTCATGTGTAATGTTTCTGTCACCAACGTGTGGGTGGCACCCAATGAAATGTTCAGTATTTCAGAAAGTGATCTTAAGGTAATTCATTGATTCTCTCTCACAATGGCGGCAGCAGTGTTGATGTTTTCTTCCGTAAGAGCAGTAACTGGAACACTGCATCCACCTTCCTTTGAAATTGATTGGCTCCCCTCTTTAAACATTTTAAACTACCTTCGAGCTGTGCTGTAGGAAAGAACAGACTCTCCATAGGCCTCCTGTGACATTGTATAGGTCTCAACTGAAGATTTGTTGAGACGAAAGCAGAATTTCAAAGCCGCATATTGTTCCTTGCGTGTTACCTCCATTGCAGCGGTAGGCGATACTGAACATGCCTGAACTTGCCTGGTTCTCGCAGACGGGAACCAGGAGTACCAACAATGAAACTACTATGGCATGTTTGTTTCACATTAAGCTAACAGAATATAATAATTATTAAATTTTAGATGAGTCGCATTTTTTACACATCTGCTTCACTTTCGTACCTATTTTGAGGACATGTTTCGCAAATCTTCGTTTGCATCTACGGCTCTTGGCACAAGAGCCGTAGATGCAAACGAAGATTTGCGAAACATGTCCTCAAAATAGGTACGAAAGTGAAGCAGATGTGTAAAAAATGCGACTCATCTAAAATTTAATAATTTTTCGCTTCACTGTGGTGTTCCAATACAGTTGAATCTCGATAGAATATAATAAGATTGAATTAAGTGCAAAAAATTATGACCGTAAAAAAGTTATGATCATTCTTTATTGAACAGCCCTCGTATAAGGAAGTCTTATGCAAGTATTGTTAACTGATCCATAGCTAAATGGTTAAGGTGGTTAGTTCTCAAACAATGTGCAGGTTCGAGTCTTAGTGTTGCAATTCAATATTCAGTTGAAAAAGATCTGTGTGACATAAGGAAATCCAGTAGCCATACCAAAGTCAAGTTTGTGGCACTAAAGGCAGCGCTTCATAGGAGTATGAGGGAGATGACTCTTTGACTTAAGCGTGCTTTCTTGAGCCCTGCTGTCTATCACATTGATATGATAGAGGTTAATGGCATAGACAGAGATGGATATACTGTATTTTATGGCATAATTCCCTCCCCCCTTTTTTTTTTCGAAAAATTTACTTGAAAATATTGGGAAGGGAGTTGTGCGAGTGGTGCTTCTAGGAATTCAGAAAGGAAGGGAAACCATGTAGTATTATGCAAAAGTTATATAGGTATACAGTAATTTTTGAACGAACTGGATACATAAGTACCACGGTTTCATTGGGCCTACAATGTATTGTTTCATTGTTTCTTTTCTTTGACTATTCTGCGGTCTCACCTATGTCAGTATCATCACTATTTTTATTTATATCTGGCTCATTATGATGACTTGTAACAAATTGACTTAGAAACACGTCTGCAACTTCACATTTCAATTTTATGATATGTTGTCAGAATGGCAATACAAATATTTTTGTGGCAAGCACTGCATCCATTGTTGTCTGTGACAAGTACTGCTGCATCAATTGTTGTCCATTATCAAGTCATTTGAAGTCCGCTCCAATAAGAATGAACCAGGAGAGAGAATTATGTGTGTTTAATAGGTAAATAATTTTTAGTGATGAAAAATCATAGGGGAGGGAAATATGCGAGGGGAGGGCTTATGTAATAAAATACGGTACACCTCATGGTCTACACGTCAATTCTAGAGGCAGAGGGCAGCTTTTGCAGCTAACTGCTGACATAATCATGGGCAGAATTCCTGTTGTGGTACCTAATAGAACTTTTTTAGGTTAAAAGAAATACCTAGACATAACCATGAAAGAACCCTAAGGTCAATTGAGATAAATAGTAGTGCATCAATAAGGAGTATTATGAATACAGAAAACAGCAATAATTGCACCAAGGTGAATGATAGCAGCAATTTGTTGTGTATATTCCACCAAAATATTTAAGAAACAAAATAGATGACCTTCCTTTAGCCTTACTCCTAAAAAAATACAGCCACATGTCTTATGCCTATCTGAGTATCACCAAACAGTACAGGAATTCTTGCCAATTGCTTTGCATGGATACTCTATTTTGGAGCAGCTTATTCAAGATAAAATTCACAAAAAGAAGGGGTTTCTGTATATTTGAGAGACAATGTGCCTTACAAAATCATTAATATTAGCAAATTTTGCATTGAGGTAGACAGAGATGTGCACAGTTCAGCTAAACATAAATTAAGCAAATTTTGTTATAATACCTTTATATTGAACATCATTAGGTAATTATGAAGTATTCAAAAAACAGCTAAGGGATTCTTTAAAGTTTATATTGAAAGTGAAACGAGAATTGATAATTTGTGGGATGACATAAATTTTGATTAACATCTATTCTCCGTAAGTATCAACTCAGTTCTGTATATTTTACTTACAACATGTCACTCACAGTACATTTCCTTATAAGAATTCAGATGGCTCTTTTTCAACAATAGATAATGTTATTAAATTTTAGATGAGTCGCATTTCTTACACATCTGCTTCACTTTCGATAATGTATTCATGAATATAGATAGAATTATAACCTCTATAATTTCACCATTTGTAAATGGCTTTTCAGATCATGAGTTGCAAATACCTTACATTAAAGAGATGAACCCACAGCTACAACCAAACTATAACTATTACTTAAACTAAGTGTAAAAAACAAAGAGAAACTTGTTAACCAGGCAAAAAGAACACCAGAGGAACATTAAGTTGAAACAAACAGAAAAATCTGCAGTTTCACACCATTTCTGGACAGAAAACCACAACATTGGCCACAACATTAAACTGTTAAAATCTTTAAGTACACCCATAGAATTGGATATTTGGAAAAAAATATTCATAAACAAAAACCGTGATAAAGTTATAAATTTTTAAATCCCGGCATTAAATGAAGTATTAAAACTTAGTGCCCCTAACACCAGATGGCAGAGTGATCGGAGCTCCGTAGTAGTGGAAGAAGAGGAATGTTCAGTTAGTCACCAAACAGCTGAGGATGAGATCGAATGATCTTGAAAACGTTTCAATTATACAACAGCAAGTAAGTGAAGTTAGAGTGTAAACATAGTGACTCATAAATCAAACTCAAAAATGAAGAATACTTCACTGTTAATAATGCTTCTGCTTTTAATATTTATCCCTGATAATGTTCAAACATGCCGTTCAACAAGAACCAGGGACTAAAGTCTATGTTATAGTGATAGTATAAATGAGAAGTTCAATCATCTCCTACAACATTTCAGTCTCAGTTTGAAGTATCCTTTCCAGTTAAATATACTAAAATAAATAATCAGAAGATAAATAAGAAATTATATATCTTGTATAAGTACACCTAAAATTGAAACATAATAATTAGGGCTTGGAACTTGGTGAAATGTCATCTTTTTTCTGTGTCATCACAGACAGTGCAGAATGCTTCGTAAATTAATTTCTCTTAAAAATGAACCAATACTGACTATGTGTGTTTGGAGGAATTTAGTAACAGTGACGTCAAAATTAATCATAAAAACTATTTGTAGTCGGTTTATTGACACTCGTCACTCACTTTTCTTTTTATATTATTGAGGGACTAGTTTCAAAGGCCATTGAAACTAGTCCCTCAATAATATAAAAAAAATTAAGTGACGAATGTCAATAAACCGACTACAAATAGTTTTTACGATCAATACTGACTACTTTTATTTTGCATCTTTTTACATTTTTGGATGTTATAATGTCTGTTGGTCATTTTTTAGGAAATATTGTACCTTTTGTTACATTTTCTTCATTTTTTTGCTTTTAAACTATTTTTTACGTTATTCATAGGCATTGTACATTAGAAGTTGATACCCCTCTGAAAATGTTTCTTCTTATGACAGAAGAAATTTAGAAGGTTAACCATCAATGTATATGCAAACTATTTGATCAAAGCATGTTTCTTTTGTGCCCACAGGGGACATGAAACATGAAAATCTTTTACTTTTTGTAATAGATACAGTGAAATATATACCGCAATTAAATCATTTTACACTAACACAGTACGTGCCTTTCATAGAATATGAAAATTCTGCATCTATAGCTGTTGCTCAAGACTTGTTGGATGATCCTCAAATTAAGGAAAGTTTAGCATTTGGCAATGCCAACTTTTCAATGTTGGCAGAAACAATAATATGGCTAGAAAAAAGAGATGAGAGTATACATGCTGTTATCAAAAAGATCAAAAGTATGGAGGAACAGTGGCAAAAGTGTGTTGGAAAAATTGGTCAAAAAGTTTGTGGGAAAATGAGAAATGTATTAGAAAAGACAGTGGCTATCAGTCGTTGTGTAAAACAGAAAATTCTGCAAGGTGAACATTTTGACTTAAGTAGTTTTGAAGTATGTTTTTCACCATGGGACATTGGTCACTTCAAGTACACATCCATGATGCCAGTTAAAGTAGAGAGGAGTTTTTCAAGGTATAGGAGTGTTCAAGAAAACAGGCGATTCTTCAAACCCAAGAGCCTACGAATGACAACGGTTCTTTATTGCAATGCTGAATAAGAGATATGCCTAAATTTTTCCTAGTATATAAATATGTATGGAATACATTACATAACATTTGTAGTTATAATAATGACAGTAATATACATTTTTTAAAATTTTGAACATAAAAATTACAAAAAGAATTTATGGCCTTTTTAAAACTTTTGTTGTCATTTTCCCCAAGATTTAAGGGTATTTTATTGGTCATTTTTCACTGATTTTTGGGACATCAACTTCTGAGCCCTAATAATAATAAACCCAAACCTAGATTGTCACTGTATATAAAATTTTAAAAGAAATCATAACAGCCACCAAAATATTACATTATTAATAAACAGATATGCAATTAAGATGAAAATAAAAACTATCTGGAATATAATCAAAAGAGAATCAGGTAAGGGCTCATTCAGAAAGCTTCTCTATTACACGAGAAATTAATAATCCTCAAAAGGCTGCAGATATATTCAACAGTTTCTTTCTGAGTATAACAGATAAATGAAACATGAAATATGGAAATAAAGAATCAGCATTAAGATTTTTGGAAACTTACCTTATAAATAAAGTCCCTGAATTTAAAATAAACATCACAGTGCCATTGAAAACAAACAATATAATAAATTTGCTGAAAAGCTAAGGATTTTTCTGGGTATGATGGAATATCAAGCAAAATCCTAAAAGTATGTTCAGACTCAACACGCATTCCATTTAGCTATCTGTGTAATGAATCGCTAGGGACTTGAATATTTCCCAATAGATAGAAATACTCTGTTGTCAAGTCACTTTTTGAAAAAGCAGAAAGCAGAACAAGATAATGTCTCAAATAATAGATCTATATCTCTCTTGTCAGCTTTTTCAAAAGCATTCAAAAAAAGTTATATTTAACTGACTGTAACTTAATATCCTTGTTAAGGAACAATATTGCTTTAAAAAAGGAGCAGTAACAAATATGCAACCTATAGGCTCATGCATAAGGTGTTAACAGCATTAAATGAAAACAAAGTGTATATGGAATCTTTTGTGACTTGGCGAAAGCTTTTGACTGTGTGATTCATGAGATCCAGATAGCAAAACTATGTTTTGATGCAACAAGGTTCATTTCATACCTTGAAAAGAGAAAACAAAGGGTAGAAATTAATAACTATAGTAGTTATCATAACAGTGCCTCAGCATGAACATCAATAAATCATAGTGTTAGTCACCCACCGAGCCTAGGAGTCTGTGGATTACTGGAAATCACAGCAGCTTATAAACCCTGCTACCAGAAAGTGCTACAAGCTGTAGATGCACATTGTCACTGGCCAGTTATCCATATAATTGACGACTTGCCTGTTTTCAACAATGCTTGTAAAACATAAGGTGATAATAAAGTATTATTATTATAATTCCTTTCTTGGAAGTGTTGAAAACAGTGTTGTTATGATAAATTAACTTTAAAGAGAGTCGATTAAAGACACTAGACAACACTTACTTTTAAATTTTTCTGGAACATGTTTCTGAGGCCAGTCGAGAGCCGGCCGATGATAGAGGCAAAGCCTCAGAAACATGTTCCGGAAAAATTTAAAAGTAAGTGTTGTCTAGTGTCTTTAATCGACTCTCTTTAAAGTTAATTTATTATTATTACTATTATATTATTATTATTATTATTATTATTATTATTATTATTATTATTATTATTATTATTATTATTATTATTATTATTATTATTATTATTATTATTATTATTATTATTTATTATATTTCATGCCTCTCCCCATTTGTCTATTATAGGTAGACCAAGGTTGGTTAACCCCCAACTTTCTCAAGTCATCTTCTACATCATCTACCCATCTTTTCCTGGGTCTTCCTCTTCTCCTTCTGCCATCCAGCTTTCCTATAAATATCTTCTTAACTACACTGGTTTCTGGCATTCTCTGCACATGGCCAATCCACCTTATTCTTCCTTGTTTAATTTTTACTACTATATTTGGTTGTCCAAATAGGCACTGTAACTCCAAGTTAGTCCGCATTCTCCATCTGTCCAAGCCCTTATCACTCCAAATATATTTCTCAGGATCTTACTTTCCCACCATAATAACCATTGTTCTTCTCTGGTTGTCAGCACCCAGCTTTCTGAACCATACATTACTATTGGTCTCAGTACAGTTGTATATATTTTAATTTTAGTATTCCTACTGACGTTCCTTGATTTAAACATATTCTGCAAGGCATAGAAACATCTGTTACCACTTGCTATTCTTTCTTGAATTTCCACTGATGTTTTATTATCTACTGTTACTATAGATCCCAGGTATTTAAATTTTTCCACTCTTTGGTATTCTTTCTCATGTAATTTAACTGTAGGTTCTCTTCTTCTTGCATCTCCATCACCTCCCATCTTCATATATTTTGTTTTACTAACGTTCACTACCAATCCTAGATCTTGTGCTTTCTCTTCCACCGCTACATAACTTTCCTCAAGAGCTCTTATATTCCTTGCGAGAATTGCCACATCGTCAGCATATGCCACTATTTGTACTGATCTGGAAAGTATGGTTCCTCCAGGTTTATGGGTAATTGTTGGATTACTTTTTCCAGTGCTAAATTAAACAGTAGTGCGGATAGCACATCTCCTTGTCCCAACCCCCCTCTCCTCGGTAAACATACCTGATAAATCTTGTTCCATTCTAACCGTGCATCTTGTCAATTCCATAGTCATTCTTGTCAATCTCACCAGTTTCTGTAGTATTCCGAACTCTGTCATTATCTGATAAATTTTAGTTCTATCCAGGCTATCATACGCTTGTTTAAAATCTACATACAGCTGAAGAAGCTGTCTGTCGTATTCATAAAATTTTTCCAGTATTTGTCGTAATATAAAAATCTGATCTAATGTAGAGCGTTGTTTCCTAAATCTTGCTCGGTAATCTCCAAGTATCTTTTCTAACCATTGCTCCAGTCGCATGGAAAGTATCTTGCCAAAACCTTGTAAGTTCCATCTAGCAGTACAATCCCACGGTAATTTCCACACTCTGTCTTGTCTCCTTTTTAATGTATTGGACAGATTATTCCCACATTCCAGTCATTAGACATTTCTTCCTTTGTCCATACTGTATTCCATACAAGAATCCACTATCAAGATTTGGCCGGAAATACCCATTTTACGATCCCAAAATCATGCGAAAATGTGCATAAGAAAGAGCAACCAGAGCTCTTATACGAAAATAACTTCTGTCCACACCAGGTAACTCTTTAAATGGTTATTTTGTACTGCTCAAAAATAGCCACAATTATCTTGTATAAAAGTCTGTCATTTATATGTGTGAATAAAATGCTATCTTGAATTTTCTTTCAGTAGCTTGTCCTCTTTCTCATTCGGTTTTATATCAAGGGAAAATGTACTATATATACAAAGATTTTATGCAGAAAATCAATTCTCTGACCCTTAAAATATGCACTTTATATGAGATGAACATTTTCTTGCCATTAAAGTTTTTTTATAATGTTAACAATTGTATTTAGATCTTAACGTTTAAAATAATGCTTGAAACGTTCATAATTCTGCCCATTTCAAAATAAAAGAGAAAAGCGGAAAGGTTTTTCATTACCTACCTACAGAGTTTAGGTAATAAGAATTATGGGAGTGATATTCAAATTTAGGTTGCGGGTTGCCATACGTTAAGTTTGAAATTCCACGCTCTTTCCATGGCATTGCGGGAAACAAAAGACTGTTAAGAGATCTCTTCAAAAAGTTTACATGAGAGAAAGAATGTATTATGGAATACCATTTACATTTCTAAAAATAACTTAACTGGTTTTTAAATAAAAGTCTCCAAATCATGAGTATAACTGTGATAAGTTGTCACTTATAACAAACTCCTATTCATTTTGTTATAAAAACAATTTATTTAGTACAGTGGCACACATGGAGGTTAATATGAAATAGTCGGGTATTATGGAATAAGTGGTTTAAAACATTGAAAAATTAATTAGATTTCATAAAACATGAAACATAATTGATTTTAAAATACACACAACATCTGTAAACAAGTGTCTATAGATTAAATTTAAAGGGAGTCGATTAATGACACTAAACAACACTTACTTTTAAATTTTCCCAGAACATGTTTTAGAGACTTTGCCTCCATCCTCAACCGGCCATCGACTGGTTCTCATTGGTGTAGTTGACGATATTTTGTCATAGGTCTCCCCTGGTGGCGGTTCAAGGAACTTGCTGAACAAATCTTTCTGGGGGATGTTGAAATTGAATACGGTGTTCCTATTTTTTGAAATGGAGATTTGTTCCCATGTGGATAGTTCTTGTTTTCCTGATGTATGTTTTAGTAGTTTTGGTTCTGGATTTATGTTGTGGTTTTTTCCCCAAAAATGGGTGGCAACTGCTGATTTTTTTAATTGTTTATATTTTATGTTCCTAAAGTGTTTCTTTGCTCTTGTTTCTAAATTTCTTTTGGTTTTTCCAATATAAATTTGACTACAGTCACAACATTCAATTTGATATATACCATATTTTTTGTTAGATGCAATGACGTCTTTGATGTTTGAACAAATGAAGTTCAAAAATCAAACCATTCAACTAGCACCAATCAACCATTTCTCCTTAAAAAACCGAATTTGTTCAAACATCAAAGATGCCATTGCATCTAACAAAAAATATGGTATATATCAAATTGAATGTTGTGACTGTAGTCAAATTTAAGGTATTTCATTTTACCCAAGAATTCCTTATCAATTCTCTGAAAATACAACCTAATTCTAAAACAAAATGCTACCCATCCAAATAAAGCTTCAAGATATTTAATAACACCGTTCACCATGGATTTTGTTTTTCTGAAATGAATGTGCGTTTCTGAATCACATTTTCACACTGATTGCAAAACTGAAATTTGTTTTCTCGTACCACGTCAGACACTTTTGCAATTCCAAATTATATTATATGAATATTTTTCGCAGTATACGTACTGTAGTAATATCATCGAATGCTTATCGTTTATTAGAAAGGCTCAACAACTTATAATTTAAACTTTATTACTTAAAATGTAAAATAATATATTGTTATTTCAGGAGGTTAGAGTGACTGGACGGAAACCAGGAGATCCATGGTTCAAATCCCAGCCGTGGCATTCAATTTTTCAGTTGATTCTAATTAATTTATATATATATATATATATATATATATATATATAATGTTTATATTTTTATATTTATACTTTTATAAGTAGTTATTAAAATCTATTAACTACTAGCTGACCTGGCAAACTTCGTACTGCCAATAAAAGCTGCCTGAACTGATCTACATAAATAAAACAAATTCGGATTAGTTAGTTATTTATTCTGCAATTTGGGGTGAAGTTTAATACAACACAGTTACAATTAAGTTAATCAATTTAAAGCTTTCTTATGAATAACATTTTTGTATATTTGTATTTAATTGTTTTTAAATGTTGGTTTCAAAACGTTTTGTGTATTTTATATCATATACTTTTGTTTTTTGTTTTTATAAATGTTAGATAATTTTTTATTTTTTTTTATTAAGATAGTTTACAGTCGCTCTAACTTAGAAAGTTTTATTGCTACTTTAACAATGGAAATTACATTACATTGCATTCCATTAATACAAAATAAGTCCATGAAAAAGAGTGAATATTTAACTAGAGAGGTTACATTACATTAAATTGAGTGAACTATAAAACTTTAAGAATGAATACAAGGAATTAAAGATAAGTTGTAAGTTCAAGATCAAATTTTGAAATATAAGCCAATGTCTCTGAAAAACTTGATGAGTCTTCTGCAATGAGATGGGAAAGAGAAGGCCTCACTTGTTGTATATGCCATGCGGCCGGCGCCAATGGTTGTAGAGTAGGCAGTCAAAAATTATGTGCTTGACAGTTAAGCTACTGTTACAAGTTGTGCATCTGGGAGGTTGTTTCTTCTCAAGAAGATAGCTTTGAGTTATGTTAGTGTGACCTATTCTTAATCGGGACATCAGAACTTGATCATGCCTGGACAGTACAGATATATTATTTTATCTTGACAGGAATCCTGCGCAGTAGGGATGAGTAGCAACTGTGGTGGAGATAGTGCACCTATCGCCACAATGCGTCACACTTGTAAGATTATGAGAGGGGAGGGCGGTGCATAAAGTGTCTAAAAACAAATTTCATTCTCGAAGCCAGTTTTGCAGCTCTTATAAACTAAGTTGTAATTCTTACTATGATAGTAATCTCCACGCTTTTGTTGGATCTTAAATAGTACATAGGCATTTGAAACAAAACCCTGTTCTCCTCCAGCAGGCATGATAAACAACTGTCGGCCTTTCAATATCACTGCAGAGTCCCTGTAACGAATTTCACTACAGGCATATGGTCTAGTATGTGCTGTATTTATATGTTTCATCCATATAAACTATATAAACTTCATTTCGATATCTCCGAAAATTTTGTAAATACTTAAGCCTTTTTGCACGTATGGTGTGATGTTCGATTAAAATTTGTCTGTCACGCTTAATGTTTTTTTTTTTCTTTCAAATAATCCTAGCTTCAAAAGAACTCTTCTTAATGTTCAGACACTGCCTTGGAAGTCAGTAGAATTTTTAAGCTTCATAAGCACTTCCTTCAAAGTTGGTCTTTGTTTATCTGTGCTTTAAAAATTATTCATAGTTCGCCTAACTACTTCTGAATTAAAACTATCAAATTAGATTTTGTGCATGTTCTTAATCATTGTTTACTGGACATAGAGAAGGACTTTGTGGCACTAGCACCAGTGGCTTTTCTTTCCTTAATAACTCTCCTAAACTGCTTTCAGACACAACTGTTGCCTCAGATACCCTTTCCCAGATTTTTATAGCTGACCCAGACCATTGTTCCTTTTTTATAAATCTATGGATATTGGTTATTACTTCTCCTGTTTTTAAATATAGCACTTTATTTCCTAATGTGCTGCTAGGAGGCGTCATTTATAAATGCTCTCTTGGAACCAGGAGACAAGCACATTTTGAAACAAGTTGTAGTATTACCAAGTAGCTCTGCACGTGTGCACTTGCTCGCAACTGGTACGCAACTGACCTGCCCTCCCCTTCAGTTGTAACCGTTCTGAAATGGACTCGTCCAGATACCACTGCGCATCGCTCTGCACTTTTCAAGATAAAAAAATACACCTGTACTATGATGTACTATGGCTTCTGATGTTATTTCATGCAGTTTATTATTGGAAGATTTAAGCCAATTTATCATCCACTGTTGATATATTTGTTTTTTGATGAATGTAATGATATCAGTATGCGGTGTAGCTATTGTAGGATGGCTCGCCTCGGTAGCATGGATGGTAGCGTGTCTGTCTCACGTTCAAGAGGTCCTGAGTTTGAATCTCGGTCGGGGTGAGTTACTTGGATAAGGTTTTTTCTGTGTTTTTCCCTTTTCCTGAAAGACGAATGTCAGGTAACTCTAAGCTCTATGGACCCTGGGCTCATTTGAGTATCATTTCATCCATTCCACTCATTGTCCGATATGACTTAACATTGGAGGATATAAATTACAAAAACAAACAATATTGTAGGATCACACAAAGGAAGACGTGTAGCTTCTTTAGCTGCTTGATCAGCAGATTCATTGCCATGAATGCCACTATGTGAAGGTATCCACACAAGTATAACTTGTTTACTTTCTCCTATTATTTTATTAAAGAGCGACTGAATTTCTTGTACAAGAATTTTGGTCAAAGAGGGCCTCTCAATTGCCTTTAGAGCACTTTGTGAATCAGAGAAATCAATAAATGAGTTGCTGCAGGTGTCAGTATTCAAGATATACATTATGACTTGCTTAAGTGCAAAGAGCTCATTAGAAAAGACAGTGTAAAAATCAGTAAGTCGAAATAGCATGGTATGATCAGGATATATTATTACACAACCATTTCTTTCCTCAAATTTTGAACCATTGGTATAAATTGCATTGTGGGTTGGGTATCTATCTGTTAGATGATTGTAATGGTTATATACCATTACATGCGCATGTGTGTGTGTTTAAATTTATCTATGAATTAATTTGTATATATGAACATAGTGTAAATAAACGTTAAACATGTGGCATATAATCTTTGGTTTAAAATATTAGGTACCAGGGTTATTATACAGATTTTTATTTTTATTTCTTTATAATTTCTTACTATTACTACTTCAGCTGCTGCTGCTGCTATTACTACTACTGTTACTGCAATTTCGTTTTCTAGACAATAAATCCAGAAGTTGTTCACAAGGCTGAGAACGCTGAAGTGTCTAGCTTTGGTACTCTGTGACGCAGGGGATTGTAGGCTCAAGTCCCAGTAATGAAATACAACTAAGAGATTTTCTATCTTACCTTATAAATGATAGAGCATGTGAGGTGTGACATGCTAACCTATGTTTCCATAGGCCTCAGCTTCAAACTCGGCGCAGCAAAATGGATTTTTTTTTTCGGGTATAAAAATCCTTAGCATGGTTTCCTTCAGAAAGTATGTAAAGCAAATAGTTCCCAGTCGAGGATTCATCTAAAAGAACCCCAGATCTGATAAAGAGACATCTGAGCAAAGTTAAGCATTTTTCACAGCCAGTATAGAATGGGAAGCTGAGAACCGGAGCAAGGTTTAAAACAATGCAACCTACGTGGCATTTATAAGGATCAAAGCACAGAGGACTACAGGGTACAGAGACACAAGGGGGTCTGTAGTTAGAAGACCAGTATTTACAACGTAACCTGCCTAAAGAGTTCAATAAGCTACCTGGTCTTGTGTCGATGGGATGTACCTTCTGATCAAGCAAACGTATCATCTGTCCGGCACTGCCATATGCCACAAAACCTGGAGGTACACCTGAAACATGAGAAGGAACAGGAATGGAAGCAAAATATGAGAAATCATCCCAGTACCCGCCTACCACCAGGGAAGACAACCAAAAACATTAAGTCAGATTAGGCATTCAGTGGGAGGAGATGCTGGTACTTCTAGAATTAGAGCTTCCCACTTTGCTACGCAGACATAGGGTAGGTATTCATTACCTTCCCCCACCACTCTTCTGTTTATTTAGCTACAAACCATACAACTGCTCATCAACAGACTAAATGTCCAACATAATTAGGTAAAACAAATGACTTAATACAAATACAGTAGTCAAGGCTATTATGAAAATACATTCACTCTTACTGCAAAATATGATGTGCTGCACTCACATGACTTTTGAAACTCTTGCACAAGTATTCTTACAAATGCTTATTCATCTATCTACTTCAAATTAATCGAGATAAACGTTATATTAATTATTAATTTTCTTGTAGGTATAAGGGAATGCAATAAGGCTTCAATGGGAAGCCAGCTCTTTAAAAAAAGAGCTGGTCTGTATAAAAAGCCTTTGAAATTCCCTTTCCTTTATGTGCCCAAACGACTTCACATTTCGAAACAAAGATTATCTCGGAAATGTTTCACTCTACAAAAAAATTTCAGACAAATGTTGTGTTCTAATGAGATCTATATTTGTTATCTCTTCAGGTTTGCGAATTATACTTAGGTTATGCAGAATGTAGAAGGTTTATGAGGATGTTTCAGGAAAATTCAAGACATACAGAGGCCGACAGAAGTATTTGAATAATGTAACATTGCACGTACTATAAATACTGTAATATTTATTTGGCAGGGTTGAATTGTTAAACATGTAAACATTAACTTTTGTGTCTTGGAAACAATATTTAAAATATTGCTTTGCATATATTTATTACACAATCTGTACTGTATTTATTCTATTGTCCCTCTTATTGGATGATATAAGTATTTGAACGTACTGAATCGAACAGAGAGAAAGGTGGTTGGACATAACCTACACGTCCCTAACACATAGCAGTTGTGTTTATGCTATGCCTTGAGACAGTGTGCTCAAAGTTATTCAGCCATTTGTGAACTCACAGGTAATGTGGTATGTAAAGGTAAGGAGACAACGGTGGCAGAGAGGAATATCATGATAAATATGTACAAACAAAACAAATCTCTTACTGAAATTGCCAAAACCATTAACAGAAGCAAAACTACAGTGTTCTGCATAATTCAACGCTTCAAATGGACAAATACCGTTGTAAATAAACCTAGAAATGGCGGTCCTTCTAAACTCACCAACAGAGACAGAAGGCAAATAATAAAAATGGTGAAGCAGAATCTGAGAGTCACTGCATCTGAGATTAGAGGATGCCTTGAGCAATATTCTGGCACTATGGTTCACACCAGAACAGTTGAATGGGTTTTAAATAGTACTGTACTGGGTACAATGTCCACGTTCCTAGGAAGAAACCATATGTTAATAAGGTGAACAAGAAAAAGCGTATAGAATTTGCTAAACAGTATGTGGTGAAACCAACAGAATTCTGGGATAAGGTTCTCTGGTCATACGAGAGCAAATTCTGCTTATATAAGAGTGATGGACGTCTTAAACTGTGGAGACTGCCAAATACAGAATGAGAACCTAAGAACATGGTAGCTACAGTGAAACATGGTGGCAGATGGTATGGGACTGTATAGCTTCATCTGGTTTTGGGGAACTGGTGTTCATAGATGGGATCATGGACAAATTTGAATACAAGAGGATTCTTGAAAACAATCTTAAAAAGAGTGCAGAGAAGCTGGGATTAGGGCATGATAATTACTTCCAGCAGGACAATGATTCGAAGCATACTGCTGAAATTGTAAGACTTTGGATTGTGTACAACATTCCTCACACTTTGAAGACACCACCCCAGTCTCCAGATTTAAAGCCTATAGAGAACATCTGGAAGGAACTCGAGGAACGTCTGAGGAACCATCATATCAGAAGCAAGGACCATTTGGAAGAACTTCTTCAAACAGAGTGGAGAAATATGGACGCTGCAGTCACTAAACAACACATACAGACCATACCCAAACAATTATCAGCAGTAATTCAAAGAAAGGGGATGATAACTAAATACTAGCTGTTCTCTGTTCGCATACTTATGTCCAGATGTAAAGTAACCGTTTTATTTCTCCTTGTAGTACAAATTAGTTTCAGTTGCTATTTATGAGTTTATATGTTTAATGGAAGACTCAAGTTTATTTTGTACCAGTTGTATTTACGTACGCTTACTCTGCGTAGCTGTAAAATAATATAAGTAATAAATATGTTTACATTTGAATACTTATGTTGGCCTCTGTATATTTCACCTGTCATAAAAGTATGCTAAACATATTATATTTTAAGAGATTTCTTCCGGGCTTTGGAGCCATGGTCTGATGGAGTTAAGCTGTCCATACGTTTCGTCCATCCCTGCGGTGGACATCATCAGTGGCATGGTCTTAATCTTCTAGGTGCCTGAACCTTTACCTAGAAGATTAAGACCATGCCACTGATGATGTCCACCGCAGGGATGGACGAAACGTATGGACAGCTTAACTCCATCAGACCACGGCTCCAAAGCCTGGAAGAAATCTCTTATGTTAATTCTGACTCCGGCCGTGAAAGCTTCCGAACACTCATATTATATTTTGATCAATATCATTATAGCCATAGTGAACAAAATCAACATTTTCTAAAAAGTTTACATAGAAAGAGCAGTCTGAAACTAGAAGGTCTTCGTGTTGCATCCTTGAAAGATGGTGAACCAAAATACCAAGTTTGGTACCTAACCGACTTTCCGTTTTGAGTTATGCAATTCACAGACGCAAACAAACTTTTTTATAAAAGTGAACTTTGTTATTCAGGGTATCTCAAAACCTGTATTTCCATTTAAACGTGGTGTCAATTTTTTTAAACCAATGCAATATTTTGCCTATCTATACCAAACTTTGGGTGGAGTGCAATACGTGTCCTACTTGCTATATGACATAATATAAACAGAATGTGGTATATATGAAACGCTTACCCAGATATTAACGTTTCAAATGTGTCGGGTTGACATGGCCCAAACTAAAACTCGTGGTTTACAACAGAATGACTTAGTCATTCCCATGGGCGAGAAAGCTGGAGTGCCTAGCTTGAGTGCTTCGTGTTGCAGGAGATCTTGGGTTCAAGCTCCACCTGGTGCATGGGCATTTGTGTGGATAAAAACAGAAAGACAGCAATTAAATAGTGGCAGAGTAGGAGTAAGCAAAACAAAACACCGGTGCTACACATTTTAGTCACATTACATCAAGATGACATTAAGGTTGCACATAACAATAATGTACATTTGTACTAAATTATTTTATTTCCAGCTGTGCCATGAAAATTGCAGAAAAATAATATTTTGTCCATTGTTTATTTTGAAGGACAGATGATTTCCAGGACATATACTTGCAGGTTTCCTCTCCCTTTCCACCAACTTTGCCATTGTGTGCAAATGAAGGAACTATATGATTGTCTACCCATTCAAATGGAGAGATGGCACTGAAGGTCCCCTTACACTTTAGGAAACAACATTTCTATTTGTTTTACATATTTGCAAAGGGATGCTAACACTTTTGTTATACTTAGATATAAGCTTTTGCATTTATATAACCAGCAAAAACAGCAGAAGTATTAAACATTGTACAATAAAATGGACCGAGTATATACTTATTGTGGAACAGAACACTGTAAACTGAAATATAAATATATCTAGAATTTGATAGTTTGCCTTGGTTCCTGGCCAAGGAAAGCGGCCCAGGTTCGATCCCACCCATGTGCTGGGGATTTTAGGTCCCGGGTATAGGACCGGTGCCCACTCGGCATCGTGGGGAAAGTGAGGAGCTAGGTAATCGGCCCTGGTCACGGAAACCAACATTCCGGCTGGGCGATGCCGAGATGCTGACCACATCTCCCCGTATCGGTTGGATGATCGTCCACTCTACCGTAGGTAAGTGGGCGTGAGGCCGGCAGTCGAGTTGGTAGGCCTTGGCCCTCTAAGGGCTGTCGCGCCATGGGTTATTATATTATAAATTGCAATGAAGCCTGGTGCCCTGATGGTAGAGAGCGTTGCATCATGCTACGTATGGTTATCGTAGCTTGTATAACCATGTTGATAACTTGACACCTATTGAGTAATATGTTTATACTGACAGGCCTGGTGCTTGACGTAAATAAATAATAACGTGAGCTATCATCTACATGAGATATTTTTCAACCCTATTTCCCCAAGAATAGGTCCCTAATATGGCATTGACTATTAGAATAACTTTGATTTTAAATTTTGACCAAAGTCACTACATTTTCCCACTTTTTCGTATTTCTCCGCTAGGTCTCCCAAATGCTCAAATGTCGCTACGCGTAGCGGTATTCCGTTATGGTTGGCATCAATTATCCGCGGTGCTATTCAAGATTACCGCGCTTCCACGGTCTCTGGTCGGTGCACTGTTAACTTCACGCATATACGTATATCGCACTAAAAGCCCGCTCCCTGGGCATTGCATTCGGAACACAACATCCGTGTCCTCAGCAGACTCTCGTCGAATAGTAGATAATTGAAGGCAGGCCTCCTCGTTATTAAAATAAAAGGACAAGTCCATTTTACTGGTTTGTCGATCCATTTCCTGATTTTCAACGTATCTACTGAACGAATCTTAAATATTCGAAGAACGCACAGAACAGCCTTCACGTCTAACAGTACGTAAAATAGATACCTCTGCTGGACAGCAAGCCTACTTTTTTAAAGCAATAAAACCTGAGAGTAAACACGGTCAGTATTTTCCAAAACTGACCTGCGCTAATTGCATCCACACATCTTTCTGCACCGCTGTTGGACAGATGTCTGGAGGATTTTTGCAGGGCTTGGCTACAAGTGTTACACATCTTTATCGTGTTTGCGGCAACGCGAGAAATTTCAGGTTGTCTGCTTGCGCATACGTTTACCTGCACCTTGAGTCTTAGAAAATATTCTCGCGTCACTCAAAAGAAAGTTTCTCCCTTATTTTATTTATTTGCTAACTATATATTCTTATATCATTTATTACACCTTAGACCTCGTTGCATCACAATTACAGATATAAATTTTATTTTTCTACTATTTTTGATGCTTCGAATTTTGGCCTTTTGTGTTTGGGATGCTCTTGTATCAATTTCCCTTCCAGGGACATGTTCTTTTTACCCTTAGCACATATTCTCGGTAAAATCTTAAATGCTTTCAATTACTTTTATCGCTTTTTCTGCTGTGATTAGCGTTGTAATTGCAGTTCGGTACACACATGTTGGCCCTACTGATGTACATTGCAGTATCTCGCCATGATGTCTAGTTTTTGCCGTGTTGTGTGTGGAACATATAGATATTATTTCTATCCAGAGAAAGAGAGTGCTAACAGACTGTTTCGCCCCTCCGACAGGTCTGCCCTCGATTCTGCTAAACTATTTTCTTATTACTTAAAGTCTGTGAACTAAGTTCATTGTTCCTTTATTTTTCGTTTTGTGAGCCGCTACTACGTTGTCTTTCTAAGATTGTCTTGAGTGAAACGGTGTTTAGAATTCAGTTAACCAGTCGATTGTGTCTATGAAATTTATCGTTTAGCAACAATTACGTTTTCTCTGGTGTGCTGTGGGTAGTGTAAAATGTATTTGTTAATGCATATTTGTTCTAAATTCACCAGTCTTGAAGTGTTTGTGTTGTTTTTACTATTCCTGTTACTTATACGCATTTATCATCATATTTGCGAGCTTTTATTATGAAGTATTCTGTCATAGTGATATGTTGTGTAGCACTGTGTCTACTAGTTGCTAATTCTACTTTTACTATACATATATTGCTTTCCCTGCACTCCCAAAGCTACCTGTGTATATGTTTCTAAAATTACTATACGTCTCGCCTCTTGGTCAAATTATGTTTGTGAGATATGGTGTAATTAACAGTTTGTGAGTGTATATTCAGTGTATACATGTGATTTACGTTTGCACCTGGCTTCTGAGCATCTATTATGTGGCTTGCAGAACCTTCATCTATACCGCAACTGCGAGGTAAGTCTGCATTATTTACAATTTTAATTTTTTAATTTATCATTTACTTTATGGGACTGTAATGCAATCAAAACTTGGTTCAATTTTCCAATGCTTGCCTTTTTTTCTAAACTTTTGTGCATTAATGTCATATCTCATTATTAAGCTGAGTTTCTTACGTTCTTTCTGCATTTCAGTGACCATAACCTCAATCATATTATTAATACTATGCATTTCCACTGTGAGACTACTCTGTACTGTGTTTCCCTCATTTACTTCCTCAGTGTTCCCTAAAAGTATTATAGCATTTCTGCTTTATTCAAGTCTTTCTCTGCTGTTTTACTCTACCCTTTCCTTTATATTTTCTTTTTTGCTTTTCTACTACTTCATGGTGTTGGATTTTTAATTCACGTAATTCTCTAGCTACCTCTGTCTTTGTTTCCTTTATTTGGATTTCCTGCACTTGTTTTAAGTCATCCAGTAAACATTTTACTTCAGCAATTGCATTTCTGCTGTCATTCCCATTTAGTTCTATCCTTTGTTAAAGCTGACCTGCATTCCCTTCTATATTTTGTTAAATTTCCTATATTCTTCGTATTTCTATCTTCTGTATTAAATTTCCTGCATTCCTTTTCATTGATTGTGTTAAAGTACTTACTGCCTCCCTGCATTGTTTCCTATCTACTTCTATCTTTTGTGTTAATCTTCCTACATTCTTTTTTAACTTTAGTGTTAAACCTTCCACCAAACTTGCGAATTACTGCATAATTTTTGCCAAAACCGATTCCTGGTCATTTCTTCTTGCTACTACCTTACCTTGCTTTCGTAAATTTTCTTTCTTCTTACCTTCTCTTCTGTCATTTATCTCTTGTACTTTCCACCTTTCTCAAAATCTTTTTTTATTTCTCAATAACATTACCTTTGTTGAAAACTAAACCTTTTAATATATTTTTTAACAAAATTCTTGCTTTCAAATACTGTTCTATTCTTTCCTCTAGGGATTGCAATTTGGCCATTCCTTATCTAGCCCCAAGTTGGGTGCTATTTAGAACATATTGTATATAACTACTTTGGGTGTTTCTATTTTTGAGATGAGTCTGGTTCAAAATATTGATAAATATACTGGTGTAGAAAATTCAATTGCTTTGTGCAGTAACCCCTCATGTCCAATTGATGTGATTTTTCAGGAGAAGCAAAAAACTGAACTACTCTACTTACTTACAAATGAGAATCTACATTCAGGAATGTAAATTGAATGATAAACACATCTTTTCTGTATGTTTGCAGACTTCGTTTCATATTCAGTTCCAAGATACGAGTCATTAAACATGTTAGACTTGAGGGGTTTCTGCTCAAACTGACATTTAATTCTGTAAGAGAGTACATTAGATATAAAAAGAATTACATTAGTATACAGTTTTGTCCAATATACCTTACATTACTTTTCTTCAGACATATAAGTGGCTTTGGTATACAAATGTTCATAAAAGTATCGCATTGATCGAGCCGATGGCAGAGGAGGTACTGTCATATACACTGACCGTGCCATCCAACACCACCAAATATTTATCCCCGCAACCAGTAATCTGGAGATCACCGACATCCAAGTCGACACCAGCAATGGTCCCCTGCACTTACACTCAGTATACGTGCCACCGACTCGCTCCCCACTTCCTTCGGAACTGGACCATCTCTTCAGCTCCCCAGTTGCCACGATTGCTGCTGCGGACTTCAATGCCAAGCACTAGAAAGATAATATGGAAATGAAAAGTGTAAATTTAATAATTTTTTTATTGTTTATGGAGGAGTTTTCGACACGATTGGAACAAATCCAGCCCCCGCAGCAGCCATGTCAAACTCCAGAAGAGATAGATACCATGGTTAATCTCTTCACCTCTCGACTGCTATCATCAGCTCTTCCCCAAAATTAAAACCTAGCAGATTGAATATCGACCCTCTACCTCAGGCTATCCGTGAGGCGATTAAACAAAAGAACAGGATGCGGCGGCGCTTTTTACATAGTCGCTGCCCAGCAGATTGTCGTGAGTTTCGCCCACTTCAGGAGCTGGTCAAACTTCAACTCCAAGAATTTCGCAACGAGTGCTGAGAAAATAAGATCTCCTCTCTTCGTGTAGAGGACGACTCCTTTTGAAGCATGACGAAATCCTTACTTCAAATCCCTCGCAAAGATCCACCGCTGCATCACGAACAGGCAGTCGCTCAGTCTGTAAAGGAAAAAGCTGAACTACATGCAACCTTCCTGGAAACGACCTTTACGGCCGCTGATACCCCGGATGTAGATCATATCCACGCAGTCACTCAGGAAGTTCAGGCGTACCTTTCCCAACCCCATGATCTACCACTTCCATCCATCTCCGTAGCTGAAGTGCAATGCCACATCACCAGCCTACGGCCATTCAAGTCGCCCGCCTTTGACAAGATAGCGAACGAGGCGTTAAAGGTTCTACCATTCCCTGGGATGAAAGCACTAACCTTTCTCTTTAATACAATCCTCAAACTTTGCTACTTCCCAAAGGCCTGGAAGCACGCAAAGGTCATCGCTATCTGCAAACCTGGGAAAGACGGAATGACCCCGGAGAGCTACAGACCCATCAATTTGCTTTCAATACTGAGTAAACTGATGGAGAAGCTTATTCTAAGTCGACTAAGGACTATCCTAAATCGACACAATATTGTCAGAGCGGAGCAATTCGGCTTTCGCTTCCAGCATTCCACGCAACACCAACTACTTTGTCTGGTCGATGAAGTTTACAAAACCTTTAACAGGAAGTAGTTCTTTTCAGTACTTCTCCTAGATATCACCAGAGCATTCGACAGCGTATGGCACGAAGGCTTACTCTCCCGTCTCATCACCTACCAACCACTTCCTACTTAATTCATCTCATTCACTCCTACCTCACTGACAGAACCTTTGCTGTCTCCCACGACGGAATCTTATCCTCAACCCATCCCATAACAGCTGGCGTTCCCCAAGGTAGTGTCCTGGCACCCACTCTCTTCTATACATCAACACCCTACTATCCCTGCCACGCTGCTCGCTGTATCTCTTTGCTGACGATATAGTTGTCACCTCCACGTCATCAGAGCTCAACCTGTGTGCTCGCAGGATTCAACAGTATGCCGACATCCTTACTACTTTGTTCAAACTCTGACGCCTACGCGTCCACCCACAGAAGATCCAGGCCATCACCTTCTCTCGAAGACGAATAGCGGACATTCCCCCAATTCGCCTAGCTGGTGAGGACGTCCATTGGAAAACTTACGTTGAGTATCTTCGTGTTCTACTCGACATCAAATTGACGTGGAGAGACCACATTACATATGTGGCTAATAAAGTTAGCAAAAGAATGGGTATGCTATACCCTCTCTATAACCGACGATCGGTGATGTCTCTGCCTAAAAAACTGCTCCTGTATAAGCAAGTGTTCCGACCAGCCATCACATACGCCAGTGAAATATGGGGAGTAGTAGCCAAGTCTCACCTACACCGCCTTGAAATTCTACAATCCCGATTCCTCCGCATTGCCACAGACTCCCCATGTTACATCCCCTATCTAGTTATCCGAAGGGACCTACGTATCCACACAATAACAGACTACATCCATACCCTTTCACGTTCCTTCTATCAAAACCTCTCCCACAATTTCAACTCCCTCATCCGCGCTCTAGGTGAGTACGACATCGATCCTGGAGAACGCTACAAACGCCGAGGCTGCTTCTAGGCACATAAAATAGCACATCAGATGGCTTATATATAACTTCAACCTCATCTTCTGCCGTATATTATCCCTCCTTATAAAACACTCCACTGCCAGTAGAGGGCCTAGCCCTGATCTGGCTTAAGACCGAAGGTCTGACATTCAGATCTTCAATGTTCAGTCGTGTGTGTGTGTGTGTGTGTGTGTGTGTGTGTGTGTGTGTGTGTGTGTGTGTGTGTGTGTGTGTCTATCCCACTTAACACCTCCTGTATTAGACACTTAAAGGAAAATCCAGCAGTCGACAAAGGATTGTTTGTAATAGAAAGACAGTGTGGGCAGTGTGTGAATCGACGATGTTCATATCGGTGTACCTATGATTACAATGATTGGTTTCACGAAAAGTGCCAGGGACTTCGCGCTTTCAAGTGCTTTGGCTGCACTTCAAATTAGGAATAGAAACTATTACCATTAAATTAGACGTACCTAATACACCACGAAATTACCCTTAGTGGCTCTGAGATGTTAAATTTGTGACCTTATTTTCTTTCAACCTGATGGCTAGTTATATATTAAGTTCAAATATTAAACGTGTTTTTAGTTTTGTAGTTATAATACCAAATAATGATACAGAGTGATTTTCCACTTCATATTCTATTTGCATAAGCTTCCAAATAATCATAAGCTTAAGTACCACGAAATTCACCGTTTGCCATATGTATGTATGTGTATGTACCAGATGAGTCACCTACCTCTGTTTATTTTTAATGTATGCAATATGCTAAGCGACACATTTACGTCTTTCTTGAATGCCTTCTAGTGGATGATTTGCAGAACAATACGTGTTGTATGGCACAGAAAGCAATCACTATGTATGTCGATTCCATAAACATCATACCCAGAAACATAGAGGTGCAGTAACAATTTTAAACGAGTTTACGGACTTTTATTCGTTAGCGTATATTCGCACACGCCTTTAAACATACCCCTGCAGGAACAACCTATCACATACGTCAGTTGACAACATTGGAACACAAAATGGCAAATCTTTTCAATGGGACCAATTGGATTTAAATTTTAAACCAACATGTGTTTTCGTTGTACAGCCATGTCAAAAAATGCTAAGTATTTGGTAGATTGTTTTCGCTTCTGTCACAAATTACGGCAGTTTTTAGATCATACAGTAATTGTAATGACAGATGCAGTTTTTTTAGATTATTATTTTTTAGATTTACGTCCTCCAACGTTGTCTGTCATATGGGACATGAATGAATTGGATGAAATGATGTTCAAATGAGTCCGGGGTCCATGGAGCTTAGAGTTACCCGACATTCGTCTATCAGGATAAGGGAAAATCCCGCGATAAACCTTATCCAGGTAACTCACCCTGACGGAGATTCAAACTCGGGACCTCTTGAACGCGAAGCAGACACTCTACCATCTACGCTACCGGAGCGGGCTCTCTTTTATTTGCGTTAAAACTATCAAAACGAGCTCAAAACACTGTATGATGCTGTAAAAACCGTATAAAATTTCGAGGTGAAGTGTGAAGTCTGCAGTTACTTATTCGTCTAGCAACCTGTACTCGCAAGGTAGCGTTGGCTAAATGGTTATTATACAGGTTATTTCACCCACTTCAAGTTGAGTTCAAATAATTCGTGTTAAGCTCAAACATTTTATTACCCCTTGTTTTACCTCTTGGGGCATATAATTTGATAATATGATACAAATAACATTTTTATAACATTATATATGTTTACAAAATACATTAATCGCCAAGTTTTCCACTGGCAGACAGTTATGAATTTACAGTTCGTAGTATATATGTTATTATGGTCGGTATTGCGCTTGACCCATTCAACCAAGTTTGAAACATTTCACAAATTGTAGTGAAACATAAGACTTAAGCGTGAAACAAAAACTATTAAGCCCACTTTCTTCTCGGGCAGCCAACCAGTGGTCAAAACGGCTACTCCGAATATGACGTTGAAGCCTCGATCACCAAAGCTAGGAAAGGGAAACATGTAATACAGCAAGCGTCAGATAAACCTACCGCTACAGCCTACATCCCATTTACCGGCAATCTATCCTGTGTAATCAGCAGAATTCTCGCCAAATACATCAGGACCATCCACAAGCAACCTCCGAAGATTAAACATCTGTTGAGACCAGTGAAAGACAAACTGGACTTCCAAGTTCGGGGAGTGTACCGCATTCCCTGTGAATGTGGGACACCGTATATAGGACAAACTGGAAGGACCATCGTTACTAGAATAATCTAATATAAACGGAGCATTCGTTTAATGCAACTTGAGAAGTCTGGGCTGGCAGAGCATTGTTTTGATAACGACCATAGAGCCAATTTTTGGGAGACGACCATCTTGGCAAAATGCAACTATTACTGGGAGCGGAGAATTAAGGAAGCTTTGGCGATTTCCTCTGAAAGGAGCACGCTTAATCGTGATGCTGGATTTCAGTTCAGCTCCTCTTGGAAACCGGCCTTAAAATGGAAATCCGTCGATTTAAGAAGCAAAGATCAATACAGCTTGATAATCAAGTTAAGTAGTTAAGTTTCTTTGTCACAATTTTCTATACTCACGCCATCTCCTGACCTGGCATGTGATTTACTGAAAACAGTATTTTTTTCAGTAATGCGAATTTTGATAGTGTTTTGTCTTTGTTTATAGTTGTGTTATATCCAGTATTTCATTTGTGGTTATAACATTTTATAAATAGCCTGATGATGAGAGAGATATACACTCCCGAAACGTTGATACCTAATCATCTTTTCACCTGGATTGTTGCCCAAGAAGTGAGTGTATTCATCGCCAAGAAAGCTTCAGATCTTAAAAGCTATTACATTATCCTCGACAGACTCCTAAAAAGATGAAAGCCAACATGGTTTACAACACCAGATACGGTAAAGATGATAAGGCTCACAGAGTCAAACATGATCCCCAATTGAAGATAAAGATAAACATAACTCAGTTTCCCTTTGAACAGCAAGGGCCTCTCCTAACTGCCGGTAGAGTGATCTTGGCGCAACCTTATGGTGAGTTAATTCCTGTAGATCCCTATTTATCGGATTGTAATTCTTGTATCTTTGGCTCACAAGAAAACCAACAGCAACAATAAATAAATTAGCAATTAAAATTCAGACAATAAAGAATAGGAGAAAGAAAAGAAAACCAAAGCAATGTGATGTTTCGAACCTAGCCTTTGTCTCACCACATTCCAGCAGCTAACCCTCTCGACCATTTACCACGTTAGAAGTATTATGCGCTAAAAGACGTCTTTTATTTAAGCTTTTCGCAGCTTCTTGTTCCTCATTTAATGCGTGTTTTAATGTTTTGTGCATATAGTACCGAATAGAAGGGCAGAGTTGCAATAACAGCTTTTGACCTAAAAGGGTCATTGTTTTCACATTAGACCATAAACTTCGGATTGCATAGATGAGTTTTCGAACCCGGTGGAGAGCGATTGGATTTTGTAGGGCATAAAATCCTTAGTATGGTACGCTCACTTTCTTCTCGGGCAGCCAGCCAGGTGAAAAGATGATTAGATATCAACGTTTCGGGAGTGTACATCTCTCCCATCTTCAGGATATTTATAAAATGTTATAACCACAAATGAAATGCTGGAAATAACATAACTATAAACAAAGACAAAACACTATCAAAATTCGCATTACTGAACAAAAGACTGTTTTCAGTAAATTAAATGCCAGGCGTGAGTATAGAAAATTGTTTTAAAGAAACTTAACTACTTAACTTGATTATCAAGCTGTATTGAACTTTGCTTCTTAATTCGACGGATTTCCATTTTTAAGGCCGGTTTCCAAGAGGAGCTGAACTGAAATTCAGCATCACGATTAAGCGTGCTCCTTTCAGAGGAAATCGCCAAAGCCTCCTTAATTCTCGGCTCCCAGTGACTGTTGCATTTTGCCAAGATGGTCGTCTCCCGAAAATTGGTTCTATGGTCGTTATCAAAACAATGCTCCACCAGTCCAGACTTCTCAGGTTGCATTAAACGAATGCTCCGTTCATGTTCGATTATTCTAATAGCGATGGTCCTTCCGGTTTGTCCTATATACGGTGTATACAGGACAATACGTCCTGTATTGTCATTTGAATCCTGATTAAACTAAAGTTAATGATATTATTTATAAAAACACACAAATTAAACGAAAATTCGACTGACCGCTTGGATATATACTTCTGTCTGAAACATTTGAAGGCATGCCCGGAAAAACGGGCTAGCCCTCAAAATAAAATAAGTTTGCGATAAGTGCTGCCCTCTGTTGTTGCGGCAGAGAGCTATCTTTTCTTGTGCTGGTCTTTCCTCCGGCAATCATATTACGCTAAATAGAGTTGAAGTTCTTGCGTTTCGTGATATGCTATGCGTATAATGTCAAAAATGGGCTAACCTATTCATACTCTGTGCCTGGTCATACATTTGGGCCTTGTGACCGTGATTTCGGCCTTAGAGAGAGAGAGAGAGAGAGAGAGAGAGAGAGAGAGAGAGAGAGAGAGAGAGAGAGAGAGAGAGAGAGAGAGAGAGAGAGAGAGAGAGTTAGAGAGTTAGAGAGTTAGAGAGTTAGAGAGTTAGAGAGTTAGAGAGTTAGAGAGTTAGAGAGTTAGAGAGTTAGAGAGTTAGAGAGTTAGAGAGTTAGAGAGTTAGAGAGTTAGAGAGTTAGAGAGTTAGAGAGTTAGAGAGTTAGAGAGTTAGAGAGTTAGAGAGTTAGAGAGTTAGAGAGTTAGAGAGTTAGAGAGTTAGAGAGTTAGAGAGTTAGAGAGTTAGAGAGTTAGAGAGTTAGAGAGTTTGAGAGTTTGAGAGTTTGAGAGTTAGAGAGTTAGAGAGTTTGAGAGTTAGAGAGAGAGTTAGTTAGAGAGTTTGAGAGTTAGAGAGAGAGAGTTAGTTAGAGAGTTTGAGAGTTAGAGAGAGAGAGTTAGTTAGAGAGTTTGAGAGTTAGAGAGAGAGAGTTAGAGAGAGAGAGAGTTAGTTAGAGAGTTTGAGAGTTAGAGAGAGAGAGTTAGTTAGAGAGTTTGAGAGTTAGAGAGAGAGAGAGAGTTAGAGAGAGAGAGAGTTTGAGAGTTAGAGAGAGAGAGAGTTAGAGAGAGAGAGAGTTTGAGAGTTAGAGAGAGAGAGTTAGAGAGAGAGTTGAGAGTTAGAGAGAGAGAGTTAGAGAGAGAGAGTTTGAGAGTTAGAGAGAGAGAGTTAGAGAGAGAGAGAGTTAGAGAGAGAGAGTTAGAGAGAGAGAGAGTTAGAGAGAGAGAGTTAGAGAGAGAGAGTTAGAGAGAGAGTTAGAGAGAGAGAGTTAGAGAGAGAGAGTTAGAGAGTTAGAGAGAGAGAGTTAGAGAGAGAGTTAGAGAGTTAGAGAGAGAGTTAGAGAGTTAGAGAGTTAGAGAGAGAGTTAGAGAGTTAGAGAGTTAGAGAGTTAGAGAGTTAGAGAGAGAGTTAGAGTTAGAGAGTTAGAGAGAGAGTTAGAGAGTTAGAGAGAGTTAGAGAGTTAGAGAGTTAGAGAGTTAGAGA
>CM060950.1:405377345-405389845 GCA_030765055.1 Mantis religiosa
ATCAACTTACTTCGCAAGTCCATAAATAACTATTATTGTACATTTTGATAAGGTAAAAGAAGAATACAGCGATAGTCAGATGTTTAAAAAGCAGGTCGCCATAGCCTGGCTTTGAAATTCGATACCCTTTCCTTCAGCTTGTCAGAAAATTTTCTAACACTTAAAAAAAAAAAAAAGAATAAACTATTAGCAGATCCCAGAATAACAAATGTTCGGAAATAATACCACAAATACTATTTGCAGTAAGTTTTGTGTATCACAGTTTGTCGTTATACAAAAATATACAAGATTCATTCCGTATAAACAATTCGCAGTAAATTCAAGATGTACATTTTACTATTCATGTAAGCGCTTTCCTGAAAATTTTCATTGGAAGATGCTGAGATTTAATATAAATGTGATATTTATCAGAGATTTCATTTTTTAATTATGCTGTTTATACACTACCTTCTTAGAATGCATGCTTTGGTTTCGGGGATCAAAACATCTATTTGCGGTGGAATTTGATAGGTTTGGAATTTGTAATGCTTCGAAGATATAAATCGATGCTACCGAAAATATCTGATGTTACACATGATTGACTTTTCCTATTGTTCAACAAACTTTTCTTAGAAAAGCCTATGCCCGCCTCTGTAGCGTAGGTGGTAGCGTGTCTGCCTCGCGTTTAAGAAGTTCTGAGGGTAAGTTATCTGCATGAGGTTTTTTTACGGGTTTTCCCTTCTCCTTAGAGATGATTGTGTGGTAACTCTAAGCTCTATGTACCCTGTACTCATTTGAACATCATTTCCTTCATCGTCCGATATGACTTGACGTTGGAAGTTTTCCCTTATCCTGAAAGATGAATGGCTGCTAACTCTAAGCTCTATGTACCCTGTACTCATTTGAACATCATTTCATTCATCGTCCAATATGACTTAGAGTTGGAGGCTTTCTCTTTTCCTGAAAGATAAAATGTCTGGCAACTCTAAGCTCTGTGTACCCTGTACTCCTATGAACACCATTTCATTCATCGTCTGATATGAATTAACGTTGGAGATTTTCTCTTATCCCGAAATATGAATGTCTGGTAACTCTAAGCTCTATGTACCCTGTACTCATGTGGACATCATTTCCTTCATCGTCTGATATGACTTAACGTTGGAAGTTTTCCCTTATCCTGAAAGATGAATGGCTGCTAACTCTAAGCTCTATGTATCCTGTACTCATTTGAACATCATTTCATTCATCGTCCAATATGACTTAGAGTTGGGGGCTTTCTCTTTTCCTGAAAGATAAAATGTCTGGTAACTCTAAGCTCTATGTACCCTGTATTCATTTGAACATCATTTCCTTCATCGTCTGATATGACTTAACGTTGGAGGTTTTCTCTTATCCCGAAAGATGAATGTCTGGTAACTCTAAGTTCTATGTACCCTGTATTCATTTGAACATCATTTCCTTCATCGTCTGATATGACTTAACGTTGGAAGTTTTCCCTTATCCTGAAAGATGAATGGCTGCTAACTCTAAGCTCTATGTACCCTGTACTCATTTGAACATCATTTCCTTCATCGTCCGATATGACTTAACGTTGGAAGTTTTCTCTTACCCTGAAAGTTGAAATGTCTGGCAACTCTAAGCTCTGTGTACCCTGTACTCATATGGACATCATTTCATTCATCGTCCGATATGACTTAACGTTGGAGGTTTTCCTTATCCTGAAAGATGAAATGTCTGGCAACTCTAAGCTCTATGTACCCTGTACTCATATGGACATCATTTCATTCATCGTCCGATATGACTTAACGTTGGAGGTTTTCTCTTATCCTGAAAGATAAAATGTCTGGCAACTCTAAGCTCTGTGTACCCTGTACTGATATGGACATCATTTCATTCATCGTCCGATATGACTTAACGTTGGAGGTTTTCTCTTACCCTGAAAGATGAATGACTGGCAACTCTAAGCTCTATGTACCCTGTACTCATATGGACACCATTTCATTCATCGTTCGATATGACTTAACGTTGGAGGTTTTCTCTTACCCTGAAAGATGAATGACTGGCAACTCTAAGCTCTATGTACCCTGTACTCATATGAACATCATTTCATTCATCGTCCGATATGACTTAACGTTGGAGGTTTGCTCTTATCCTGAAAGATAAAATGTCTGGCAACTCTAAGCTCTATGTACCCTGTACTCATTTGAACATCATTTCCTTCATCGTCCGATATGACTTAACGTTGGAGGTTTTCTCTTACCCTGAAAGATGAATGACTGGTAACTCTAAGCTCTGTGTACCCTGTACTCATATGAACATCATTTCATTCATCGTCCAATATGACTTAACGTTGGAGGTTTGCTCTTATCCTGAAAGATGAATGTCTGGTAACTCTAAGCTCTATATACTCTGTACTCATATGAACATAATTTCATTCATCGTCCGATATGACTTAAGTTGGAGGTTTTCTCTTATCCTGAAAGATGAATGGCGCCGGCCGTCGTAGCCATGGTCGTTAGAACGTATGTCTCTAGCGTTCCACCGCGTAGAGGGTCGCACTTCATCCTTCCTCCCGGGAGTGCTCATCGGTTCTGCTAGACTACCGGGAGTTTCAAACTGGTCAGTGGTAGGGACCCCGCCCTCTGCTCTTTTACGGCTCCTTGGGGTAGGCCGCCCTCTGTCTCCTTTCACTTCATCCTTCCTCCCGGGAGTGCTCATCGGTTCTGCTAGACTACCGGGAGTTTCAAACTGGTCAGTGGTAGGGACCCTGTCCTCTGCTCTATTACGGCTCTTTGGGATAGGCCGTCCTCTGTCTCCTTTCACTTCATCCTTCCTCCCGGGAGTGCTCATCTGTTCTGCTAGAGTACCGGGAGTTTCAAACTGGTCAGTGGTAGGGACCCTGTCCTCTGCTCTATTACGGCTCCTTGGGGTAGGCCGCCCTCTGTCTCCTTTCACTTCATCCTTCCTCCCGGGAGTGCTCATCGGTTCTGCTAGACTACCGGGAGTTTCAAACTGGTCAGTGGTAGGGACCCTGTCCTCTGCTCTATTACGGCTCCTTGGGGTAGGCCGCCCTCTGTCTCCTTTCACTTCATCCTTCCTCCCGGGAGTGCTCATTGGTTCTGCTAGACTACCGGGAGTTTCAAACTGGTCAGTGGTAGGGACCCTGCCCTCTGCTCTATTACGGCTCCTAGGGGTAGGCCGCCCGGTGTCTCCTTTCACCTCATCCTTCCTCCCGGGAGTGCTCATTGGTTCTGCTAGACTACCGGGAGTTTCAAACTGGTCAGTGGTAGGGACCCTGTCCTCTGCTCTATTACGGCTCCTTGGGATAGGCCGTCCTCTGTCTCCTTTCACTTCATCCTTCCTCCCGGGAGTGCTCATCTGTTCTGCTAGAGTACCGGGAGTTTCAAACAGGTCAGTGGTAGGGACCCTGCCCTCTGCTCTATTCCGGCTCCTTGGGGTAGGCCGTCCTCTGTCTCCTTTCACTTCATCCTTCCTCCCGGGAGTGCTCATCTGTTCTGCTAGAGTACCGGGAGTTTCAAACTGGTCAGTGGTAGGGACCCTGTCCTCTGCTCTATTACGGCTCCTTGGGGTAGGCCGTCCTCTGTCTCCTTTCACTTCATCCTTCCTCCCGGGAGTGCTCATCTGTTCTGCTAGAGTACCGGGAGTTTCAAACTGGTCAGTGGTAGGGACCCTGTCCTCTGCTCTATTACGGCTCCTTGGGGAAGGCCGCCCTCTGTCTCCTTTCACCTCATCCTTCCTCCCGGGAGTGCTCATCTGTTCTGCTAGAGTACCGGGAGTTTCAAACTGGTCAGTGGTAGGGACCCTGTCCTCTGCTCTATTACGGCTCCTTGGGGTAGGCCGTCCTCTGTCTCCTTTCACTTCATCCTTCCTCCCGGGAGTGCTCATCTGTTCTGCTAGAGTACCGGGAATTTCAAACTGGTCAGTGGTAGGGACCCTGCCCTCTGCTCTATTACGGCTCCGTGGGGTAGGCCGTCCTCTGTCTCCTTTCACTTCATCCTTCCTCCCGGGAGTGCTCATCTGTTCTGCTAGAGTACCGGGAGTTTCAAACTGGTCAGTGGTAGGGACCCTGTCCACTGCTCTATTACGGCTCCTTGGGGTAGGCCGTCCTCTGTCTCCTTTCACTTCATCCTTCCTCCCGGGAGTGCTCATCTGTTCTGCTAGAGTACCGGGAGTTTCAAACTGGTCAGTGGTAGGGACCCTGTCCTCTGCTCTATTACGGCTCCTTGGGGTAGGCCGTCCTCTGTCTCCTTTCACTTCATCCTTCCTCCCGGGAGTGCTCATCTGTTCTGCTAGAGTACCGGGAGTTTCAAACTGGTCAGTGGTAGGGACCCTGTCCTCTGCTCTATTACGGCTCCTTGGGGTAGGCCGTCCTCTGTCTCCTTTCACTTCATCCTTCCTCCCGGGAGTGCTCATCTGTTCTGCTAGAGTACCGGGAGTTTCAAACTGGTCAGTGGTAGGGACCCTGTCCTCTGCTCTATTACGGCTCCTTGGGGTAGGCCGTCCTCTGTCTCCTTTCACTTCATCCTTCCTCCCGGGAGTGCTCATCTGTTCTGCTAGAGTACCGGGAGTTTCATCTAGAATATCAAATAGCTCCCTATCTGACTTCCTTATTGAATGAATGTATAATCCAGGGAAGAGTGCCATATTGTTGGAAAGAAGCGGATGTCGTAATCTTGAAAAAAGCAAAGGACAAGGATCCAACAAATCCAAAGTCATATAGACCTATCTGTTTGTTAAATGTTTTAGGAAAATTACAAGAGAAATTGATATATAAAAGGATTATTGAGTATAGAGTGATGATAGGTATGACGGAGAATCAATATGGATTTAGAAAAGGAATTTCAACAGAGGATGCCTTAAATGCTTTAACGATGAATGTAAAAACTTCAGATCAAAAATATGTCGTAGGAATAACAGTTGATATATCTGGCGCCTTTGATAATGTATGGTGGCCCGAATTATTTGATATATTTAAAATCAAAAATTATCCAGCAACCATAGTCAATTTATTAAAGGATTATTGTATTAATAGAAGAGTATATATTACGGGAAATGATCGTAAGATTATCAAAGATATCACTAAAGGGTGCCCGCAAGGTTCAATCCTCGGTCCCCTTTTCTGGGATATTTTAATCGAGCCTTTAATTGAAAAATTGTTGTCCATGGTAGAAGTGAAGGATGTGATAGCGTATGCTGATGATGTCGTCGTGTTATTTGAAGCTAATAGTAGAAATGAAATTGAAATAAAAGGACGAAGTATTTTACAGATCTTGGAACAATGGTGCCATACCGTTAAATTACAGGTAGCACCGGCAAAATCGGCGTATCTCATCTTCAAAGGACAGTTGAAAAGAAATCCCATCCTGAAGATAAATGGACAAATAATTAAACGTGAAACCCAGGTTAGATATCTAGGACTACAGGTCGACGAGAAATTAAATTTTGACGAGCATGTGAAAAAAGTATCGGACAAGGCTGGAAATATTACGATGAAAATAGCTACTTTGTCAACTAGAAATTTTAAATTACCGATAGAAGCCATAAGAATATATATCAATAGTATCATGATTGGCATCACCGGTTATGGGGCAGCTATTTGGGCTCATCGCCTTCGACTGCAGAAAAATGTTAAGATCCTCAGAAGTATGCAGAGGCAGTTTTTGCTACGTTCAACCGGAGCAGTTAGAACATCATCGACGATGTCATTATTGATTATATTGGGAATATGGCCTATAGATTATGTTATAAGAAGACGAGGAGCATTATATTGGCTGAAGAAAGATAGACAAGATAAAGTAGAAGAAATTATGGGTAGAAGATGTTATGATAAACGAACTGTGAATCAACTAATTTTGGACGAATGGCAACATGAGTGGAATATTATGGAAGAAAGTAGAAGAGTATATAGTATATTTCCATATGTAAGAGAAAGAATTAAAATGACATATATTTCACCCAAACAAGGACTCATACATTATTTTACGGGACATGGAGCCTTTGGTATATATCTGAAGAGGATAAAAAGATTTGATTTAGATATTTGTAATATATGTGACGTGCAAGATACTCCCGAACATTGTCTGTTTGAATGTGTGAAATATGAAGAGGATATTTTTGAACAACGACAACTGATAGCAGGCAAATCAATTTACGAGATAGTTCGGAATATCGATGATTATAAAATTTTAGAGGAAATTGCAAAATTTGTATTTATCAAAGGACATGAAAATTATATTGAATCCAGACAGAGGGAATCCAGAAGAGGAGTACGACAACAACAAAGAGTATCCATCAGCTCAAGAGTGACCAGATCTCAAACAGTAGAGGATCGAGTTTCACAGAGGAGCGAGGAGCAGGAGGAGCAGGAATATCAGGAGCCAAGCACGATCAATCGCAGACGGCACTACTGGGTGTCGTTGGGCAGGATTGGGACGGCTGGCCGGAGAAGGATGGATCGAGAGTTGGAGCCTCCATAAGAAGATTTAATACCGATAGAGACAGGTAGATTTGACATCTGAAACTGATGAACCATCCTTTTCTCCTGATGCATGTAGGAAACTATGTGATTCCGGTTGAGGAAAGGATCGGATACCAGGGACAGGTGTTTAATCAATTAGTATGTAGGAACGGTAATTCTAGTAGATGTTTAGTATCTGTATTATGTATTCAATGTAGTTCCAATTGTTTTGTATATGTAAAGAATTACCGTTGTAGTAATAGTTTAGTTTTGAGTTTTGTAAGTCACTGGTTTCCAGTGACATAGGTTTAGATATAGTTAGTTAGTTAGTTAGCTTAGATTTAGAAATATCTGCAAAATATGTATTGAAATTGATAAAAATAAAGTTGAAAAGAGGAAAAAAGGAAAATAAAATTTGTGGAAGCTATGTCTTGGTTTTGGTTTTGCTTCAAGATGCCAAGACATGGTAAGCAGATTTTATTTTTATTTTTTTTTTTTTTTTTTTTTTTTTTTTTTTCAAACTGGTCAGTGGTAGGGACCCTGTCCTCTGCTCTATTACGGCTCCTTGGGGTAGGCCGTCCTCTGTCTCCTTTCACTTCATCCTTCCTCCCGGGAGTGCTCATCTGTTCTGCTAGAGTACCGGGAGTTTCAAACTGGTCAGTGGTAGGGACCCTGTCCTCTGCTCTATTACGGCTCCTTGGGGTAGGCCGTCCTCTGTCTCCTTTCACTTCATCCTTCCCCCCGGGAGTGCTCATCTGTTCTGCTAGAGTACCGGGAGTTTCAAACTGGTCAGTGGTAGGGACCCTGTCCTCTGCTCTATTACGGCTCCTTGTGGTAGGCCGTCCTCTGTCTCCTTTCACTTCATCCTTCCTCCCGGGAGTGCTCATCTGTTCTGCTAGAGTACCGGGAGTTTCAAACTGGTCAGTGGTAGGGACCCTGTCCTCTGCTCTATTACGGCTCCTTGAGATAGGCCGCCCTCTGTCTCCTTTCACTTCATCCTTCCTCCCGGGAGTGCTCATCGGTTCTGCTGGACTACCGGGAGTTTCAAACTGGTCAGTGGTAGGGACCCTGCGCTCTGCTCTATTACGGCTCCTAGGGGTAGGCCGCCCTCTGTCTCCTTTCACCTCATCCTTCCTCCCGGGAGTGCTCATCGGTTCTGCTAGACTACCGGGAGTTTCAAACTGGTCAGTGGTAGGGACCCTGCCCTCTGCTCTATTACGGCTCCTAGGGGTGGGCCGCCCTCTGTCTCCTTTCACTTCATCCTTCCTCCCGGGAGTGCTCCACTCGTGGCATTCGTACAAAAGATCATTCTTGTCGAAATGCCGAATCTCTTCCATATATCCCATTCTAGCTTCAGAAACAAAAGCGTTATACGAAGTCTACTATTAAAGCTAAATAAATTCGTAGAGAACTTCACAGCGTCACAGAGAACCATTACACAACGTAACAGTAAAGCCATACTACATACTGTTTATGTAATTGAATCAAATTTCTGTAATAATGAGAGAACAAGTGAAAGAGTGGATGTTGTTTGAAATAGATACAAATATGAGTAATTTATATGGAGAGCACTTTTATCTTCCTAAATATACTTATAGTTAAGCTAAATTTAGCAAGCTTACACATATCACGTCTATAAGGGGCGCTAATATCATCTCTGAAAAGTAAAAGTTCATACACATCATGAATATCCTTTCCATGATGTCACTATGAATCATGGGGGAAGTTCTGCGAAAAAGATGCTCCTCGAAGAATGCATTTTCTAAAAATGAATCATGAGTGAGTGTGTATCTAGAAATTTACATCCTAAGTATCTGATTGTACTGTTTTATTTCGATATTTTTAATTTCTCTGTCATGTGGGTATGCCTTAGGTACCGAATGTATTACAATCCACCCCCCCCCCCAATGATATGGTTATTTCAGTAAAAGGACACGTTCTAATGGTCCCTGGAGTGTTGAAAATTGTATTTTTTAAAGAAAGGCCCCTGTTTGTTTGTGTATGTATTTTTAACGTCCTCCAACGTTACGTCATATCGGACGATGAATGAAATGGGTGAAATGGCGCTGAAATGAGTCCAGGTTCCATAGAGCTTAGATTAATTAGACATTAATTTATCATGATAAGAAAAAACCTCGTAAAAACCTTATCAGAGACTTACCCTGACCAAGATTCGAACTGGGGACCCCTTGAACGTGTCCAAACTGGAATAATGATCAAGTTTGATATTTATCTAAGTTATTTATATAATATTTCATTGATAAATCCTGCTAACCCAAACTATGCTTTACACGGAGCATTCTTTTTTAACATTTTAGATTTTCTCAAAACTACCACATGAAATAGACAGGCATTGTTAAGACATAGTTTATATCAAACAACTTTTTGTGGCATTAACTATTTCTGAGAGAATATTGTTTGGAGTTACTGTCACTATTCATTGGTTTCCCGGTGTAGCATAGAAAGATAGTACCTCGAAATTTGTAATGAAACATTTCTGTAAACGTTTATCTGGATTAACTTAAAGTAGATAGACAATAAGGTCTTGTAGGAACATATTAATAGACAATCAGTTTGAGATAGGAGAACTTATGGTCCACGAATACAAATTACAAAGTAGAGTCTTAAATTTGCAGGTGCGTATGCACGTCACTAATGAGGTCCACTTTAACTGTTAAGGTGTGCTGAAAAAACAAGTGAATAATTAGGAGAGTGCGTGTTCAGCGTAATGGCTTTGTTGTAAGAAGTGTGAAACTGTACATGCATTACAATTTCGGGTGCAGATCGTGCAATGCCCACGAATTATCTTGCGCGCACGCGCGTGTGTGTGTGGTTTTTTATTGTTTCTTTCACGATTTTTCTTTTCTTTTATAAGAAACATTTGGAGCTGCAATCGCGTGCGGGAAGAGCCCAGGTAGAAAAAGTGAACGTTGAATTAAGTGCAGGGATATCTGAACGCACACTTGAATTACTTGCAAGTCTGTCCTTGGACATCCCTTGAGTGATCAGTCGAAAAAGTGACTAGTCATTTGGTGTCTTCAAGACGATGCTGATCTCATCTTATCTTCAACAAGGTTAATGAAGAACTTGAATTTAAGTTTTAATCTAAATACGGTATATTCGGACTTCGAAAAAGCCTTAAATATGGCTATTTGTAAAATTCTATGAAGTGCAAACTTACGGGGGTGTAAATTTCACCTCGGACAAAATTAAATAAATAAATAACTCATGGCGCGACAGCCCATTGAGGGCCAAATCCTGCCAACCCGACTGCCGCCTCACGCCCACATACGCAAGGTAGAGGTGGGGAGGAGATGTGGTCAGCATCTCGGCACCCCCAGCCGGAAAGTTGGCTTTCTTGAACAGGGCTGCTTACCTATCGTAAACTCCTCAGTGGCCTCACGATGCTGTGTGGGCACCGCTCCTCTACCCAGGACTTAAAATCCACATACCCAGAGGTGGAACCGATCCATGGGCACATTCCGTGGCAGGGAACCAAAGCATTATGCCTTAGGCCACTACGCCACGGCGCAGGACCCTCGGACAAAGTTGGTGGAGGAAAATACAGAATGTTGGTCCTAGTACTGTTTATAAACAAAAGGAAACTGAGATTGGTAATTTTCTGAGTTTTTTTTTTTTTCGAGTGGAGAAAAAATCCATTTATGGATTTCCACTGTGTTGGAGGGCACAGTGGGGTATGTGGGCTTCACCTCAAGGGTACTACTCCGCTAAAAAACCTCCACCGGATTGGGAAGGAGAAATGTGCTGCGGTACCGCCTAAAGCACCCGCGCATTCCAGGTGGTGATCTTAGCTGTCTCGCAGTGCGATTCAGCAGAGTGGGTTTCTGATGCAGGGATACAGGCTTGACATGAAGCCCAGCCTGATCCACTGCCTATTTTGGATGGTATTTGTTAGGATTCCAGGTGTTATTTGTTGGGAAGTTTAGGGTAATTTATCACGCCGTAGCGCTGCGTCTTAAGTTTAGGTGTTTTATTGTCACTGCAAGTAATACTTGCAAGCTTGTCAGTAATAGTCTATTATACCTTACTGCTATCTTGCTGAACCTAAATGTAAATCTAGTTTGCATTATCGGCATTTGCCTTTAATGGTCAGTTGTAATTATCTGCCGTCAGCATCGTTAAAGTGTGTGAAAGCCTTTTCATAGTCCATGTATCTGCTTGGTCGATATTTTAGAGTGCGCACTCGGCGGGCGGCCTACCTATTCAATTGTAGGTGCGAGCCTGTGCCACTCACGGGGGACCCTCTTTCCCCGGGGCCGCCTTGGCCACTGTTTGGCGCAAGGACTTGAGGGCTGTGGGAGGTGTGTGTGTGTGTGTGTGTGTGTGTGTGTGTGTGTGTGTGTGTGTGTGTGTGTGTATGTGTGTGTATGTTGGTGTACGCGTATGTTTAACTCCGATCAGCGATGTAAAGCATCTGGAAGGTTAACTAGGTTTTCCGGATATTGTTGTAGGTCTACCTCTGGCTCCCCGAGATTAATTGTTCTTTCAAAAAGAGACAGTGGCCTTGCGTGTTTATCGTGTGTTGTGTCATATTCCCCTAGTGCCCGTATTAGTATATTGTGGTTTGTGTTCTTCTCGAGTAGATTGAAGCTGAGCCTTTTAATGAATTGCTCGATGGAACGCATTTTTAACTCCTCGTGGAGTTGGTATGCCGGTGCGAGTGGTGATAGCCTGGTAATAATACCAAGTATTCTACTTTGCATTGTTTGCAATCTCTTAATGTGCGTTTTGGCTGCATGTCCCCATACGGGGGCAGCGTAAGTTAGGATGGGTCTAATAAGTGTTTTATATAGTGTTTTTCCCATCTCTAGTTTTAGTGAGCTGTTTGTATTAATAATTAGGTACAGTTTATTTAATTGGGCATTTGCTTTTGCTCTTACTGTGCTAATGTGTTGAAATTCTGAAGCTATTTTTCGGTCTTTCGTATTTAAGTTCCAACCAAATGGAAGACTGTTTTGCTGATTACATCATGGCAATATAACCTAATGACAGGCAAGCCCATTAATTTTGTGATTATATTCTAGAAAATTACATCGTACGTGATAACCTATTTCCTCCAAATTTATGGGTGAGTTTTCTTCCTCTTACATGCATACAACCAATGCAGGTGAATCCTTTCATGCACATCTAAACAGTTTGTTCTATTCCCCACACCCCTGACATTTACCCGGTGTTAGACGTCCTGAAAGACATTCAAGCCAAAGTGTATATAAAATAAGTTCTGAATCGGCAATTAGACGACCAGCAATTCGAAGAAGAGAAACCGCTATTCATAATAAAATGACGGAACTACAAACCATTGAACCATTTCAGTTCATTAAAAGGTATGTTATCAATGTCGGCCCCAAGTACGAAGGTGGTCTGAAAAGTTTCCGACCTAATAAAGATACAAAACATTTTTTCGGAAATTTTTTCTTTTATTTTTCAACATAGACTCCTTGTAACTCTACACAATTCTCCCAGCGATACTCCCATCTCTATAACCCGTCCAAAGAGTACTCGGCGTTTTTCTCTGCAAAATAATTATTCACGAAGGCGATTGCCTCTTCATTTGACGAAAATCACTGTCCTCCGAGCGCAGTTTTCAGATGAGGAAACAAAAACAAGTCGCTTGGGGCTAGTTCTGGTGAGTAATGCGGATGATCAAGCAGTTCAAACCGTAATTCGTGGATTTTCGCCATTGCAACCGCTGAGGTATGAGATGGTGCGTTGTCTTGGTGAAACAGGATTTTCTTTTTCTGCAAATATGGCCGTTTTCCGCAAGTTCTGCCTTCAGCTTGTCAAGTCATGGTGCGTAGCATGCTTCTGTAATGGTTTCTCCTTTCTGAAGATAACCGATTAAAATAATTTCATGATTATTTAAAAAAAAGAAAAAAAAAGCACTCGCCATCACTTTCCCAGCCGAAAAAAAGTTTTTGCTCTCCTTTGGAGCCGGTTCCCCCTTTTCAGTCCACTGTTTGGACTGTATTTTTGTTTCGGGCGTATAATGGTGTATCCAAGTTTCATCTACAGTAATCAATCG
>CM060950.1:405394845-405547856 GCA_030765055.1 Mantis religiosa
CTCATGTCTAAATGTTGATTTAATATGTGACAAACACGTTCTTTTGACATGTTCATAGCCCCTGCTATGTCTCTCACTTTAATTCGGTGGTGAACTTCGGCGATGTTTTCGTAGGTAGTTGCAGTTTTGGACATCCCGAACGTTCATCGTCTCCCAAGCTCTTACGGTCACGTTTAAATTCAGCTGCCCAAAATTTCACCGTGGTAAATGATGGTGCAGAGTCCCCATACACAGAATCCAATTCATCTTTGATTTGCGTAGGCGTATTGCCTTTCAAAAACAAATATTTAATGACAGCTCGATACCTGATGTTGTGCATTTTCATAAAAACACTCATATCAACTCACTCAAACGACTGTAACATAACAGTTGAGCGTCCAAAATGGCTGAAACTTTGGTGAGTAACTGTCAACAGATGAACAGCGAAATTCACTAGCTTTTATTTACCTGCCATCTTCATGTTGAGGTCGCAAACTTTTCAGACCACCATCGTATTTTATAAAGTTCTTCTAATAGTTCCACATATGTGTTGGTACTTGGTAAATCACTGTCACATGTATAAGCTACGTCACATCCAGAATAATTAACAATTTTGCATCTACTTGGTTTCTTGATCTTTCACTACTGTTTTCGCTCTTACTGGCTATTTTCCTGAAAATACCATCACTTTCGCTTTATTTACTGAAATATTTAGTTCGTACCTTTATAATAGTTTATGGAACATATACATGGTCTTATGTAATTTTCAGTTGTTTGTATTATATAGTGCGATCAATATAAACCAGAACCATTGCAATAGGTCATAACTTTTGAATCAATAATAGGGCACACGTGCAACTTTGGAAGAATGTAACACACAATTGGGAGATTCCATTACACTATTTACATCTCAGAGATAATGTTGGAAGTATCCTCCACCAGCATCTATACATGTTTGCACTCGTCTCACCATATTCTCTGAAGTTTTACGGAGAGTATCCACGCTAATGTTACTTATTTCGGTTCGAATGGATTCCTTGAGAACATAAATTGTCCGTGGCCTATTCTTACACACTCTATTTTTAAATACCCCGACAGGAAAAAATCCGGTGAGGTTAGGTCAGGGGATCTAGGGGGCACAGACCTTTAGAGATTATTCGATTATCAAAGAAACTGTTACAAGTTCCATGCTGTCATTAGATGTATTGCACGTTGTTCCATCTTGCTGGAAATAACTTTCTCTCAATTCGATATCATCTCCGTAAAACTTCAGAGAATATGGCGAGGCGAGTGCAAACATGTATAGATGTTGGTAGAGGACACTTCCAACATTTTCTCTGAGATGTAAGTAGTGTAATGTAATCTTCCAATTGTGTAATACGAGGGCTGTTCAATAAAGAATGATCACAATATTTTTTGGCAACGTACCTTCACTCATAATTTTGATGGCCCTTCTCAAAATAGTCTCCACTGAATGCAATGCACTTGTCCCAGCGTTTCTGCCAGTCTTCAAAGACATGCTGGGAACCATTTTTGAGAGATACTTCAAAATCGCCTCCGCAGCCTTCACCACTGCCTCTGATGATGGATAATGCCTCCCACGAAAGCGTTTCTTGAAGTTAGGGAATAGAAAAAGGTCACATGGGGCTAAATCCGGACTATAGGGAGGGTGAGGGATGCACTTCACGTTGATTTTTGCAAGATATTCAGCAACAACATTGGCAGTATGCGGCCACGCATTATCGTGGCGCAGCATCCAGCCTGCTTCACGAAAATGTAGTCTTTTGCGCCTGATATGGACATCATGCAGTGTTATCCAGTTACTGATGTTTGTGCAGGTTCATCATACTGATAAACCATTCCATGAATATCACAGAATGAGATGACCATAACTTTCCTAGCAGAAGCAAACACTTTTGCTTTTTGGGGGTTGGTGATGAAGGAGATTTGCACACTGAGCTTTGCTGTTTGCTCTTAGTATCAAAATGATGTAGCCGAGTTTCATCAGCAGTGATTACATTTGAAAGAAACTCCGGATCTTCCTCTAACATCAACTTTAACTGCATGGTACCTCCATTACAGCGGTAGGCGATACGTAATATGTCTGAACTTGTCTGGTTCTCACAGGCGAGAACCAAGAGTACCAACAATGAAACTACTACGGCGTGTTTGTTTCACATTAAGCTAACAGAATATAAATTGAATTTTAGTGCAAAAAATTATGTCCGTAAAAAAATGGTTCAGGTTTAGATGGATCGCAATGTACAAAGATAGTCTGCACGTAGCAATTCACTAAGTTTAAGTTTTTTCCTTTGTGTAAATTGGTAGATAGGGTGCATATCCTTACGACGATGGAATGGCCACGACCTGGGACATTATCCAAATATTGCATTTGTAAGTCGAATATGAAATACGGGGTGAAAATAAAAGCACACTTTAAGATATACGCGTAAAAGAAGCAAATTGAAATATTAAACTTGTTAACAAAAGAGACAAAACATCCATTACATGCAACATAAATTGTGTGGAGTTTAGAAATTCTTTGTCATACCAAGCGAGTATGCTTTCTGACAGCAAGGAAGCAACGCGCAGTTCTATTACATTCCTCTATCTAATTTTAAATATAGCTGCATTACTTGGTAAATAAACGGAATAACCGCTTAAGTTTCCGGAATCTCACACCGTGTATATAACGTACTTGTTACCACAACTTCCTAGTTACTTCAGCCAGTTCAAGGTCCTTATCTCAAACTAGGAAAAGTTCTGCATGGAATATTTACGTCGTATAGAAGAATTTCCTTCGTGATGTCAATCTATTCCCCATCCTTCTAGTCACGTATTCTTCCATAAAGGTGAACACCCTTGTGAAATAATTCGAGTTTTCTTATTATATGACTCAAATGCTAATGAACTCTTCTCCCATACCATAAGTCCTCAATTCGACTCCCCAATACCAAACCACCTTCACACATAACAGAAGTATCAGGGTCGTTAATGCCAAGAGTGTGGTTTAACACCAATTGTTTGTTATGTATCTATTAATTATAAAAGAATGGAAATAAAACGTCATGGAAAAATATCCATAAATAGAAATGTACAAATATTGAATACACTCTTCGCAGATGATGTGGTGCAGATGGTCACCAATAAATATTAGTTTTCTTTATATAATTTCAAGTCAATATTCAGTAGAAATTTATTATAAAACAAACATTATGACCTTCACTTGTAAAGTACAAATGGAAATAAAATTTGTTTAGAAAAGAAGATGCTGGGACTTATGTGTGTATTTCCAAAATGAAAGAGAATTATTCCAGAAAATCAACAAACACACTGCCCGCCTCGGTAGCGTAGATGGTAGCGTGTCTGTCTTACGTTCACGAGGTCCCTAGTTCAAATCCTGGTCAGGGTGAGTTACCTGGATAAGGGGGTTTTCCGGGATTTTCCCTTATCGTGAAAGGCGAATGTCGGGTAACTCTAAGCTCTATGGACCCCGGGCTCATTTAAGCATCATTTCACCCATTCCATTCATCGTCCGATATGACTTAACGTTGGAGGACGTAAATTACTATATATGTGTGTGTGTGTGTGTGTGTGTATGTGTGTGTGTGTGTGTGTGTGTGTGTGTGTGTGTGTGACTTTGTGGGTTCGTAGAATTAAAAATCCAATTTTCAGAAATTCTAAGTGTTCTTTATTTCCATAGAAATACTCTGATCAATTCTCACGTAACAACATTACATCACATACACACCCCAATCTACCAAGATCGATTACAATAACAATCAGCTCTCGTTACAACACTCTTGTTCACTGGTGTGTCACAATCGCTTATATATCTCATTCATAAATTCGAGAGGTTTCGGAGTACAAACGAGAAACCAACTTTTCTCTGTCAATCACGATATCACTAGAACCTTCCAAACGTGAAATCCTATCTGAGCCGGCAAGTCCTTTATCTGAGCTATCTTTATTTGCCGCCTCTTTGTGAACACTAGCCGCGCTATCGTTAACTGCTTATGCAAGCTCTTTATTACCCTGAAACACTATCCGCCGTTTGTTATCTATTTGCGCCGAATGTCCGTTACCTCATTATTAAAACTACAGGAATAATAAATAATGTGCCCACTTCATCATTTGTTTGCCTCCCATACAAGATCTCCTGAGTTCCAATCTCGGTTAGTGTGAGCTATCCCAATAAGTCTTTTTCCTCTTTCATTAAGAAGACGAAAGACAAGTAACTTTAAGCTCTTGGGCTCATTTAAGAAACATTTTACCCATTTCATTCGTCACCCAATGTGACCCACTAAGTTAAAGGACATTAGAAAACAAAACAAATATTGTGTTACATTCACAAAACCTTGTCTACCCATTATTCGGTAAACTATCTGTAAAAAAATGTATTCTATTTGTTTCCTGTTAACTGAGGTAAACATTTACAGAACTGATTTTAATACACATGTCCTTGTAGGTATTTACAACGGGAATAGAGATTTTCAATAGGATTAAGTGATAGTCAAATCTTTTAAGAGGTGTTCGCTATGTGATTGTTTGAAATTCCTTCTACATGAATGATCAGCAAAAATATCGTAAAATAATAATAATAATAATAATAATAATAATAATAATAATAATAATAATAATAATAATAATAATAATAATCATGATGATGATGATGATGATAATAATAATAATAATAATAATAATAATAATAATAATAATAATAATAATAATAATAATAATAATAATAATAATAATAATAATAATAATAATAATAATAATAATAATAATAATAATAATAATAATAATAATAATAATAATAATAATAATAATAATAATAATAATAATAATAATAATAATAATAATAATAATAATAATAATAATAATAATAATAATAATAATAATAATAATAATAATAATAATAATAATAATAATAATAACGAAATTAATAATAGACATTTTAGAGAAAGGTCTGTGAGTGTGTAGTGTTTATCACCCACTTTTACTACGTGCGGCAATGCAGGCGGTGACTGATGGACATGAGATGAAGAAAGAGCACCGGTAGAATGAGATGGCGGGGGAAACCGGAACGCCGTGTTGGTCACATATCTCACTTTGCGGACCCCTGGGATCGAACCCGGCAGCCTTGGTGAGAGTCGAGCGGTCTAACCACTCAGACACGGCGTGGCCCAAGTTCTCTGAGTGTGAACAGCGTAACTAAAAATTAAAAAGTTAGTTAAATATCAAACTTGGTATTTAAATTCAGCCTTTTTCAAGGAAGCGACCTAAAGGTTTCCAAGAAAATCCTTACATTTGATACCATCTTTTGCATGGCAAAATTCTTGAAGGTTTTTATGAAATGTGTATTTGGAATTTTCTGCGAATGGTGTCTGAGGTTCTCTTCGTTTTGGACGACTTTTCCATAACTAGTAAACCGCAGGAGATAAGACAGCATCTTTACCCAAAAATGGAGATATGTTAAAACACTCAAGTTTTATGATACCGTTTTTGTGGACTGAACCATTTACCAGAGGCATTTCTTGTTATTTTTCTGAATTTTCCTATAGTTATATTTTTCTCAAACAGGAAGTCATTATACACTTTATTTTATCTATTGACCATTCAAACATAATGGAATTTCAGAGTCTTCACATAGCGACCAGTCCTTAAAACATGTGACTCTCGCTTAAAGTCTACTGTATTCCCAATTTCTCCTTGCACCTACAAGAAAATGAGCAATAAAATAATTTCTGCAATTGTTTATCTCGATCAACATGAACTTGATAGCGTTACAGTGAAACAGTCTGTATTTTAAGAGCTGGTTGCTATGTGATTGCTTTGAAAGTCTTTTTGCATTACCAGAATAAAAACACAACTGCATAAAATTAAATGAAAAAAATCTCTATTTAACATAAAATGTGTACTTTAACCATACTTTTTCCCCCAAAAATCTTTTTCTAAGATTTTTCCTGTATTTTAGGCTTTACGAATTGTGCAAATGTCATTCAAAGTCTATTCGCAGAAAATTTAAGATATACGTTTCATTTGTGATGGAAATAGCTCAAAGCTTAATTCAAATCCTTAGAGCTATTATGAAGAAAATCAACATTTTCGAAACATGTACGTTATTCTCCTTATCGCATACATGGAAGATGAACTTGAATATTGTGACTTTGTGGTTTTGTAGAACTACAAGACCAGTTTGCAGAAATTCAAAATGTTCTTTATTTCCGTAGAAATACACTTTGTATACCTTTGGCAGCAAGATGATATAGCATAAACGAACACAATCTCTCGTCACTTCTGCACACGTAAATAAGTGTTCACTTTCAAAACACAGCTGCAGGCACACGATATCAGTTCGGATTACGACTGTCCGGTAAACTAGCTACGGCTTCTTTTATATACCTCTCTCATCGTTCCAGAAACCAGTGGAATAATCTGTAACGCCAGACGAAAGACGAACCTTACAGCCATTTATCTGTCTATTTATCTGTTTCGGCAAGCTCTTATCTCCGCATTGCACTATTTGTCCCTTTGTGTGCGTTGGCCGCCAGTCGCAACAATGGGTTTGTGACAGTATCAAGCTTAGTGTATAAGGGACTTTGACCACACTTCCTTTTTCTAAAACTGTCGATTTTAGAACAAATTTTTAGAACAAACTATTTCCAGTGAAATATCAGCACCGAATTTTTGGGTGGAATGTAGTAGACTTTATTTACTGTATGTGTGGATTATATATATATAAAACTAATCCAGTTCAAAACAAGGTCAGTGATAAAAGTCATATAAACAAATATGTCATCACTACCGCTAAATCACGTGGTATCGTGTCATGTGCTTGAGAGCAAAGGAACCTCTTCTTTACTTCGTTTAAGAATTAACATGCATTTCAGATAAATCAACTCTGTTGCGTAATATATTTAATTAAAACAGTTACGAAAATATAAATTTGACAATTCTCTTCCAACATATAAAGATATATCACCATGTTAAATAACGAACTAATTTTTACCGCGCAACAGTCTATACTACAATAGCAGCCAATGAGGTGATAAGGTCACGTGATCGTTAAGATATACGGGGCAAGCTTATGTGAAACAAGGATTAAGTATAATGTAGGGACCCTGCCTTCTGCACTGCCGTGACTCCTTGGGTCGGCCGCCCTCTGCCTCACCTCGCCTCATCCTTCCTCCCGGGGATGCCCCACATGGAGGCATGGGTATAGTCGCGCTGGTGGAACGGTTACCATGGATTTATCTTTGTTAACACTTCAGCCAATGGAATTCGCAGGAATCACAAATGACAGATATATGTTCACTCCACGTGGAGTAATCAGTGCGTTATCTGAGAGGTATCTATTACCACAGATAAATCCATGGTAAGCGTTCGAACAGCGCGACTATGCAATAGATCAATTTTGGTCGCAGTGCCAAATCCCCTCGGTTGTAATTCTAATCCTATGTAGGATATTACTTTGTAATACAGCACTTCAAATGGACAGTCTTCTGCTTTAAAATGAAACACTAAACCATATTATCTTGAGTATTTATAGAGATTATTCTACTTCTTTAGTGGAACGTAAACTAAAAAAGTACCTACAAAATTTGGTCAAACATCTCCCTTCCTAAATTTTAATGAAACACGCTATTAGCTAACTTTAACATTACAAAAACTATTGACAAACTTAAATTTAGAATACGTTTTCTTTTTGTGATATATTTTGAAGTGACTTTCATCACATTGTTCGCATTCATAACTTGTTTATTTGCAAGAGAAGCCTTCCCTTTTTGTTTCTTGCCTCTTAAAGTGTTAACATGGTACTCCCTCACAGTATCTTTTTTGGATGTTGAGAGTATGTGATACAGACCGCCAGTCTACCCAAGGTGCTCTGCCCAGAATCTTCATCATCTGAGTTGCAAGTCATGTGATGACCTCGGTGATTGTAATTTTCTCCTATTTCGCTGCATGCCATAGCCAAAAAGCAGTAGAATCAGATAAGAATATAATCTGTGCCACAATTTCAAAGTCCTTTGCAAAGACTTTTTACTAAAATCCTTGGTCCGTCAGACTCTGTTCATGAAGTGGCTTCAAAGTTTGTTTGCCTATGTTTGAAACATGAAAACTCTTTGTGTTGTTGAGAGTGTATAAACATCCCTGTTGTCTCTCCACTTCATTGCTAAGACACTGCTTTTACGTCGAAAGGTCATGCTACGTTATTAGTTTTGTGCCCACTAAAACTTCTGGAAGCCATCTTCTCATCTTACTCAGATCCAGCAGCACGTGTACTTCCATCAGCCAAGTTGCTGGAATAGATCGGTCTAAAATAGAATCTATTATAGCGCTGGTGGAACGCTTTCCATGGATTTATCTTTGTTAATAGAAACCTCTCAGCTCGCTCGCTCGTCGTGCTGGCTGGCTGTATTTAGCCAGAAGGCTTTTGCTGCGTGCCCACCCGTTTTGGGTTTAACCGCAGGTAAGGTTTGTTCGGGATGTTTTAGGGTGACTTGTGGGTTTTTAGGTTGGAATACATTTGTAAGGCTACTCTAATTGTGCCTTGGGAATGAAAGGATAGGAGGCAATGCCTAGCACCCTGGTGTTTTGTTTCTGAAACTTAGGTTGGTAATTTTGATGCTAAACAGCTTAGGAGAATATGTAGAACTCAGCTTTTGCTGCTGTTAGGATTAGCTCCTGGGTTATCTTGGGTGCCCGCAAGCCATGCGGGGTACCCGATGTAAGCTAGAGCGACGTCTAGTGGGGTCATAATCTCCCAATGATCTGACAAGGGCGCTTCTATGGTTGGGTAAATTGGCGTATAATTTTGATGCCCGGCGCCTAATCTCGTCCTCCACGTATGGAAGACCTGAGGCTTCATGAAACAACCTGGTGGGAAAGTAGCGGCCCACAGAGTAGATAGACCGTAGTCATCTATTCTGTGCACGTTGAAGCCATGCCCCAGATTTCGCAGGCATAAAGCATGACGGGAATTACCAGCGCTCGGAAAAGGTTTAACCTCAGACGAGGCGGCATCGAGCTCGACCCCAACATTGGATACAGGGAAGCTATTGCTCCCTGTACCCTTGTCGCTAGGTCCCTGATGTGCTGGCGAAAGGTTAGACCTTCATCCAACGTAACTCCTAGGTACCGGACAGAGTTAGTCCACTCTATCCTTCGGCCTCGGAAGCTCAATGGGGGCAGTCTGCGGGGGTGTGGCGCTTAGTAAAAAGTATGGCGTGGCTTTTGTCCGGATTTACGGACATCCGCCAACGCCTACACCACTGTTGTGTGAACGCACTGATTATACTTGTAAAAGTGAAAGGGGTACTGATGCGCCTTCCGTTCGTGTGCTAAACACCAATGAACGCATCACTTCAACCAATGGAATTCGCAGAAATCAGAAGTGACAGATATATGTTCAGTCCGCGTGGAGTAATGAGCGCGTTATCTGAGAGGTATCTGTTACCAAAGATAAATCCATGGTAACCGTTCGAACAGCGCCACAATACCTAAATAAACAGCATGGTCTTTGTTCAGTCGATTGTTTTCAGACAATAATCGCATGACAACTGCTGATGATGAATTGTTAAGGTCAGGTTTTCTTGCAAAAACTTCAAAATTACAAACAACCACTGCTTGCCCTTTCAGTAATATAGTTTCAAAATATGTTTTGTTTTATATACAGGCTGGCGCAGGAAATGTCATACATTGAAATTATGTAATAAATATGCTAATTGCGGGTTGGGAACGCTGGAATAATGTGACAATTAGCCGCAGTTCATGCATGATTCAAAGAATTGTCAATATCGCGCATGAGTGATTTCACCGCTTCAGTTTAGTAAAACATGGACAAAGGCCGGTTGACGCTAGAACAAAAAGTGAAAACTGTTGTTTTACGTGGAAACGAAGAGCCTAGCAGAGAGGCAACGACATTTTCGTGTTCATTTTCGTGAGCTCCCTGCAGATAGCCAGTGTGTAGACTAACCACACAATTTGAAACTGACGGCCATCTTGTAGAGCAAAAGCGACCTCTTGTCTACACAATCCATACTCCAGGGGATATCGAGGCTGTGAGAGTGGCTTTGACACGAAGTCCCTGGAAATCCACGAGATGAGCTTCGGCCGAACTGGGCATCTCACGTTGTTCGCTTCAAAGAATACTTCATGCTGACGTGAAAGATTCCTATACACAATGAGTGTTACACAAACCGACGGAATATGACAAGGTACGGCGATTGCAGTTCGCGACTTCGGCTGTTGCAAATAATACCGTGATTCAACACATGGTATTCTGATGAGGTTTACGTTCATTTGAACGGTAGCGTCAATAGGCAGAATATTAGATTTTGGGCACAAGAACCTCCTGGTGTTGTACACGAGATAGAAAATTACGGAGAAAAAGTTAGTGCATGGGGTCCATATCCAGCCATGGAATCATTGGGCCAATCTTTTTAACGGCACAGTTAACAGTGCGCGCTACTTGGTCATGTTGCAGAACAATTTTCTTCTGCAACTTTATGCAACAGGGTTACCAATGGAGGCACAATAGTTTATGCAAAATGGAGCTCGTCCACATAGAGCAAACGTTATTTGCACCAACATTTAGGGCTCCGTGTGATGTCCCATCTATATCCTGAACTTTTTCAGGGTGGTTCAATATGGCCGCCACACAGCCTGGGTATTAATCCGTGTGATTATTTCTTGTGGGGATATTTGAATGCCCTCTATCGCCTATACTCTTTAATATCTATATTGATAATATTGTCACCTAATTATCGGAAGGCACGGCCAGCTAGCGGCAGGGTGGGCGACCGGAGGCATTCAGACCACGCCTACCCATTTATTTGTAGCGCTAACGAGGGGATGGTTGGAAAAACATCACTAGCCATCTCTTTCCCCTTCCCCATTGACGTCTGAAACCTTCAGGATGATTCACTGAGCCGCGAAACTTCCAGGTACAGCGATCTGCGTATATAAGGGATGAAGTGGACAGTTCAGTTGAGTTCTTGGCGAGCAGCCGTGAGGAGCGCCGATTGAGTGAACGGACCGGAAGACTGTGTACGTGTATCAGAGGAGTTGTACGTAATTGTGAGTGTGGCAGACGAACTGGTGGATTGTAATTGTGTGCGTTACGTAATTCTATGTAATCGGCAAGTGTCCCAACTGTAATTCGGTGGAAATAAAGAACATTTTGAGTTTGTGCAATTGGACTTTTAATTTCACGAACCCACAAAGTCACAATATGGTACAAGAATGGCAGCAGAGTATAAAACAAAATGTACTGAATGGAAACATAATTTTAAGTACAGTATTATTTGCTGATGACCAAGTGATAATATCCCACTCAGAAGATGGCATGCAAAGAGCAGTATATAGTTTAAACAACATAGCGGAAACATATAACCTTTCAATCTCAGAACACAAAACTAAAGTAATGGCTTTTAGAGGAAAGAACAACATAAGAAAAGATATTGTTATAAACAATAAACTAATAGAACAGGTTAATAGTTTTAACTATCTTGGCTACACAGTAGCAGTAGCAAATAACAACAAGGATATGTAGGTGAAATTAAAGAGATTTAATCAAATGTGTGGGGCTATAATAAGAACGCTGAACAGGAAAACGCGAAAGGAAACACAGATTAAATTTTATAAGATAATGGCAGACCCAACGTTAACATACGGTTCCGAAATATGGACCGTTGCAAAGAACCAACGAAAACAGCTAGAGTCGGCAGAGATGAGATTTTTGAGAAGCGTAGTAGGTTATAAAAGAATAGACCACGCAAGAAACGTAAAAATAAGAGAATAGCTTGGGATTTTTAATTTAAACAGTAAAATAATGAAGAATAAAAATGAATGGAAAGATCATAGTTTAAGAATGGACGCGGAACGACTTCCAAGAAGAGTTTTAGATTATATGCCGAAGGGAAAGAGAGATGTGGGACGCCCAGCTCTACGCTGGAAGGATCAGTAGGTTCTTGAAGAGAACGGAATGGGTCACAGGGCCCAATCCTTGAAGAAGAAGAACAAGAAGAAGAAGAAGAAGAAGAAGAAGAAGAGGAGGAAGAAGAAGATGATATTTAAAGGAGACAGTCTATCGCAACAAACCGCGCCCTCTAATGCAACTGCGAGTTGCTATCACAACTTTTTTTGCAGGGAATAATAGAGGACATGTACCTTAGAGTGGTCGAAAACGTCACAGTTCGTCTGGAAGAGGTGGTACGTCAACAAGGTGGACATACTGAACCCGTACTGCACGCTCACTGAGCATACATATTCTGATTATTAATGAAGGATAATATTGATATACTTTGGTTATCAAACGTTATATCAACAATTTTCAATGTATGACATTTCGTGCGCCACCCAGGTATCCATAATCTAAACTGACGTAGCTTCGAAAATGGTTTCTTTTATAGTGAGGTTTCCTGAAGGATGATACATCTTTCATTGTAGTATAGCAAAATAGATATTGAATAATGAATGAAATCCGTTTTCTCGAGGTTTCACTATTGTCAACTATTTGTAAACAAGACAATACTTGCGTAAACGGAACACGACTCATCTGTGGGCGGAAATTAAAGATCAGAACTGAATTGGTACTGCGGCGATAAAAAACTGAGGCCTTTTGGAAGCCCCAATGTGGAAGAATAAAGCTAAAAAAATGTCTGCTTTGCACTGCTTTGTATAACTTGAATTATGCTTCAGTTCATTATTTCTACACTTCTTTTGAGCGCGTAGCGGCACATACAAAATTGTTTGTGATTTTAAGTTCTTTTAATGCCATTATTAGAAATAGTTTAGCACAGTTCATTACAGAACTCGATTGGTCTGCAAGCACATGATCATCTGCCCATGTTGTTCCAAGAGGGAGCATACAGTTTGGTTGGTTACACCTCCATTCCCGTATTCAATAACATTTCTCCCGTCGTCACTATTAGGCTGCTGGTATAATTTTTCTACAGAAAATAAATGAATGCATATGGCTCATAAACATTTTCGGAATATGATTTCGCCCGCCTCGGTAGCGTAGATGGTAGCATGTCTGCCTCACGTTCAAAAGGTCCCGAGTTCGAATCTCGGTCAGGGTGAGTTACCTGGATAAGGTTTTTTCCGGGGTTTTCCCTTATCCTGAAAGACGAATTTCGGGTAACTTTAAGTTCCATGGACCCCGGATACATTTGAGCATCATTTCAACCATTTCATTCATCGTCCGATATGACAACGTTGGAGGACGTAAACTAAAAAAAAAAAAAAATGATTTCAAACTTCTGTAATGTTCAACATAGCTTCAGAATTACCACTGTGTTTCATCTCATCTATATAACTACAATAACTGCATTCAAAATGATCTAAATTATTAACTATTTCAACTGTAATCCGTCTCAAACTAGAACGATCCTATTGTAAACGTATAGGAAGGCACAAAGATACTTTAATGGATCGCTCTTATGCCGTTGATTGGTGGAGAGAAATTCATGGGTGTTTATAGAGGCCGTTCCCGCAGGTAAAGTTCCACCAATCAGAAGCCTAAAGCATTACGTTTATATCTTTCTCTTTCTCCCCTCCAATATGTTCACAGCGGATGTATTGCATCACATTAGCTATCATCTAGATTTCAGGTGCTCGGCCCTTTCAGTAAGTGGGGAGGCGGGAGTTTTGTTTTGGTTTCATTATGAAAATCACTTTCAATTTTTGACTTAGGAAGATAAATTTGGTTTTATTTTATTAATTAATTTTTATTTTATTTTATTTATTTACTTATTTTTTTGCTGACATGAAACTCACAGAAGTGGTGTACTTTTACAACGGTCGTCGATGCAGAATAGGAACAGTCAACAAGGAGAATCTTTCTTTGAAGACATGTGTAAAAAGATCAAGTGTAAATGCACAGATTAATCAAGAATACTAACGGTGTTTTGAAGGAAGTGCCACTTGCTGCCGTTGAAGCAGAAGCGCATATCCAATGCAAGAAAGAAAACAGCAGAAGAAATTACTTCGATATCTGAGATTTATATGGAAAAAATGGACCCATCATTTAAGTGGGATGTGAACTGGTGACGGAAATGTCTCGTCAGAAGTCGTGTAAAATTAACCTACACCGAAAAGGAGAAAACCACAAGTCGTGCAGGAAGAGCCAGAGAGTCGTGAAAATATCAATTTATCACCTGAACTATTAAAGATGAATGATGGCATTTCGTTCCTTTTAGCTGGCGATTTTTCTGTGCTACAAGAGAGTGTTTTGGAATAACTCCACTTAAAGAAAAACACACATGTTTATATACAAACTGTAGCTAACAATATAACCAGATATCAACCATCCACGCCGAACTTGGAAGCAGAAGTCACGGGAAGTCTAGAAAATATGAAATCATTACAATTTTACAAACAAATAAAACTAAACTGGGGACGAGAGGCATATGTAGATTACTGCAATAGGCAAGAGAGAGAAGGGTTAGCTTGGATAAGAACAGGAACAATATTCCTAAGAGGGATAAGAGGTAGGGAAAAGGGAATTTATGAATTGTGTGGTGGAAAAGTGTTTGTGCGTGTAGTGTTTAGCGCCCGCGTTTACTACATAAAGCACCGCAGGCGGTGACACTGATGATACATGAGATGAAGATGGAGCACCGGTGGAATGATATGGCGGGGGAAACCGGAGGTCCCGGAGAAAACCCGCCCCAGCGCCGTGTTGTATACCACAAATCTCACTTTGCGGTCGCCTGGGATCGAACCCGGGCCACCTTGGTGAGAGCCAAGCGGTCTAACCACTGAGCCACGGCGCGGCCTGTGGTGGAAAAGAAAGCATAGAACACTATGTAATAGAATGCGAGGAGGTTGCAATATGGAGAAAAAGGATTTGGGAGGAAAAATGAGAGAACGTAGAGAAGAGGATAGTAGCTATAAAAATGTTAACAGAAAAGGAGGAAAAGAAGGTAAGAAGTATTGGTGACTTCTTACGGAAAATTGACGAAAAATGGACAAGAAATGTAAAGAATATAAGAAAGGAAGATGGGGGTGGGAAAAAGGGGCTCAGTAAGTAACAATGAAGCATAGAGGTTAAGAGCTACCTGGCAGAGCAGAAGACCAGGGTGTCATAGAAACCAAGGTAGCAACAAGGTAAATACAAATAAATGCAGCCTAAAGTTGTAAATTATAAAATTTTGGAATATGCACAATAAATAATATATTAATTCATTCATTCCAAATAAGAAAATTCTTCCTTAAACCTCACTGTCTCACTTCACTCATGTCACTCACTTACTTCACTCACTCATTACACTCACTTCGTTCATTACGCACACTCACTTCACTCATGTCACTCACTCACTTCACTCACTCATTACACTCACTTCGTTCATTACGCACACTCACTTCACTCATTCATTTCATCCAAATGAGAAAACAGAGACTAACAGACGCTGTTTAAAACAATTCAAGAGAAAATTCCAGACTGGATCCTTAAGAATGTTAGTCAAGATTTTTGGCCTACAACAATTCAAGTTTTGAAGTCTGCGTCCCCAAGTGCAGAAATAGATTTCTGGATGTAATTAAAATGAGGAGACTGGACTGCATGTAAGGATGTGTTCTGCATTTGTCACATCCCGCTTAACAAACTTAGCTAAATGATACAAACATTCACCAGAAGCTCAGAAACTGTGTTCTACAACTATAGTTCTTCAGTACCAAAAGATATATGTTAACGTTAACACCTGAGGTTTAACTCCCATTAGTCCTGGACACATAGGATCAAGGACCTGGGCCTCCTTTTACCCGGGAGCCGAAACTCCAGGGATTTTTCCATAGGACAATATCTGGAGTCTAAAAAGCCCCCCATCGACTCGAAAATCAAGATAGGTGGAGGTGGATACGCTACTTACGCACGTCAACCCCGCAGGGAAGACTACCGAAAACCTCGGTGGGGCCGCCTGGTGATCTAGCACACCTATTAGCTCTGCAGGCTAGTACCCAGGACTTATTAGGCAACCCTCTACCCCCTCCAGGCGGCCGTAGCCTGCCCGGAGGTACCCAATTCCCCGTGGGTGTCGGGAACACACTGCCCCCTCGAGTGCAACCCAATCCGAACAGCTCCCAATCAGGGAGGGGCTCGAATGTTCGGCCCGAGGTTCCTCTAGTAACGTCAGAGGTACCACGAGTGCTAGGGGTCCGCAGCGCCCGCACCACGGCAGCTGAAGGGGACGGATCCCCTCCCCTACGGGGACCAAAAGATATATAGATTTATTTCAGTGATTGCTACAGAACTAACAACGCTGCCGAAGGATAGAATTACCTTTCAGCAAATTTGTGCACAGACCACACGCTAGAGTCAAGGCATTGAAGGATGAAGCAGAATATCAGGGATAACCAGATAGAACTCATTTGGGTGGGGGAGGGGATTTGTAGTTAAAGCTGACAAGAGAATTACTAATAGCTTGAAACGGTACATGTTACAAAAGTCTCAAAACTCTTGTCTTTGTGCAAACGTTAATTCAAATGACACAATCTCTTTCGAACGAAAACCTTGTACCGGAATGAACTTAATGAAGAAAAGTGACAAATTCTTGTTGCATGAGTTTTGTAAATAAATGAAGACGTCCTTAGCCATGAAGGAAAAAACAAACAAACGTGTAACGAGAGCTGATGTAAACAGGTGTAATCAGAACGCTATTGTAGATTATGATGTAATTCTGCTGCCATGAAGTGTATTTCTACGCAAACAATGCACATTTCGAATTTCTGCAAATTGGACCTTTAATTCCACGAACCCACAAAGTCACAATATATTCACATTACTTTTTCTATTCATTCATAAAAACTATTCTCTCAAAAATATATTTTACTTCTACTTCATTCTAATCTAGTTCTGCAACATCTGTAGAAGTACCTCGGAAATGGTTAATGCTACGAAATATTTTATTTGATATACCTTGTGTGATTTAACGAGATCTACATATTTTGTGTAGTCAATTGTTGAGTACCTTTTACTGTTTACAAGTTTTAAAAATTCATTCAGAATGAAGAGGACCACTGAAGTTATTCTCAGAAAAGTTAAGACATTTAATTTGTCATGCATTTGTTTTAGATATGTGGTAATTTGATACAATAATGTTTATGGGTGTACACAAGTTCCACGTTGTGGACGCCAATTTGAAGCAACAATATATGTGGCGAACAATGTTCCACTTGACAATACAGTTTGAAGCAATTTTGTTTAGCTCAGGGTAAAACAATGAAGTTTCTCACAGGGTATGCGTGGATGTGTGTGAGAAGGAGACTTTAATGACACTGGAATGCCCGTTTCCAACTTATTTATTCACTGCTTTTTTTTTTTTTTTTTTTTTTTTTTTTTTTTTTTTTTTTAGAACATCGAAATTGAAGTTGCCGACCAAGGGTTACCAATATCCCTGTTTAGAGTTACTGACGGCAGAATGTTTATTACTCGATAAACTTTATTCATTCCTCACGTATATATGAACCTACAAATATCCAAGACAGAACAAGAGGACCGCTCTAATCGGCTCCACGCCGAAGACTGTTTGAATGACCACAGATGCGCGTGGGTGTATATGTCACTTTCACTTTCTGAAAGCCCTCTTCATTCAACCAAAAATCTCTTTGTGGCTGTTTTGTCATGCCATTCTGAATAGTTCAAAGAATACCCTATTCATACAAGTCAAGTGAGCCCCTTTGGAAATCTGCTAAGGACACTGTTTCTTACATTGCTTTTGTTATAACAACTTTCCCCCAGCTGCTATTCGCCTTAAGTGGCCTTGCACGTTTTCTAACAAAGAACCAACATTCCATTGACATCCATCACGATTCTTTACTAATGGCAAACCTTAATTTCGGTATCAACTTTAATCAAAATCGTAGGAAACGTTTTTGAAAAAATACAAATCTTAGTGTGGCTGAAGTTACATTCGAAGTTTGGTATTTAATTAACTTTTCGTTTTTATAGTTATGCTACTCAAATACATATTTTTCTAAAGCGGGCTCTTTTGTAATCTGGGGGCCTCAAAACGTACATATATTTTCACTGAAATTTCATTGTCCAATTTAAGGGTGGAATACAATACATCTTCTATTTTTTATAGGCAAACAGTAGAAAAAATAAACATGAATTAATCAGGAGATGAATAGCTTACCAACATTCAATAATTAATATTATCTACTGTCAGCAATTAACTTGGTACAGAGATGTTTCACGGATGGGGATGAAAGACCGCCACCATTTTGGAATGGTTCGTAGTAGGAAGACATAAAATATACGACAGAAATGATTTTGTAAATCTATTCTTAAATAAACATGTAAAACAGTTTATCTAAGTGACGGGACTCTCCTTGAAATAATTTACGACTCATGCACCTTTGTAATCTGATAGGAAGCAGGCCTCGTGCTATCTTCTTAGAAGGAGACAGAAAATCAAGGTTGTCGCTGGTTCTTGGAGGGCAGTCTGATGTTCTTTTGTTTTTGTTCCTGTTTACATTATTTCAACAGTGTGCACCACAAACCTTGGATGAGTGGACGCTTTCTTTGTGTGTTTGGACTGATATGACGAAAGGCAAGGGAAAGTAACGTGTAACCAAAAGGTGTTTCCCCCGTATAGCCACCGCAGATGCTCATGTGATGTGCAGACGCAAAAAAACCAACCGGGACAGGTTCCTCGGCCTACCTTGACTTCGTGCGTGCCATTGGCAATGTTAATGTCATTGTAACCATAACCTAAGTATCAATAACAGTTGAATAACCGATATGGATAAAGTAAGAGAAACACTGTAACATGTATGCACCTATGAGAAGGTATACAGATTAACTGTGATTAGATTGATTTATGTTCAGTGAGTCCGCTATTAGCCACAAAGACTTGTAAACATTCAACGTATCAAAGAACTACACAATTTAATAACATAAATATTTGAATATTGAACATAAAAGAGACATTATATACCTACAGGCAATATAAAAACAAGGCAGGGATAATTATATATGATACAAAATCAAACACCCCCCTACATACTAGCAAATGTGTGTATACAAATACAATTCGATAGTTTCATTTTTTATTATTTATTTATTATTATGTTTTTTAACTTTCAGTTGGCTTTTGCCAGTACGTATCAACATTTTATATTAGAATTGCAATGGATAGCATTTATTGACTGGTATATGTTAGGTTGAAATGTCCCAAGCCTCTACAAAAGACCGCGCTTAAAGCATTTCCAGGTGGCTGGCTTTGTACGGAAAAACTGTTCTTCCCCCTAACCACAATGTCATAAACATCTTACGATACACCTGACCGGGTTGGAGGAGTAGAGAATGTTAGGCACGTGTTTACAGTTGAGAATACCTAGGGCTGTCGTTGTTTAAAATAACGTTTAGAAGAAACAAAATCAAGCTGAATTCCCTGTACGAAATAATCATTGATATTTTAAAATAAATTTTAAATGATTAATGTATTCTATAACAATACATAATATTACAACGCTTTATAACATAACTGAAAAGAGATATATTACCTATGCTGTTATGCTATAGTACTTATATTACCTACAAGAACTAAATGGAAAGCTTAGTAAAATATTCCGATTTGTTTTAGGACCATCATTACAATTTTAAAAGGGTTAAATTGCATCAGTGTGCATGAATTTGCGAAGTATATTTACTTGCAAATTAAAGAAGCACTTTGGATATTCTGGTAGTTAATAACAACAATAATAATGATAATAATAATGATAATAATAATGATAATAATTTATAAGCAAAGATTCTACGTTAGAGCTTTGTTTATTACAATTGTGAGCCGATTAATTCTAAAACATTTTCCTATATTCTATGGCAGCTACAGGTGGTGAATCAAATTTCAGTTGATTTAACAAAGCAGTAAATACCTCAAAAGTAAAAAACAAAACGAACTAAGGAATTAAAGAAAAACTAGCAAGGAAACTCTTACTCTTTTTCAATGCTGGAAGCTTTTTACAAGGATGTCTGCTAATTTTACAAGTTTGAATAAAGTTAAGCAGTGTAATTTTTTTTTTTGGGGGGGGGGTCCTGTTAGACACAATTTAAATAAATAATCATGTACATTCCGCATAATAATTAAATATGTCATAAACGCTTTAGAACTCGAGAAAGGTTAGAAATACTGTTAGGTATATATTACAAGTATGAACGGAAATCCATGTTAGCATATCCATGTTAGGTTCGATTCCCACGGTCTCCACATCTTAATTAAATTACGCAAGTGCTAAACGCTAAACTTTTATGACTTCTTTGGATGCAGGGAGAAGGTCGGTCGCAATCTGTATAGGGAACGGCTGGCGGTATAACGTCTTTTCGTTTTTCTCCCATATCTTTATTAGTAACAAAACCTGACTTAGTTATGGGAGATGTGTTTTGTTTTCCATATCTTCAGTGCAAAGAAGCTGGCCCCATAGCTCAGTCGGTAGAGCACTTGCCTGCCGTGCTAGGAGTCCCGAGTTCGATTTCCGACCGTGGGGTTGGGGATTTTTCTCCGATCAAGATAATTCCTCATCTTCCCGAGAGACTGGAAGTATGAATGAGAGTGCGAATGTATGCGTGATCTAATGATTAAAACCCAACGAATATGGGTTAACACCGACATGTTCCAAAGGAGAACGGCCGCCGATATGACCATTGGAGTTAAAGGCGGGGTATAAATGGAACAAAAAAATCCACATTGCCTTAGTGTGAGACATTTCTAGTAAACATTTTATCGTGGTACGCAACATCATCAGGAGAATCACTTTGTCATGCTGATGTTCCGAATCCGCGTCCCATTTTTCTTGAGGTTGTATCTCGCAGCTGAGACGGTAATATTTGAGATGTGCTCAAAAAATTCCAGAACTTTGTTCACAATATGTTTCTTTTTTAACCTTTTACTTACTGTTTATAGTGTCCGAAATACTCCCCTTCATGATTGATACACCGCTCCCAACGCCGTTTCCACTTCCGGAAGCAGTCACCTCTTTCTGAATCGCGCGAAACATCGTTGCAAATTTTCTTTTGCGTCGTCTATCGTTTCAGATCTTTGTACTTTCAACGATGGTTTCAAGTTTGGAAATAAAAAGTGTCAGCAGAACATTTCTGTCTCATTTGTGCAATCCAAAAGCTCTTTGCAGATTGCGAAGCGATAGCCTTGCTGGTCTTGACGCATGAGCCATGGGATGAACTTAACGGTAACACCGTGCTTTCCAAGATGCTGGGTCAAATTATTATAATTGACATAATCCACCTGAAATGTTACGTTTTTCTGCAAACTCTTAGACGGTCAGTGTTCGATTGGCGCATACTACTGGCATAAGCGTCGTCGATAGACGTCGAAGGTCGTCATAAACGAGGGACATCTCTAGCTTCCGGACCATTTTTAAACCGCGTGTACCATTCGTAACATCGACTACGGCTTAATAATTTATCACCGAAGGCTTCCTGCACCTTTTGGCGTGCCTCTGTAAACGTTCTCTTGAGTTTCACCCAAAATTTAATGTGTAGTGTTTAACGGCCGCTTTTACTACATGTGGCACTGTAGGCAGTGACACTGATGATACATGAGATGAACATGGAGCACTGGTGGAATGAGACGGTGGGGAAACCGGAGATACCGGAGAAAAACCCGCATCAGCGCCATGTTGTCCACCACAAATCTCACTTTGCGGTCGCCTGGAATCGAAGCCGGACCGTCTCACTTTGCGGTCGCCTGGTATCGAACCCGAGCCGTCTTTGTGAGAGTCGAGCGGTCTAACCACTCAGCCACGGCGTGACCAAATTTGATGCAGACACGTTCCTCTAACTCTGCAAACGTGCGACACAGCGTTCTACTCAATACACCACTGAACAATAACTAACATACATACAATAATGAAGCTTCCGGCATTTACACATAAGACACTGGCGTGTGCAGGGATGCCAATCGCATTTTGCTCCAACACTCCATTGGCGCAAAATTACGAATGTTCCGAAAATTTTTGAACCGACCTCTTGCATGTGTAAAATAGGTGTATTACGAATATGAAGTGTATTAGAAATATGGAAAGGCAGAGTCAGACTGAAAAATTTAATGTCATAGGCGGGATTTGAACCACGGATCTTCTGGTTGCCGTCCAGCCGCTCTAACCCTTGAGCTACTATGGCCAACGTGCCGACGTAACATTAAATTCTCCAACTGACTCGTGTTTTTCCCGGTAAACCACTTAGGAGTTCCCATAAACACATGAGACAACTACCTTAATGGCGACTTACTATATTGTAAGTACTTGAAGGCCCGGGCTTTATAGTTAACCACTATTAGTTCAATTATTGGAAATTAATATATGTATTAGAATATATGTATTAGAATATATGTATTATAATGTATTAGAAATAATATAAAATTCTGCAGGCGTGAACGAGATTCAAATCTAAAACCTCTTCTTTGTAAATCCGCAGGTAAACTTGTCCTAATTTGTGATGAAACCAGTCTTCGGGTTCGACTCCAGGCAGCCATTTGTGAGTCCTGGAGTGTAAGTCCTCCACGAAAAGGTAATGAGATGGAATGCGATATATTGTTTATCTTTTATATACATCTTAAGGGTACCCATAGATGAAATTTGTAATTTTTACAGCTTCTGTCAAATGTTCACAACATTTTGACAGAATTTTACATCTGTTTAAAATCTTATGAGAATACCGTTTTGGTTTTGAGCTTATTTTACTTGTATTACGTTACTTTATGATGTGTTTTACACACTGAACATATAGTAGTTTTGAAGAAAACAATATTATCACATTATTTAAATATTAATTCACAAATCTGGCATATGGAATGTTTCTACTTTGCTGTCTATTTTTAAACCTTGAAATATAAGTTTGATAATTTATTCTCAGTAGTCAAATTAACTATGACATACCTCGAGCTATTTAAAAGTGATTCAGAAACCACATGCCAGTTTTTAAATTCAATATTATGAGTCCGGTTTGATTGGTTACAAAACTACATCTATTAGAACATGCGCAAAGGTGCTAGAAAAACTCATTGGAAGTAAATACAAATCATTAGCTTTGTGCCTTTGGGCATTTTTTAATTGGTCACATGTTTAATCTTTAAAAAAACACAAGATCAAAAAGCATAATGAAGCTTAAGACTGCACACAATTTTAGGATAAAAGTATTTTTTTTTTTTTTTTTGAAAGTGTTGGCATCTCAGCTATAGACAAACTAAATTTACACGAAAACTGAATTAATAGCTATAAACTTGGTATCAATCAAAATATGTGTTCGCTCTTCTCTGATTAATTTAGATACTATTTTATTTAAATAAACTTACACCTAGGATTGAAGAGACTATGGAATGGACAATTGTATGGAAGAATCTTTTCTGTAAAGGTGTTCTAACCAATTGCCAAGAGACAGCCTACGAAGTATCCAACGAGACCGTGCCGATAGCGGAAAAACTCTGACGACACAAACCTGGACAATGTCTATACGTATTCTGTTCCCAAATTGATACCTTGGAACACGGATTTCCTCGTGCAGACAGGTTGATGTTTTCTAGACGGTGCTCAATTCCTATATCGCCCCAGCCAGAGGTTCCACCATGCCTTCTTGGCCGCCTGGGTAGGGTATATGGTAGTGTTTCTGCTTCACGTTCAAGAGATCACAAGTTCGAATTTCGACCAGAGTGAGTTACCTGGAAAAGGCTTTTTTTTCGGAGTTTACCCTCATCCTGAAAGATGAAAGTTCAGTAAATCTAAGCTCTATGGACCCTAAACTCACTTGAACCTTCGGAGGCTTGAGGCGGTACTTGCCCGTTAGGTACCTCATTGAGCCCTCCCGGCACTCAACACCTCATATGATAGGATATGGGAGGTTTACAACAGGTCGTGGTTTTTCTCAGGGGAGGTCTGCATGGATTCTCTCTTGAGTTTCAGGGAGTGGGTGCGTCCTGACAGTGTAGGGGTATTATCACATAGAAGACACCACGACGTTGAACGTCAAGTTTATTTATACAAGTCGCCCTCTCCACTCGTCACTGTGTGTTGATGTTATTCGCGCATTAGACGCGATATTTGGGATTTGCCCGTTGCTGTGCGCGTGATATGACGACTAGTCTGAATCACAGTCGCGAGTAAACTTGTAACTTACTAGGACGCGCCGAGTGGTGTATGTAGCTGTGTACGCGTTGTCGTTCCTGGACGTCGAGAACATTACTTCACGCAATAGAGTATTTCCGTTTGATTATTCAACAACAGAGTTTGGTAACATCTTAATGATGTAATATGTGCAGTTTCTCTCACTCGCTAACACAGAGTGTTCGATAACCGCCTAACGTGTGTTGCTCCGTCCATTCGCGAACACGGACTTGATGAACTTTCCGTACTTGTTGACCCCTTCACTCGTCACTACAGAGTGTTTTTGATAACCAACCAATATGTGTTGTCCCTTTCACTCGCCAGAACAGAGTGTTTTTCCTAGCAAACATCAAACGTCGCCATTGCACAAATTTCCCCTTGCTTTCGTAGAATTTTGGACACTTTAGAGGTCATGTGATTTCTTACTCGTTCCTTATAGGTTGTGTTTCATCCCTACTCTTAAATTTCATCGCAATTTCTAGTTTCTGAGGCATGTATTCCACGCAACTTTCACTTCCCCACGGTCTAGGTAATTAATGCAGAAGCACGTTTGAAAATGTGTATCTTAAATCTCACGTATCATGTGCAGACCAATGCATCGGCAGGCGACTCGCTGTCGCTTGGGTCTACCCCTCGGGTGATTCTCGAACAATGCCACCTTTGTCAGCTCAACACAAGGAAAATTCATGTGAGGGTAAGTGTTCATTTTCCTCGCTCTCTTTACACATTGGGTTCTTGTGCTTGCAATAAAATATATGTATTGGGATTGCCTGTTTAGTTTCTGCACCTGTATATTTAATCATTATCCTCTATATTTATTATAACTTAGCTTAATTCATATTGTGCTATCTATTCGCCCTTAATTATGCATTTAATATGACTTTCGCAGTTATTATGGCAATGTTATGCCTAACAGGGACGGTATCGGGCTCCGGCGCCTGGAATTTTGTTTCAAAAAACATATACCTCCAAAAATGTGCGATCGGGTTGGTAACGGGAACGTTACACTGGATAATTAAGAAAAATTCTGGAAACGATGCACAAAAGCTGAAATGATTTGGTTTCCTGATATAGGAACGTTGGAAGTTGATCACCTCTGGCTTCAGTGGTTGCATGCAGTCGTATATCACCAGATTTGAGGTTCATTAAACTGGTATTTGAAGTTAAAAATAAACTATAAATATTTTGACACACCTAATACACTGTAGGATCTAACTGCCATTCTTTCCTCACAATGTATAGAAACCTTCACTACGCTAAATAAAAAAATGATGTGTAGCTCAGTACCCCCCTCAAAAAAGGTAAAAACGTCCGAGAACTAAAAGGTTTAATTAAAAAAATTACAGAATTTCATTTGGAGTCCCCTTATCCATAGGTACCGCTGTGGGAAAATCACTTGACGGATTCATCTGTCGTGGTTTTAGATAGGCAAAAAAATGATGAAGGAGAAGCTTGTTAAAATAAATAAAGGAAAGGAGAAATGGATGGAAAGCAGGAAAGTACTTTCTCTTTGTTCTACACCACTTCTCGTAGTTCTACAGGAATCTAGCATTCATCGAAATGGGCATGGTTTGAGATTTCTCTTATGTGTATATTTTTAGTCCTTTATCCTTGTGGGAAATACGCCGCTTAAGTTAGGCGGAAAATTGAAAATATAAAACCAATCCGGGTTTTCCCTATTATTCTCGCTAGACGACTTCTCACCAAAGCAATATAATATTATTTCTGTATTTCTCGTGCCAAAACAATAACTATGAGAGTCATTTGATAAGTCTGGTAATATGTATATATATCGTGAACATTTCATCTTATTTCTCGACATAGTCTGCACTGATGGCTATAACATGGTCCATCGGTATTACAGCTTTTTCATTCCGTCGGAAAAATAGGTTTTGTCAAGGTCTGCAAAATATTCGTTGACGGCGATTATCGCTTCTTCATTTGATGAACATTTCTTGCCCACAAGTCAAATTTTCAAGTTTGGGAACAGGAAGAAGTCACTTGGAGCTAAATCTGGTGAATAAGGTGAACGAGGAACCAATTCAAAACCCAACTCATGCACTTTCGCCATTTCGATTGCTGATGTGTGCGATGCTTGCTGCATTATCCTGGTGAAAGAGCTTTTTTTTTTTTTTTTTTTTTTTTTTTTTTTTTTTTTTTTGCGTTTCAATCTCGGTCTCTTTTCAGTCAACTCATGTTGCAAACGACCCAACAATGAAGCATAATAGGCTCCAGTTATGGTTCTGCATTTTTCCAAGTAATTTATAAGGGTTGTAGAATCTCAAGAAACAGTAGCCATAACCTTACGAACTGACAAAATGGTCCTTGCCTTCTGTGGTGCACTTTCACCAGCCTTTGTCCATTGTTTTGTGTGCTGTTTTGACTCTGGTGTGTAATTATGGACCCAAACTTCATCTGCGGTCACAAATTGGCGCAAAAAGTCTTGCGGATTGCGATTAAACATCGCCAGACACTCGGTAGAAGTGTTCTTCCGGATGCCCTTTTGGTCGACGGTGAGCAATCGCGGCACCCATCTTGCACACAGCTTTTTTATTGTCAATTTTTCATGCAGGATATTGTACACGCGCTCAGTTGAGATGCCTACAGCCTCAGCAATCTCACAAATTTTGATTCGATGTTCTTGTATAACCAGATCGTGGATTGTTTCAATGGTGTCCAGTGTGATGACATCCATTGGGCGATCAGAGCGCGATTTATTTTCGGTGTTTCTAAGACCACGTTTAAATGCATTGATCCAAAGGTAAATGGTCTTACATTTTGGCGCATAGTCCGCGTGAACTTCATCCAATTCAGTTTTGACTTGTGCGGCAGTCCAGCCCTTCAAATGAAAATGTTTAATAACAGCACGAAACTCTGTTTTTTTTTGTTTTTCATTTTTAATCGCATCTATCACACTGACCAGTTCAGATGGCTGTCAACAATGAACTGTTTATTACAGCACATTCAAATTTCTGTACAATCTTTGGAATAATCAAGCTTACCACCCACAAAGTTGCAACAAAAAATTTCCAGAGAAAGAAATCTGTTATCACGATTCGGATTTTGATGAGCTAAAACTTATTTTTAAGACGTATAAAATGGCCCTAAAATGTTAAAATATGAGATAGTAATCACAGATTGACTTAATTTATTATGAATTAAATGTGAGTGTGCCAGTTGTTAGTTTATACCTGGATATAACTGCTCTTCAAAGGCAGCAGAATGTTGATGTGATAATTTAGAAAAGTAATTCAAACATGTTTGAAGAACCTAAAAAGAAAAGTTGGGAGATTGTTTTGGAAGCAGATCTTACAAAAATGTAGCTGTAACCAAGTTGCTGAAAATTCATTGTTGATGAAGAGGGCTTCACGGCCTTGACACGAGAACAAGGACAACCTGATTGTATCTAAAAAGAGAAAAACTGACCTGTCTCAGCCTCGTTTGGGACATATTTGCTAGCCAACCCTTATATAGGAATAATTTGTTACCAAAAATAAGTTGCTCCTACTACTCTGGTGAATTTACCTATATTTGAAAAGTGTTCCTTTTGTAGAATGTCAATAATATAAACATTTTTGTGTAAATGCAGGAAAGTAACCAAATAAAGACACAAATGGGAAGAAAACAGCAAAATAATAACGAAAAATCTAAAAAAAAAGTGCCCTAAAATAGAACTTGACATACCAAAAATTACCTAATATGTGACTAGCCCCTACGGCGCAGCAGCCCTTTCTGGGCCGAGGCCTATCGCCTGTTCGCTACATTACTCGTCTACCACAGGCATCTTGGGATGCAGTACTGGAGCATGGGACGTGATTAGTGCCCTGGTCTCTCCCGACCGGTATATGCTATCTTCTCAATCACGGTACGCCCCTCAGGGCCCTAACGAGGCTGAACGCAGCGGGAGAAAATCTCCTCCCCCGCCGGTTCCGCCAGTAATCGATCCCGGGTCTCCGTTTGCTAAACAGCAGCGCTAGCACCGCGCTAAGAAGACGACTCAGCATTTTCATTCTGTAGGGTCCTTAATGAGGATGCATGTACACAATGCCTATGATGCAACGAAGAGAAGATAGCTTCAGAATCCGGGTCCTGGTTATGCTATTCCAAAACAACCAGCACAAGATTCAAAGAAGTTTCCACTGCTTGAAAAAACAAATTTCCGTGTCACTATGACGATTAGGTTTCAGCACTTGTTTATTTAAAATCGTAGGTTTGGTAATTGTTCTGGGAGGCATGGCTTGATTTAGAGAGGTCAGAGAAGGTGGGAGTATAGTACAGTACAGTCTGACCATCAGCGCAGCTTACGTAACACGACGTATGTTTTTACACCTGCGAAATCGATATCCCATGTCTTTAAGTATTCTCCAGAATGTTTCCATAACTTCAAAAGGGATATCTTCTTTAATACCATTCATCAGCTTACGTACTGTAGGAATTTTCTATTTTGTTTTGGTAAAACTCGAGAAAAGTTCTGTGCACAACAAATTTTTCAAAATCATTGGAGCTCGAAACTTTTTGGATGGGAGCGATGTTTACCAGATGTTGAAAGTTTTTCTCCCGTACGCTTTTAATACTGAACGTTCACTTTTCCCCACTGCTGCTGCTGCTGTAGCATTATTAACAGAATAATAAGACCTTAACGTTTCTCTTCTTTAAAAACTGTAACACATTAAATATTCATTTTCTTTGTGAGTCATCAATGGATGTGGGTGATGTATTATTCACCTGGATATATAAATCTGTTTAGCATAAGAGTATGTATCGAACAAGCAATCTATGAACTGCTGTTAGCACATCACATCATTCATGAACGCCACAATCGATCTCAGAAGGTGATTTCCTTTTGCTTTAATTTACATTGCACAATGTGAGTAGTTTTGGCATAGGATACGATTCATTCCTTTATTATTCGTACACATTTTTCTGAGCAATAGCATTTTGGGATATGTGTTTAAAAATGACGTTAACAAATGTTGCGTAATAATTGTGAGAGCGTTAACAAAAGTGTTAAAATTCTTGCATTTCACCAACTTTATTTCTGAAAATGTTAACAATCATGTGTTAACTCCGAGAGACTTGTAAGTATTACAGATACAGAAAGCTGTGAATGAATCTTATTATTTTCTGAACGTACTGCGTTGCGCTTTTGTTTTTATTTTGGTTTCCACACAGCTGAAAAAACGGCGGGTGAAAAAAATCAGAAGCGAAGCCGTGGACAAATTTCTCATCACTGGAGAAAAAAAAATAGCCGAATTCGTTACTAACTATAAGGATATTGTGGAAAATAAGAGAATGGATGCGGTAAATGTGAAAGAGAAAGATGTGACGTGGGAAAATATTGGAAATGAGCTTAATTCGAATGCAAATGTCACCACCAGAAGTACGAAGCAATTTCGTCAGTATTACATAAATTTAAAACGAAGTGCGAAGAAGGACAGAAGTGACGAGTGACTTGAATGTTTCAAGACCGGAGGTGGGCAGTATATCATCCTCAGAATTTCGTGATTTATAAAATCGCAAAGTTATTAATACTTGAAGCAAGACGATATCGGCATATTCCTATTCGATGTAGTTCTAACCTCTCTTGTACTTCCGCAGTAACCTTCAGAACAACTTGTTTCGACAGTCAATACCTCCGTAGAAAATCTTCTTCCTATGGTTCCTCAAAATCATTTCTCCTCATAGGCCCTTCTCTATTACGAATGCCTTTTAGACGGTCTAAATATAGCAAATCGACACCAAATACTGTGTTCACGCCCGCCATCTTAACAATTTTACAATTGTTAACGACTTAACAACAGAAATATGGTTGGTTAGTTTAACAAGAAATTTAACATTAGTGTTAAACTAACACTTGTTGGTGAAATGCAATTTGTATTGTAACTGTTGCTAAACAGACTAACAGCCGTGTTAAGTATTAACATCTGTTGGTGAAATCGGGCATAAGTGAATACAGGATAGGTTGACATATTTTTAGAAACACGTGCACATTCGTGCTTGCTTCCCTCTATTAATTTCCTTGAGCTCTCCGATGTCGTCATCGACGTGGAGCGGGTTTTTTATGTATTCTATTCAGTTGCACCTAAGCACCTTAAATTACATATCAAAAGGCCGTGAGTTGACTTTCCGCCATTGTCTTTTTTTCGTATTAGCTAAGGTTTAAATCAAAAGACTTTTGTGAGATTATGTTTCGCATATTTAAAAATTGACTTTTATTTTACTGATACCTTTTTTTTTTTAATTTACGTCCGCCCCAACGTTAAGTTATATCGGACGGTGAATGAATTGGGTGAAATGATGCTCAAATGAGTCCAGGGTCAATTGAGCTTAGAGTTACCCGACATTCGTCTTTAAGGATAAGGGAAAAACCCCGGAAAAACCTTATCCAGATAACTCACCCTGACCGAGATTCGAACTCGGGACCTCTTAAACCTGAGGCAGACATGCTACCATCTACGCTACCGAGGCGGGCTACTGATACCTTATTATGATGAAATGAGGTTTGGCGTAGAGAACAGCTAGCGTGATACAGTTGCACTGGAGCGATATTCAGTTGTTTGGAGAAGCACGTGCCTTCTCGACTCGGACCGTTCCTACAGCAGTAGGGATTAACTGGGAGTGTAGCGCTAAAAAAAAGTGTATAGACATATACTACGCTCGCCAAATTTAGACGAAACTTTACTCCAATATATGCAGGTATCTTATTTTACCGAACACCATATGAATTATATTGCAGTTCAGACAAGAAACACCTGAACAGTTAAAATTCAATTTGTTACATAACTGTTTGAGTTCTTTCTTACACGTATTTCAGCACTACCTAACATAAAACTTTTCGGCAAGATAGGATGCTCCATCCACTGGAGTTGAGGCTGTCTAGCCTTAACTCTGGCACCAAAAATGCATGTTTTGAGGCCCCAATAACCCCAAGAAAGCATTTTTAGAAAAACGATCGGCTTATTTGACTGTAAACAAAATGATTCAAACAACATAAAATATCCGCACTTGTTTTTAAGTTCAGTATCTTTCAAAGGTAGTACACAAAGATATTTCAAGAAACTCTTCTACACCAAATACACTTCATAAGGCAAATATTTCGATATTTATTTTCTCAAAGATGACTAATTTGATTAAAATATTTAATATATGTATCTACATGAAAAATACAATGCACATGCTTAAAATCTGCAAACACTTATTTAGTTTAACATAAGGCATACGAGTGTATAACAGTACACTTTCGTAACAATAGTTTGTAGCTTTGTAGAAGCCATACAAAATTAAATGAAAATGTATAACGAAAATCATGTGCATAAGATATCTGTGTGTTAAACAAACCTCAAAACGTGTATTTTTAGTGAAATCTCGTTTCGAATTTTGGATATAATTTTTTCTCTACTTAAGCAGTGGACAAAGTGAAACAGACATATAACAGTGCCAGACCGATGATGAAGTTTCCTAATTTAAGTACTTTTAACCCGTTTTCGAGTTTGTAAATTGTATCAGAATCTAGGTAATATAGTAAATTACTAGAAGTTAATCTTAAAAGTAGTATGGATTTCAACATATGGTAGCAACAGCTCTACATTAGATTTAGAGTGCTATCATACGAGGGTGGGTCAAAAGGTAATGTCTCGTATTTTTTCTCTTTTAATTGCCAAGAAAATTGAATCCAATTTACATAGCTTGAAAACTACAACATTGAAGATTAATTTGTCACTATTCAATATAATCTCCGTCCATTTCCACAGTTTTGGTCCACCTTTTAACTAGGGCATGTATTCCAGTGTGGTAAAACACACGGTCTTGCTTCCTAAGCCACTGACGCACGGACGTTTTCACAGCCTCCTCATCTTCAAAATGAATCCCATGATGAGCTTCCTTTAGTGGCCCGAACAAATGGAAGTCTGATGGTGCCAGATCAGGTCTGTATGGAGGGTGAGGTAAGACTTGCTATCCCAATTTCTAAATTTCTGCAGTGGTGTAACGACTGGTGTGTGGTCTTGCATTGTCATGCAAAAGAAGAATATCCGCTATAGATTTTGCTGGGCAAACTCGGCGAAGACGTGCTTTCAGCTTTTTGAGAGTTCTGACGTATTGGACAGAATTTATTTTGCATACCAAAAAATCAATCATAAGCACACCCTCTGCATCCCAAAACACTATCGCCATAACTTTCCCTACCGACCGCTGAGTTTTGAATATTTTTTTCTTCGGTGACGTTGTGTGATGCCATTCCATTGATTGCCTCTTTGATTCAGGTTCAAAAAACTGAATCCACGTTTCGTCTCCAGTAACAATTTTTTCCCAGAAACTCCTCTCCTTTCAAATTGAAGCGCTGCAAGTGTTCGGAGGCTATTGTTTTCCTTGTTTCTTTGTTTTGGTCGGTTAACATTCTTGGTACACAACGTGAACAAACTTTTGAGTAACCCAGTTGTTGAATAATGGTCATCCTTTACTGCCTTTGCTGAGGGAGGTAATGGGACAACTCACCTGTTGTTAGCCGGCAATCGCCCCGAATGATGTTATCGACTCGCGAATGTTGCATGGAGTCACTGCAGTCACCGGCCTGCCGCTTCGCTTTTCATCTGCCAATGGTGTTTGCCCTTCAGCTTCGTTACAGCGACGAACCCATCGTCTAACAGTGCTGACATCCACCGTTGCATCACCATACACATTTTTTAGCCTTTCGTGAATGCGAATTGGAGTTTTACCTCCCGCAGTCAAAAATTTAATCACAGAACGCTGTCTAATAAGAATGTCGATGTCAGCCATTTTGCAAGAGGATGCAGTGCTGTCACCTGTTGACTTAGGAAGTTACTACTGCAGGGAATTGGAGAAGAAGGTTTGAGGAATTGCGCCAAATTCAAAGTTTTCACATAAGTTACTTATTTAAGGAAAAAAAAAGTAGGAGACCTTACTTTTTGACCTTACCTCGTACATTAAACTCCACTATTTTAAAATGAAATTTAGAGCCAACCAAGTAATGTTTGATCACATTCTTAAGCATACTTCAATAAAAAGCATTAACAACTGATACTACTTATAAAAATACATAGGTAATCATAGGAACCGCCTGCGTTTTGGGAAAACAAGTGCTAAAGCGACTGGAAAATTCCACTGTACATAGAGCCACCTCGCCAAATCTACAGAATGATTTAATTTCCTGTATCAGCACAGTAATGATCAATAATATTAGAAAAGTAGTTTCTGCGACACCTTTTGTTTATCTAATATTAGCAGAAACTTTTGATTTTGGCCAGAAGTCCCAACTTTCGACTACCTTTCGTTGTGTGACACCCAAAGGAAGTATTGAAAAAAAAAAGATTAATTAGTTTTACAGATGCAACCTCAGATAGAAAAGTTATTACCTTTTGGAACATGCTCTGAATGGACTGGATGACTTTTCGTGTTTAGACCAATTGATTGTCTAGACAGTGTGTTAGTATTGTGACTGCGTAGTTTCGGAAATCTGGTTTGCAGAAATTTAGAACAACTTTTGCTGCAGTAAAAATACGTGAAATTGACAATCAGCTGTCTTTAAGGCTGACTCGGTGTTTTGCTGCACGAAAACAAATGAAAGAAATCATTGCGGTACGCTTCAATCGCCGACTGTGACAATAACCAACAAACAACTGCCGCTCTTAACACCTTGCCGTATTTATACCTCCCCAGCCTTTGTTTCTAGAAAGTCACAGACCTTTCGAGAAATTTCGCGTCAGCAACAATGGGCAGAACTTTCTGGAGCCTCTCTCTGTCTCTTTCTCTCCTGTCACGCGCCCGGCTCCGGTTTGTGACAGCAGCACAACAATCCCACGCGGTGATATTATTCTGCGTATATTATACGAGGGCTGTTCAATAAAGAATGAACACAATCTCTTTTTGACAACGTACCTTTCCTCATCCTCATGATTTTGATGGTCCTTCTCAAAATAGTCTCCCCTGAATGCGATGCACTTGTCCCAGCGTTTCTGCCAGTCTTCAAAGACATGCTGGAAACAATTTTTGAGAGATCCTTCAAACTCGCCTCCGCAGCCTTCACCACCGCTTCTGATGATGGACAATACCTCCCACGAAGACGTTTCTTCAAGTTAGGGAATAGAATAAAGTCACATGCGGCTAAATCTGGACTATAGGGAGGGTGAGGGATGCACGTCACGTTGATTTTTACAAGATATTCAGCAACAACATTGGCAATATGAGGCCGCGCTTTATCGTGGTGCAGCATCCAGCGTGCTTCATGGAAATGTGGTATTTTGCGTCTGATATGGATTTGCAATGTTTTCAGGACATCCCTGTAGTATTGTCCAGTTACTGATGTGTGTGCAGGTACAACATGCTGATAAACCATTCCATGAATATCAAAGAATGAGATGACCATAACTTGCCTAGCAGAAGCAACCACTTTTGCTTTTTTGGGGGTTGGCGATGAAGGAGATGTCCACACTGAGCTTTGCTGTTTGCTCTCAGGATCAAAATGATGTAGCCAAGTTTCATCAGCAGTGATTACGTTTGAAATAAACTCCGGATCCTCCTCTAACATCAACTTTAACTGCATGTTATCTCCATTGCAGCGGTAGGCGATACTGAACATGTCTGAACTTGCCTGGTTCTCACAGGCGGGAACCAGGAGTAGCAACAATGAAACTACTACGGCGTGTTTGTTTCACGTTAAACTAACAGAATATAATAAGATTTAATTTTAGTGCGAAACATTATGAGCGTGAAAAAAGTATGATCATTCTTTATTGAACATCCTTCGTAATTTCAAAACAAATGGCAACTACGACGGTGTGATAAAGGTATTGCATTTTAAAGTGACTACTGCACCACGATTGGATATCGTGTTTGAGTTAAAGCATCATCTCCCTTTGCTCGCGTTATTTCTTCTTTAGTTTTTAAAATTAGGGTTCAAAGTGCATACTTAAGTCCACATACACCACTATCGTAGACAAAGACGGGAATTCCCATTTTTAACTCAAATGTTGTTACGGCATATTGAGCTGTATTTAAAAAAGGCTTTGCATAAAAAAGAGTAACTGAAGAGTACAAATTTAAAAAAATAGGACCGTATTTATAGTCAGACTTGGTCCGGACCAACTTGCTACTTCTGGTGGACTAACGGTGGACCATCGATTTTTTTATTCAGAAACCGGTATTAGCGATAGTACGGGGACCAAACACGTTGGTCCGGCTCAAATTTTGGTCCGCCTCCGAGCGGTAGATTAAAGGCGGACTATCTTTGCAAAATGGACGACTATGAAGTGATTAATGTAGCTGTGGTCCATAGAATTCGTGAAATAAGACGGAGGAGGATAACTTATCTACCAAAGATGGAAATTATTACAAAGTATGACAACGTAAACTTCAAAAGCAGATACAGGTTTATTCAAAAGCGAACGCCAGAAAGCTGATCGATAACCGAGGCTTAAATATCTCAATTGACACTCAAATGCTAACAGTTTATCTATTGAAGAAGTATTCATTGGTGGATCAAATTTTGAAACTAGGAAGAAGATAACCAAGGGTTGCCCTCAGGGTTCTATCTTGGGGCCCCTCTTTTGGGATATTTTATCAGAAGATTTATTAGAACTACTGGAAAGAGATCATAAGGTTTTGGATGTAATAGCGTATGCTGATGACATAGTCATAATGATGGACGGACAGAGCAGACTAGAGCTAGAAAATAAAGCAAGAGAAGTTACAAATACATTATCAAATTGGTGTTTCAGAACAAAACTAAAAATTGCACCAAACAAGTCAAATTATGTGCTTTTTAAGGGAAATTTAAAGCGGGATCCTACAGTGAAGATAAATAATCAGAACATTAAACGGGAAAAAGAGATGAGATATTTGGGTATCATGATAGATGAAAAATTTCATTTCAGAAAACACACGGAGTATATTAGGCAGAAAACAGAGAAAATAATGCTTAAGCTAGCAAGAATAACCAATTTAAATTTTGTACTTCCATTGCGTAACATACAGATATATCATAACACCATTTTTGCTTCAATTATGACTTATGCGGCAGCAGTTTGGGCAGAAAGGATGGATGATGTACAAATAAGAAGATTGTTGAGAAGAACGCAAAGAAAAGTATTATTACGTCTGACAGGAGCTGTAAAAACAACACCAACTATGGCATTGCTAGTAACAACGGCCATTTGGCCGATTGATTTATTAATAAGATTGAAGGGCGCAAAATTTTGGGCGAAAAAAGGAAACTTAGAAAAAGTTTATAATATAACTGGAGTTAGAACAAACAAATCTTGGGTGATTAAAAATAGTTTAAAAGATAAATGGCAAAAAGAATGGACAGACAGTCTAGAAGGTAGAAGAGTGTTTGAAATTTTTCAGAACGTCAAAGAGAGACTAAAATTGAATTTTATTCAACCAACAAAGGGATTTATACATTATATAACTGGACACGGACCTTATAAGACCTATTGGAAGAAAATCAATAAAACTGAAAATGATATATGTGAATTATGTAACAAACAAGATAATCCTGAACATGTAGTATTTGAATGTGGAAGATATGCAATTCACCAACAAGAAGAGAGGCATGCGCTAGCAGGATATATCGTATATGACATAATTCGAGATCAACAATTGGTAAATAAATTACAAGTTTTGACTAACTTTGTAAGTAAGAAAGCATGGGAGGTAAAAATATTCAAAGGAGAAAGAGTTGATAATAGGCGAAGAATAGTACAAGATCCAAGAAGGAGTTCTAGAATACAAAATAGGATAAGACGGGAAGAATTATTGAATAATCTAACAATGGAGTTGACTGCATGGGCGGCGGAGGGAGAGAGTGATGGCAGAGGCCATGGTGGACTACAGAATTAGTAGATTTAGATATAGATTTAGGAAATAAGTATTTTGTAATTTTTATAGTTGTTTTCTTTTGTTTTTTGCTTTTTTGTGTTTATTTCTGTTATTTTATTTCATTTTATTTTTGTAGAGTAGTTTTCTGAGAGATTTGTATAATTATAACATTTGTAAGGATTTTATGGAAAAATAAAGAGAAAATTTGGATATATGCCCCGGTATAGTTGTCTAGGTGCCGGGGTAGAATATTCAGATTTTATTTATTTATTTATTTATTTATTTATTCAGATTTTATTTATTTATTTATTTAGTTTATCTATTGAAACTCTTTGAACAGATAAACAGCTGCTGCATGACCGTAGCACATTTGTTTTATGTCTAAAAAGTGCTGAAATTAATTGGTTGCTGTAATTGAAATGAAATTCCATATTTACTTAACCTAATATAACATGTCAGAAATGCAAATTAAAAAGGTATAACAAAATAAAGACTGTATTTTGCGAACATTCTCCTTTAAACGTGCCTTCTGGCTACTACATTACTCCTTTAGACGAACAATAAATACTTCTTTCTTTTCCTCCAAAAACCGCAGAAAACTTTGTCCAGGCCTCCTCCTTTCTCGTACTGATATTTGTTGTATAATGTCCATCATTTCCTGAACTAAAGAAAATAAACAATTTTTTTCTCTTCTTCATACCAAATGACTCCAGGCTTCTTCATTAACTTCAAGTTCACAGAACAGCAAACTTCTTATTGAACAGTATCAATCATCAAAATGATTAAGAAACAGCTGTGAAACTACCATAGAAATGTATACAGTTGTAGGTTTGTTTAGCAGTCTATAGGACTTGCACATGCGCAAAAGAACCTTTCTACGTCGTGTAACATTTCTCCATGCTAGTCCACAGCTTTACTTGGTCCGAGGCTTTTATCATCTATGAATACCAAAAAGTTACACCGCCTTTGCTCCGGACCAAGTTAGTCTGAAGATAGTCTAGACCAAAGTGATAACTATGAATGTTTACAGTGAGTTCCTCTGTGGTCTGTTGGTTAGCATTTCCAAGTCCGCCTTTCCACGTTCGATTTCCGACTGAAGGATGAAAACTTTACTTTAGCTAAGATTATTCTTCTATCTACTTCATGATAATGAATATAATTGTTCAAATGTTTCATTATATGCGTAGTTTCCTGTAGATACAATAGGAATAGAGAAATTCTACTTTTCTTATAGACCAGGAGGGAAAAATAAAATAAAGTGAATAAGACTTCCCATTCGTAAAAAGTATAGGCATTGGGGAATTCAAGCAGTATCCCCGAAATGATTAACACCACTAAGAGTGTATTTGACATAAATTGTGCGTTTTAACGAGATCTATGTACATTTTTCTATGGTAAGATTTTGTTCTAGCTGTTATGGCTTACCAGTTATATAAAAGTCATGCAAAATGAAACTGAACGGGGTGGCTCTGGCGGTTTCATCTGTGACCAGCATTCGGGAGGTCCGGGTGTGATTCCCGTAGCCGACCAGCCTGACCCATGAATCTTTTCGGTTTTTTTTTCCGGGTCGGCAGGCGAGTGTTGTGTAGTTTAATTACATCCCCTCTAATTTTCTGTCCCTGCATTTCATCTCCATTATCTCTCATCTGGTGGTTTCTTTCAGGGTAGAAGTGTCAGTGGGTGTCTCGGTGCCGTATGGCAGGATAATATGCTCTGAGTAAAACTTCCTCCTACGGTAAGACGGTCTCCGAGGCCGGTTCGGTGGGACCGTTTCCGGACCGCAGTCGGGTGAACTGCCGGTTGTGCTGAACTGCCGGGGAATTTCCAACTGGTAAAGTGTATGGAGCCTGCCCTCTGTCTCGTCTTGCCTCCTCCCGAGGATGCCCCACTTGGGGGCATAGGCATAATAGATCAAGATTGGTTGCAGTGCCAATCCCCTCTGTACCGTAATCCAATCCATGCAAAATGAAGAGAATTTCACAGCTTATTTACAGAAAGTTTAACTTATATATTTCATTTGTCATGCAAATATCTAAAACATGTGGTATTTTAATAAAAAAATTAAAGCTATTTTTGATTATATGAAAATGTTTGAAAACATTTTTCAGATAAGGATAGTTTTGGGGTGGAGTGTGGTATTAAAAATTTTGGTTTCGGAGTTGTGTTCCTCACAGAAACACAGAGAAAGAAATCTTTTTCTAATAATGCTACGTTTTTATTCAGGAGTTCGCCAAAGGTGTATTTACGGGCAGATATTTCTGTCACATTTTTGGTGGAAAGCAATACGCACTTTATTTGCAAGTACGTGGCAGAGGAATTAGAAATCTTGACATATAAAGAGAATAGTGGAAATTAGCAAATCTAATGCACTTATGGTATACGCTACTTGCTATTTCTGTGCCGTTCTGTTCATGTAAAAATGTGTTTTGTAAGTGGTAAATGCATTCATGATTTTCCCCACTTGACTGCCTATTCGGCTACGTATTTTAAGTCATTCATCGCCCACTGCATGGAGCTGTCGTCACCATCCGTGCCCTTATTAAACAAAGAGCACGTGATTCAAAGATGTTTCTACGGCTTGACAAGACAAAAGAGCAGCAGTAAAGCAATCAGTCTGACCACTATTTGAGGCTTGAGAAGGACCATGAGGCAGCAATGCTGTGATTGGTCCTTCACATACCTGAGTAATTAGAATGTCTCGTGCACAGTAGTTCTCTGCACGCCCACCATAACTCATCTTCACCAGCTGACCTTCAGCCAGGAATTCCCTGCTGCAAATATTTTTATTTGTTCAAACTTTGCACTGGCTTTCCGGTAGATGATTCTAAATGCATGCGCTGAATACAAGCGATTCTCGTAATCTTCGCATCTATATCTTAACTAATATAATAAAGGGGGGGGGGAAGTATATTAATATATGTGAACAGCAAGCTTCGGACACATCCCAAACTCGATACCTATGTATGTACAGTGTCTTTCAAGAAATTCTCTCAAAACTTAAGGGCACTGGGAGGTTATTTTTACCCAGACAAGGCTAATTTTTACCAATATTAAAATTTGAATATATAGAAAACTAAATATTATCAGAAATTGTAATTCGGTATGATTACTGTATAAGGATGTGTGCATTTAACTACTGTATAATATTTAAATTACGTTCACATAGGTCCATGCAAAAGGGGCATAAATCACACCGTGTGTCCTGGAAAAAAATATTGCACCCTATATTTCAGGTACACTTTACTTGTAGGAATTTAAAGCTACATGCACCAAGTTTTATCCTAAATAACCTAAGATACAGTTTTATAATATCGGCTAAATGAAAATCACATATAGTTTATACTATGCACATAAAAAATTAATTAGTTTTGAGTAAAATAGAAAAGTTAATATTTTCAAGGACTGAATATTTGTTTTCATCCATTGTATAAATCACATGAATATAAATGTTAGCCGAATGTGTTCAAGGAACATTGACAAATAACCACTACAAATTTTGTGTCAATATCTTTTATAGTTTTTGAGAAACATGCACCTAAAGTATGAAAAATCAAGGTTTTGGGAAATCGCGATAACTGGGTGTATCATTACGCCGCCATGTTTAAATTGACGAATTAAAGCAATTTGATACCAGCTGACAACCTATGTTATATATCATTTTAAAGCTGAAGAATTATATAATTTTAACATTAAAAACAAACAAAAAATGGATTTTTGAAACCTATCGACCTTCCAGTGCCCTTGAGTACCTTTTGAACGACAACATTCTTAACATTTCGATTAAATTCCCATATATTAAGATATTTGCCTATTTATTGAAACTTCTGCAGATATTCTGTGAGTGAATTTTGTATAAACGATAAATGTTACGAGATATTGAAATGACTACTATACGAAACTATTTTACACTAACCATGTCTTAGATATTCAGTGTCATTGACTCGGATTTTCGAGTATTTGATCATACATTTTTTTCTAGTGCTAAGTCACCGTTCATTTGTTTCTCGGATGTCAAATGTATGGAATTTCAAAACTAGTATAGAGCAACCCGTTTTTAAATATATAACTATTTCAGAAACCTCTAATACGTCTCCTATAACCACGCAAATTACAATAAAAAACATTTGTGTAAATATTTATCTATACTTAAATTAATTAATAGACGAATAAGTTTTTGAAAGAAGAACAATTTGTTGAGGGGATAACGAATAGAGTGGAAAGTAAAGTAGATGTAACACAACATATATAGATTAATAATTTTTTCCTCCCATGCTGTCGTAAGCATAATATTATATATATTTTATCTTTATGAGTGATTAAAAATTACCTCTCAAGAAAAGTAAGTCAACTTACCTCCCTACTTACTTCCCTACTTACCTCCCTGCTACGAAGAACTTTTTTTGTTGTAAGTTACATCCTCCAACGTTAAGTCATATCGGACGATGAATGAAATGGGTGAAATGATGCTCAAATGAGTCCGGGGTCCATGGACCTTAGAGTTACCCGACATTCGTCTTTCAGGATAAGGGAAAACCCCGGAGAAACCTTATCCAGGTAACTCGCTCTGACCGAGATTCGAGCTTGGGACCTCTTGAACGTGAGGCAGACACGCTACCATCTACGCTACCGAGACGGGCTATGAAGAACTGATTTTTGTTGTTATTTTATGTCCTCCAACGTTAAGTCATATCGGACGATGAATGGAATGGTTGAAATGATACTCAAATGTGTCCAGGGTCCATGGAGCTTAGAGCTACCGGACATTCGCCTTTAAGGATAAGGGAAAACCCCGGAAAGACCTTATCCAGGTAACTCAACCTGACCGAGATTCGAACTCGTGACCTGATGAACGTGAGGCAGACACGCTACCATCTACGCTACCGAGGCGGGCCATAGAACTGAATTTGTTGTAGGAGCTGAAATCATTTACAATATTTCTATGCAATTCAGAAAATACTCATATTTATTTATTGCTACCCAAAGAAAAATATCCAATAATAGAAACAAAATGAAATACGAATGAAACAAATGTAACATGGAAAACAATAACAGATGTGAGAGATTGCTTCCTGAATCGCATAAATAGCTAATTGAGAAAGAGTATTGATAGAAACACATTATAATTATTAAGTTCGATATTCATTTACATTTTGTATCATATAAATTTTTTAAAATGCATTGTAATATTGCGATTGTTGCAGGAGATTATATTTGACAGAACTTTTTGACCAGTTTCAGGAATTAACTGTATTTCTTTCTTTACTTCAACACTTTATTGAATTTCAACCAAGTTCATATTGTCGCGGCAACTAGCATAAAAAGGTTCGGCGCAAATCGATAACAGACGGATAGTGTTACACGGAGATAAAAAGCTTGCATAAGCAGATAAACATAGCGCCGTAGATAAAGATCTGCCGAAACAAACAAACTGAGATAAATGGAAATTTCTGATGACATCTCGATTCGGTTTCTTTATTGTTCTGGAACAGTCTGGAATTATCAGATGAGGCATTTAAGGGAGCGACGACTCGCCAAGAGTGGAGTCGTAAACAGGAGTAAACAGCTGTGAAGTGTTGTAACGAGAGCTAAATAGGTGTAATCAGAACGCTGTTATAGTTTGTGATGTAATTCTGCTGCTACGAAGTGTATTTCTACGCAAATAAAGAACATTTCGAATTTCGGCAAATTGGAGTTTTAATTCTACGAACCCACAAAGTCACAATATTAGCATCTACTACCTCATTAAGGTACAGATACTCCAAAAAGTATTCGTCTGATCATAGCACATAGAATATAACAAGCACAATCAGAAAAATATAGATATGAAACGAACAATAAGTATTTCCTTACATCGGTTGATATCTAGATTTAAAAATAAAACACAATTTGGGTTCATATATTGCTTATTTAGTGAAAAGTTCTACGTTATTTAAAATCATGTGCCATTGGATGTCAAACAGGTATTCGTCTAGCAAACAAGATCCCAGGTATGGTGTCTCACTGACACACGCCCCTTCCCATTTCTTATGTACAGTTCGGCCGCTCTATCTCCGGCTCTGACAGTTCTCGAGAGGGGGAAGCGGGTTGTTGCCAATTCTTTTGCAGGAATTTCAAGCAGAGGAATATGGGTATTTGAAATATTGCATGTATTTGCATATTTCACGAACCAGTAGCCATATTATTACAATAGCGATAACAATAGGACTTAGGAACACTACAAATCGGAATTCACGCACGAAAGAAAATACCAAAGGAAGTTCACCAGCGCAAGTAGCTAAAAGGCCACGTGGCTCAAACTAATTTAAGCTGGCAACACGGTGTTGAGTCCGGAAGCCACGCCTAGCAGCGACAATGCTGATTGGCGCTAGCAGACAGTTTTAACTTCCTGACCACAACACCGGATGTAGAGACTCCCAAAACTACCAACAGGTGCAGTTAGTGTGTGTGAAAGGTGTGAACGAAATATTCAAATAGAGTGTTGTTGTAATGAATACCTTGCATGATAATGAAATTGCAAGTTGGATTTCGTTGTTTTAAAGCTAATATGGTCCTATATTTTCATTCTAAAGATACCTTTGAGGATATGTTTTCAATTGCCCATTACTGTATGTTGGTACTATTAACCTTTTCCCTCCACTTCTTGCAGTCGCAAAACGTCAGAGCCGGAGATACAACGGCCGGACTGTAGTTCGTATTTCATCCACTGTCGTTGACAGTTCCACATCTGTTTTCAAAGTCGTTGACTGCTATTTAAGTAAAATGGGCCGAAAACGCTGAGAAACTAGAAAAGAAGAGAGAGAAATTTGCATCAGGCTATTTAAAAAAGGAAAATCTTTTCAAGAAATTGAAAAAAAAAAAAAAAAAAAAACAATTGGAAGACCTACCAGTACAGTGAAGACTATTATATACAGGTTTGATCAGAACAAAACTTACTAAAATCAATCAGGAAGTGGTCGTCCTGCAGTAGACCCGAGATCGAGAAACGACAGTTACTTAGAGAAGTCAAGAAAAATCCTAAACTAGGTGCTCCAAAACTTGCTATTGCAGCTCAAACACACACAGGAAAGTCCATTTCAGTACAAACTATAAGAAACGTGCTTTGTGAAGCCGAGTATGGAGGCCGAATTGCCCGTAGAATATCATACTTCAGTAAAATAAACAGAAAGAAACGAGTTGCTTTCGCAATGGAGCATAAATACGATGGGTTTGACTTCTGAAAAAAGGTTGTATTTACTCATAAGAGTCAATTTGAGGTCTTTAAGTCAAAAGGGCGAGTAATAGTGCAGAATAAAAAGAATTGTGAGCTTGAGGAGAAAAATATAACAGCTTCAGTGAAACATGGAGGCGGTTCAGTACTTGTCTGGGGCTGCACGAGTGCAAATGATGTAGGGGATTTGTGTTTTATTAATGGAATTATGAACCATAAGGTTTATATAAACATCCTAAAAACACATCTGTCCAGGAGTTTGAATAATATGGGTGTTTCTGAGGATTATATTTTCACACAAGATAATGATCCAAAACACACAACTCTAGATGCAAGGCTATGGTTATTGTATAGTACTCCACGATGGATACCGACACCACCGCAATCCCCAGACATGAATCCAGTAGAGAATATGTGGAGTATACTGGACATCATCAGATATCTAATATAAAGGTTCTAAAGAACGCTCTACTAGAGGAATGGCGTAAAAGTACAATGGAAAAAACACAATCTTTGGTGAAATCCATGCCAAGGAGTTTGCAAGAGATTATAAAGAGGAATGGAGGGCCTACTAAGTACTAACCATAAAATTCTACACCATTTTCAGTATGTAGACGAATACTTATTTTGCATCCTATATTGTATATCTTTACTTTTGAATGTTTAACTATGTTTATGTGAAATATACTATGTGTTACTTTATTGTATTCTCTTTTTCACTAATCAATAAATAAGACAGTCTCCCCGCTGTACTTTATTCTGATGATTTTCCACTATCCATACATCCTTAAACATAAACTGATGCATTAGACGAATACTTTTTGGAGTGATTGTAGCTACAAAATAGGAATGAACATAAAGCGGAGCTAGGCGTGGTTGGTGTATCGTAGTCTAGCCAATAAGGTGAGTGCAGTGTTGTACAGTTAAGCACGCATACTGGCTCGTTTGGCCGAACCGTACGGATAATTTCTTAGCGCGCTCAAAAGATACTAGTTACAGAATTATTTAGTTTATCCTATGTCACAGAGCTGTTTTTCCTGAGGGTGACTGTCCAAACCCCATGTTTATAGGATATCTGGTTTCGGAGATATGGAAAGATAAGACGACTGACTAGAAAGAAAACATTAACTGTCAGTGAAAAAAAGCACACACGTGCTATGCTGCTGTTGCACTTTGTACCTTGCATCCAGTAAGACGATGTTTTAAGAGTGTAGACGTGCTTTTCAAAGTTTGTGTTTCAAATGGGAAGGCATTTGTCCTTGAGCGCTACTAGGTGAGCAACCAATCGGAATCCTGCGTTGTTGTCGCATTGCATTCCCCCTAAGTGGTGTGTAACGAGCGACAAACTCATTAATCTGTATGAAATACTATTCGCGCTAAGACAAAAATTCAGGTTTCGCCAAAACTGATCCATGCGAAAGGCAGAGAGTAATGTATCTAACATAACCATGGAAACCCCATATTTTTAGCTCAAATAGTTTTTCTAATACAAATAAATAAAACACTATTACTTATATTATAACAATAAATCGCGACGTAAGCACTGTATGAATTTGGCATGTATACGTGTACGTAAATCTGTAATTACTCAGAACTGAAACGTAAATGTTTGACATGACGTGATAAAAGAATTGCTTTGAATAATCCAATTCGAGCGAGAGGAAACAATAAATTTCCTGCTGCCCTGTCAGAACGTGTCTGGTAATATTCTATCTTTGTTTATGCATGGTTCGTAATCTCAGTTCAAAGTGGTTGGTGTGTATGTATGGACATATACTTTTCATTACTCAGAACTTAAATTTAAACTACTGCATGACGTGATGAAAGAATTACTGTGAATAAGTCAAGGTGTTAAATTTGAGAAAGAGCAAACACTTCATTTCCTGTTAGCGTGTGGAATACTGTATGCTTATGTTTATGTATACTGGATAAGTGTTTATTTACTCTGGTGAGTTCAGATCACACCATTCAGTTGTTCTTTATACAAATAGTGCAATGACTTCTTGCGGTGAATTTAGTGGCGAGTCAAAAAGGCAATTATTGCGAAATCAGGCTCGAAGTATTGTTTTTAAGGTGTACACGTTCTTCAAACAATTGGGCAATGAGGAATATAGAAATCAGCTCGATTTCAAAAATGCTCAACGGCTTACTGCTGAAGCGTGTGGTATAGGTAAAACAAGTGTGTCCCGCATTTGGATTAGAAAAGCAGGTAATTCATAAACTATAATTATAGTTATAGTATTTAAAAATATACATAATTTGCTAAAATGCTTTTTCCAATTTTGATTTAGGCAAATGCATCATTGTAAAAGTAAAATATAATTTGCTTACCCTTACGTCTGCGCTAAGGAGACCTGCATGTTTTATGAGTGTGCGAGAGAGAGGGAAATATAAAAGGAATTGGGTAACAAGCTGGCAACGCTGAGTGTGATACGGCATCTGATTAGCTGGACTCCAGAACCCTTCACATTTGAAGCACATAATAAAACTTCCACCGCCTCCGTAAAGAACCTTTTTGGTCACCTCTTTCTTGTTCTGTAAACTATCACCAACATAGCTTTACTAACTGTAGAGAATTTAACTAGAACTTACTAATAACAGATACATGATAAACATGAGTGGAAAAAATCTTATATGCAAATCGTGAGGTAGCTAGAATGAACCATCCTCGGACTCAATACCCTCAATACCCTCACTTAGTTCGGGCGCAAACGAGTTCTCTGATGGTAAATTATACCTACCTCCCTTACCTACAATATACTTACAGTAAATGGAAGAAGTATTGTATTCCACCCAAACATTTCATACCAACATTCCACCGAAATACATATTTTCAGACTCCCTAAAAATTTTCAGAAAAGTCTGCGTATGTGTTCGTCTGTGTGTAAACTACAGTACTCAAAATTGAAAAGTTGATTAAACACCAAATTCGGTATTTAAGTTCTCCATCTTTTAAGAATGCAATACAAAGATTTTCTTAAAAAAAAAAAAAACTTACATATCAAAGCCCCTTTACACGGGAAATCTGCCAAAAATTTTGATTTTCTCAAAAATGACATTTTAAGTTCCCAAATGTTCAGTGTATTTTTATGACAAATAAAATGTATATCTAGACTTTTCTGAAAACAGCGTATGAAGTTCTCTTCATTCTGCACGGCCTTTGCATTTCCGTCACAGATAGACAAAAGTTTACTCAAATTTTTTGAATTTATTGATGATATCTTTTCTCTGCATAGTGCTTAGGTTGTACAATATAGTTTTGGAAAATTACTTATAACATATTAAATAACATGAAACATTTATATGAGTTGTTACCCATCGGTAATCTCAATAGTCCTCCAACGTTAAGTCATGTCGGACGATGAATGGAATGGCTGAAATTATGCTCAAATGAATCCGGGTTTAGAGTTACCCGACATTCGTCTTTCAGGATAAGGAAAAACCCCGGAAAAAGCCTTATCCAGACATACGACATCTACAATGTACAGATTCTTCTCGAATTTCTTCACGTAAATTTCTTCTTTTCGTCGCCTGAATCACTCGTTTTGACAAACCTACACTTTATCTTTTTTTTATCACCATAGTCACGATCCTTCACTATTCAAAGCCTCCAATATCATCTTACACCAAGTAAACACATTGATTCTAAATCTTTTGTAAAACAATTTTTATAATTCATAATTCAAGTCGATTTTTTCTTAGGTAAGGGATAAAATTACGTATGGAACTAGTGAGGTTTGATTTTTCTTGTTCTATTTATACTCCGCTATTGATTATAATGGTCACATCGGCGGACGTTCTCCTTTGGAACATAACTCGTATACGTTGGGTTTTAATCATTAGATCTCACACACATTCGTACTCTCATTCATACTTCCAGACTGTGGAGAGAAATCCCTACCCCTACCCCCGCCGGCAATCTATCCCGGGACCCCGTAGCACGGCAGGCAGGTGTTCTATCGACTGAGCTACTTGGGCCAACCGGTTTTATGTTTATCTTGTACCTCGGCACTAACGCCCCGAGCGTTAATTTTTTTTTCACTCGCTAATAAACATCAACTTATCTGGCAAGTCTCATAAATAATTATTTCCCTTCCCGCTACACTTTCTTCTATACCCTCTACCAGTGGGAAGTGGCTACTCTTTGATGTATTATGTATCTGCGTGTTTTTATTGTCATGTAGTAAACATGTTGGCCTACATCCATTCACCTTGTTTTCAAGAATAGACGTAGAGGTGCAATCATTAGTTAATTAACACATGTTATGATCGTTGTAGCATGAAGGTTGAAGGTTCATTCCCCGCTAGACGTGCGTCACGAGCTCGGGATCCACCTGACTCCGATCTTCCCTTTACACGTGTGGAAACAGCTGTAGGCGATGTACAATGCGTTAGCTCCATAGATAGCATTTACCCTTTTCCTTGTGATGAGTCGCTTTTTCCTTCCTTATCGACTTGGCGGTTATCTACCGGGATAATTTTAATTCTCTACCCATTAAAGTTTATTTTACTTTATGTTAATAGATAAGCAGTACGAGACATTTCTTGTAACAATGGGAATAAGGCTTAAACGATTATCAGATGTTTTAGAGTCGGTTGCTACGCTTAGGCTCTGAAATTCCGTTCTCTTTACATTAAAATGATGGTTGGGCGGAATAGTGAATCACCTCATGAGAAAACCTATATTTTTGTATTTGAAAATTCAAGCCCACAACAAAGAATATCTAGGAAATGGTTAACGACACAGCAAAAAGTTTGTATGTGTGTAGCGTTTAAAGCCCACTTTTACTACATGCAGCACCGCAGGCGGTGACACTGATGATACATGAGATGAAGATGGAGCGATGGAATGAGATGGCGGGAGAAATCGGAGATCCCGGAGAAAACCCGCCCCAGCGACGTGTTGTCCACCACAAATCTCACTTTGCGGTCGCCTGGGATCGAAACCGGGCCGCCTTGGTGAGAGTGGAGCGCTCTATCCACTTAGCCACGGCGCGGCCTATGCGACATATGAAAAAGTCGTTCAGAATTAAGAGAATTTCATGCAATCCCCCCCCCCCCAATACAACATAACCATTTCACTCGCCATAAACATATCCTACATATAAACGTTTTTATAAAAAATCGTCCAAAATACTAACCATCTAAAGGTTAGTTTAGCGGGAGGGGTATTTAAGCTTGGTATTCAACACCATTTCGGTTCTTTTAGTTATTCTGTTCATAAACAAACACACGCGTGCGCGTGCACACATACGAAGGTCGGCTAATAACACCAGGCCTCACATAGTAATGGCGCCACTGGGCCAGTTTGACGGATAGCATCATATAGTTTAACTCTAAACTAGCTTGTATCCATAGTTACAGGTCAATAGCTTGGTTAGGTTTTGAGTGACTGCATTTAAAATAAGACAAGTGTGAAGTTTCACGAAAATGTAGGATTTGGAAAAATGAGCATTGATTAAGTACTTCCATTTGAAAGGATTAACACCGAAAGAAATCAAGGAGGAAATGGATATTACATTGGAAGACTCTGCCCCTTCATGTATAATAATTAAAAGGTGGGTTGCAGAGTTTAAAATGGGACGTACGACCACTAGTGACGAGCCTCGCTCTGGACGCCCTGTGGAAGTCGCAACTCCAGAGATCGTTGAAAAAATTCATCGTTTAGTACTGGAAGACCGCAGATTAAAGTTGTGTGACAGAGCAGAGGCTGTAAACATATCAAAAGTATGTGCAGATAATATTTTAAGTAATGTTTTTGGCTTTCACAAGGTCTGTGCAAATGGGTGCCGCGTTTGTGGACACCTGGTCAAAAGTTGCAGAGAAAATTTGTTTCTGTTAAGAATTTGGAGCTCTACCGTAAAAACCCAGTGAATTTTTCAGAGGGTTTATTACCATGGATGAAACTTGGGTACATCACTGCACTCCAGAAAGTAAATCATAGTCGAAACAGTGGATTGCGCCAGGTGAACCAACTCCAAAAAAGGCAAAGTCAATTTTGTCAGCTAACAAGATTATGGGAAGTGTTTTATGGGATGCACAGGGAATTCTTTTTTATTGATTACTTAGAAAAGGGTAAAAGTATCACGGGTGATTACTACGCAAGCCTAGTGCAAAGTGTAAGGGAGAAGTTGAAGAGAAAAAGACCTCATTTAGCGAAGGAAAAATTCTTGTTTCTTTACGAAAATGCTCCGGCCCATCGGTCAGTCATTGCAATGGGAAAACTGTGCGAATTACAGTTCCAGTTGCTTGAACATCCACTCTGTTTGGCAGATCTAGCACCCAGTGACTACCACCTGTTCCCGAACCTCAAAACATTTCTTGGTGGATGAAGATTTCACAGCAACGAGTTTATTGAAGCGGTAAACAGCTATTTTGAGGACCATGTGTGTAGTGTTTAACGCCCGCTTTTACTACATACGGCACCGCAGGCGGTGACCTGATGATACATGAGATGAAGATGGAGCACCGGTGGAATGAGATGGCGGGGGAAACCGGAGGTCCCGGAGAAATCCCGCCCCAGTGCCGTGTAGTCCACCACAAATCTCACTTTGCGGTCGCCTGGGATCGAACTCGGGCCGCCTTGGTGAGAGCCAAGCGGTCTAACCACTGAGCCATTTCGCGGCCTTATGTTGATTATGATTATTATGTCGGTGGAATCCACGGTGTTGAGCAAGTACAACGCAATATTTCAGTTGTACTTGTAGGTAAGAAGAGCTAAGAACCCTCAGTATTTGTGGCTTTAACCATGCCGCAATATGTTGACAATAGACAGTCTTTAAAATATGAAATTAAAAAAAAGTTTATAATTTAGTATTCAAGGATAAAGTAAACGGACAGGGGGATCACAATCGAAGATACTTTTTTCATTTCTTGTTCTAGGTCATATAAGTACATGCTAGGGTCATAAAGTCATGATTTTAAGACCGTTTTAATATGCTTTAGGGCATCAAATTCTACTCCCTACTCATAAACTTGTTCCTTCATGTACCCTTTGTGATGTTGTTCACATCTTGCCCGAGATGAAACAACGCAATATTTCAGTTGTACTTGTAGGTAGGAAGAGCTGTGAACCCTCAGTATTTGTGGCTTTAACCATGCCGCAATATGTTGACAATAGACAGTCTTTAAAATATGAAATTAAAAAAAAAGTTTATAATGTAGTATTCAAGAAAAAAGTAAACGTACAAGGGAATCAACAATCGAAGATATTTTTTCCATTTCTTGTTCTCCTATGTCATTTAAGTCCATGCTAGGGTCATAAAGTCATAATCTTAAGGCCGTTTTTAATATGCTTTAGGGCATAAAATTCCACTCTCTACGCATAAACTTGTTCCTTCATGTGCCCATTGTGATGTTCACACCTTATCGAGATGCAGTACTCAACGGCGTAATTGTAGAGTTCCTGGCTCGACTTGGGCAACTAACAATATCAAAGTAGTCACCAACTTCATGAAAATGTGAAAAAGTAATAACATTTAAATTCATTGTTAAGTTTTGTTATTGTTTACTACTCAATGGCGTCTTTAATATACAGCTTATTGTTTAGTCGATATATGAATTCACTATTGAAATAATTATTATATATTAAAAACAAACGAGTTAAAATATTATATTTCATAGGAATGTCCTTTTAAATGCCAACTCCGGCCGTGAAAGTTTACCCTTACCCAAAAGGAATGTTTATTTAATAAATATATGTGTAATTTTTCTAAAAAATTAGATTATTGTTTATTCCGAAGGATGTCCTGTACATCACTTTAATGTTTAAATATAAATTGTATTATTGCTCATTGCTCATTTGCTAAGACAACTATATTTTAAAATGTGTTAGCCCCTGTTTAGAAGAGTACTGGACCAGCCCTTGTCGTTACACATCAGTGCTTATTAGGTTGCCATAAAAATGAATTTTGGATGAGGAAGGGAAATAAGATTACGCAGATGAAGGGAACCTGGAGCACAGCATCATCAGTAGACCACACTGGCTTTTTTTATATATTTTAGTTTCTTAATACTACATATGTACAATTGATATACAATTTAAACTTTCAAAGTATTTCAAAATCGATTTTGTTAATAAATGCTGTAAATTCTGCTAAGTAATGTTTCATTAGGTAAATCATGATTTGATGCTGACCACTGTCCACCCCATAGTATAAGTTCCTTTTTTATTAATATGTGTCTGTCAGTGTTCAGAAGAGTACATTCATATATTAAATGATTCACTTTTTGGTTTCCTTGTTCACAATTGCACATTGCATTTTCCAATATTTTGAATCCATTGAAGTGTTCCCTAGTCTTCTTATGTCCAGTTAGGATGGTTGTAATTTGTCCATTGAGTGGAATCCTCTGTATTAAGCGTTCTTGCACAGAAGGGAAAAACATTTTGCTGATGGGTCCTTTTGTTGTGCACGCCCATTGGTTTTCCCTTTGTCCTCAGCATCATTGATGATGTGGGATCTAGCTAACCTCCCCGCTGTCTTTCATTGCTAATTTATCTGTCATTTCTTTCCCATGCCCTTACCCGTTTTATGTGAACTGTCCATCCATTTCTCTGTAAGTGCTTTGACTTAGCCTTAATTTCTTCTGTCGTTTTGCTTCGGGTTTGACTGTTCTTGGGGTCTACTGTTTACTATCAGTGTAATTTCTCTCCAACATCAAAATTTCTACTGTCTTCTATTTCGGTTAGAGCCTGTAAAATCGCCATCTGTTCCTCTTGACACTGACTCTTGTAGCTTCTAATGTGAGAGAGGGATGAAGGAGTGTCCTGGAGGGGATTAAATCCGAATGACGATGTCTCCATTGATTTCATTTGGAGCACATCCTGGCGCTGGCTAACCATGCGTCAAACAGAAGATTCAAAGCGCACAATCCAGCGACCTGCCACAACACAACCAATGCCATCAACTCTCAGACAAGAGGTTGGATAGGAAATTCCTGATGGAAGAACCACCACCCCAGTACTGTCCTACCGCCCAGAGCAACAACAAAAAATAAATAAAAAAAAAACTGTTCAAAGTGGCCGGCTCAATCCCACGACTTTCTAAATGCCTCATGCGTTATTACAAAACCATTTCTTTCGGTGAATTTCTGGTTGGTGTTGATATGGAATTTTTGGGTCGAATGCAACAATTTCCCAACTATAGATAAAGAGAATAGAAAGTTAATATTTGGCTTTGAAGTTACCGTCAGATTACTAGTAACAGTTGTTGTCAATAAAGAGATATGATAAACATCCTCCTGAGACTTATCTGTATTGACGTCTACAAGTGTCTGTGTTGACACATATGGCTACATGCTTGCGCAAAACACGCTTTGGGCTTCTTTACTGAGCTAACAAAACACTGTCTATGTCTGAAACAATGTAGATGTCATGCAAGCCAGTGCAACTCCCTTTGTCCCGTTTCAACGACTTTATTTTATGTGCATGATTACGTATATAGAGGATTTAAGGATTTAAAAATCAGGTGTGCTAAATTCGCGTGACTTTCTCTATGCTTCATAACATTTTATATTGCATTCCATTCAGATGTTCGATACCGAGATTCTTATAGAAATATGCGTTTTAATGTCCTCTGATATAAAAAAGTTTAGGAAAAGTCCATGCTTATCTGTGTCTGTCTATTCGTCTGTGTATAGTATGCATAAAAACACGAAATGTCAGAAAAATACTAAAGTCGGTATTAACTCCAGCATCTTCTAAGGATCCAACACAGAAATATCTAAGAAAGTCCTCCTTTGTATGAGGATTTTTGAAATTATTTTTTATTCTACCAACAATCTCTTGAGATTCTTATAACTATATGCTTAAGATATTTGCATGAAACAAAGGGTATATCTTAAATTAACAATGTAATTGTATAAATATGGTCGCGCCATGGCTGAGTGGTTAGACAGCTTGGCTCTCACCTAGACGGCCCAGGTTCGATCCCAAGCGACCGCAAAGTGGGATTTGTGGTGGATAACATGGCGCTGTGGTGGGTTTCCTCCGGGTCCTCCGATTTTCCCCACCATCATTGCATCAATTGCTCCATCATTCATTCATTCCGGACGTTGGGCTGAACCGTCAACCCTGATTTCATCTCTCATGTCAATATGCTTCGGCCTCCCTCGCTCTGAGGGAAGCCAAGCGACTCCTAACACCAGCATTGGAGAGGAAGGGAGACATAAAGAATTATATACATTTTAAATCATAAGAAATAGACAAAAACTTAATAAAGAGAAAATGTAGATTTCGATTAAAACTTCATTTATAACCAATAAAATATTATAGCATAAGCTATTTCCGAGATATTCGTGCTAATTTTTTTTAAGTATCAAATGCTTCCTTTTCTTCAGGTGCTAAACTCTTAGTAATGAAAAACGCCATGACATAGCGACCCCATTTTTACCTTCTCTGCTAGTTTATAGTATGTTGAGGAAGTATTGCATTCCACCACTCGATATTTCACCAGAAATGTACAATTTGAGGTCCCCTGAATAATAAGGCGTTTTTAGAAAAAAGGTCATTGGTGTATGACTATCTGTTAGTCTATAAACAGCATAACTCTTCTTCTTCTTTCTCTAACTCCTTTGTGCTGTTGAGCGTGGAGTACAAGCCTCTTCTACCCATTTCCTCCACTTTTTCTCGGTCCATTATCATTCTTTTCATTTCTGTCATGGTTTTCCCTCTATCCTTCCCCAACTTCTCAATGTATTCCTGATACAACATGCGTGGCCTTCCCCTAATTCTTTTACCTTCTGGTCTTGCTTCTAAATATTGTTTGGGTTTTCTTTCTTCTGACATGCGGAGTACATGTCCATACCATTTAAATTGTCTTTTTTCCAATATTTCTTTAACGGAATGTGTACCCAACTCTTCCCTTATTGTTACATCTCTAATCATATCTCTTCTTGTCTTCCCTACAGCTCGTCTTAAATATCTCATCTCCCTAGATGTTAGTTTGCTTTCTTGTTTCTGTAGGAGAGTCCAGCTCTCTGCTCCATATAAAAGAATTGGTAGTATTATTGTTTTAAATACTATAATTTTTGTATCTTTTGTTATTTCCTTTTTTCCCACAATAGTATTATTAATCTGATAGTAGACCGAATTGGCCTTTCTTATTCTGTTTAAAATTTCCTGCTCTATTTTTCCTATAATTTTACCCAGGTATTCATAACTGTCTACCTGTTGTAAGATATCATCATCACATTTAATTTTAACTTCTTCTTTCCTTCCTATATACATGGTTTTACTTGTGGGTGTGTTTAATTCTAAACCTTTTCTAGTTAATTCTTCTTTCCATTCATTTAGCGCTAATTGTAAATTATTATTACTATTTGCTATCAATATGATGTCATCAGCATATATCAACGATTGTGCCCAAACTGGTCTTAAATTTCTATATCCTATCATAGTTCTTGCAAACAGCATAACTCAAAAACGAAAATTCTGTTAAATACCAAATTTGGTATTTAAGTTCCGTATATTCAAGGATACGACATGAACGATTTTAATTTTAAATCTAATAAGTTTCATATATTAAAGTGAGAAATAAAATTCACAAGTTGAATTTTCTGTGAGTAGCCTTTGAAGACTCATTTATTTGATTGGTTTTTGTGTAATTTTGAATTACAATGGAGTCCTGAAACTTATTCAGAAACTCACTACAAGAAACATATATAGGTCTTAAAATACACAATTTGTGTCAAAATAACGTATTCTTAGCGGTGGCCGTTTTCGAAATCTCCCACAGTGAAATATTCCGTGATAATTAGTATCTAACGGACGTGCTTGAAATTTTACTGCCATTCTTGATTCTCCCCGTTCTTTTCCTTCCACCATAATAGCTTCGTACCAAGAATAAACATCTGAATACTGGGGAGGTAGAGTCAGACTGAAAAATTCAATACCATAGCGGGGATTTTAACCGCGGATCTCCCGGTTCAAATACCGGCGCTGGCACTGAATTTTTCGGTGTAACTCCATCTTTTGAAACTTTGGCCTGCACACGGATAGTGTGAAAGAACAATTAATTTCAATTTGAATACTCTTTCTGTGTGTTTTAAATAAGCATGTTCTTGCTCAATTTGAAATCATTCCGAAGTAAAGCTATATCGTATTGTATCTTAATTAAAAGGACCACTGTTTATATTAATACTATAGCGGACATAATGTGAATTTGTCGTTGTGGAGGTCGCATGAATGTATTACAAGAGCTTTAAAGACTTGAACATCCCTTTACGTTTCCCATATGCATGTAGCTACAAAGGAATTTATAATGAAACTATTTTTGCAGTCTGGTTTAACATAAAGTATGTATAAAATTGAGCTTTTTCTTAAGAATAGTTAGACGTAGAAAAATTGATGTGAATTTACTGCCATGCACGTCGAAACCCGCGCCTTTCAGGATGAAAGGCGAAGTGAAATAAAAAGAAGAGTAAGGGGAATGAAAGTAACTTCCTCAACATTCACCTAGCAACCACGAAGAAGCTGGGCCACGGGAATCGAATCCAAAAGCTCTGAGTCATCCAGCTTGATATGTGAATGTTGTGACAGGAAATTCTATTCGTAGTTAATTTGTCTCCATCTTAATCAGTCACACGTTCGGGCGCAATTTGGTGCGGGATTTCTATGTTTGAGATGGGATGCACGTAGACTTTTCGAAGACCCAAGTCGAGAAGCCAGATATAACGGTTAATTCGTTGTATTTTGAGTTGTTTCTTGATAATTGTGTTTGATTAAATAAGTCATGAGAATCTAAGTTTCAGGCGTGGTTCGGAATAAAGTTTCGGAGAAGACAAATTGTGTAACTATTTAATTGTATTATCTGGATTACATTTTACTTGAACTTCCTTTCCCAGTCACTTGCAGGTTACTTCCAACATATCGATAAATTCTTACATTGTTGTATTTAAACAGTTCCAACTATTACATAAAAGTTCTTGATCCTGCACCACTATTCATCACACTCACGATTACAAAACATCTCTACTAAGATTATTGATTTTTCGTAACTATCGTTACTCCTATCTTAATTTTGTGATTGGCCGATTTAATTCCACGTCACAACATTACGTCATACAATTATTACTACGGCCAATCACAAAATTACATATATTTTTACTTATTTAAATTACTAAATAGATTTACATAATCATTTTTTTTATAAATGTATAAACTTTTCATAACTTTTCTAAATATAACTCGAAACTACTGTTACAATGTAAAATTATTAGATTGTTTCATGAACATACATACCATCCATCTTGAAATGCCTTGGAAGTTGGTTTTTCTATATTTGTTGCAGCCAACCTAACCTACTCAATTCTTTTGCTATTTTTGCAACCATAAACATTTAATATTTGTATTATTATAGACATAGTTCGCGCCGTGGCCGAGTGACTAGATCGCTCGACTCTCACCAAGGCAGCCCGGGTTCGATCCTAGGCGATCGCAAAGTGAGATTTGTGGTTGACAACACGGCGCTGAGGCGGGTTTTCCCTGCTCTTTCCACCAATTGCTCCATCATCCATCTTTCGTATCATTCTTTCACCCTCATACTATGATCCACTTCCCTCATCCCAGGCGTTTAGTCTGGCCCCTCAACCCTGGCTCCTCTATCAGACTCAGTGCTTCGGCTTCCCTCGCCTTGACTTGTTTTTATTTATCCAGATTTATTGAACCCTATTTTACACAGTGGTATATTAGGGTTATAGTTGATACATAAAAATACACAATTTTAACAAAAAACATTTTAAATACTAGAAGGAAGAAAATATGTTTTATTCTGATGCATATTAATTTAAACTATTTCAGACGTTTAAACACTGAGTTTATAAACATCATGAAGTACTTATACTGGTGTGGCTTCATTAGCAAAGATGTGAGCGGAGCAGAAAGTTCAGTTCCTAGAGAGTCTAGCTTGAATATTAATTCTTGTCTTTCTCTCCAGAAAATGGGACAACAGAAAAGGAGATGAACCACAGTTTGAAATTCTTCACCACACATGCACTTGGGGTTAGATGTTAAGTGAAAGCGTGATAAGTATTCACCAAATTTACCATGTTCACTTAAAAATTGTGTCAAAACAAAATTTGGTACAACAGTTTCACATTTTCCTCTGTCATATACACTAGGGAAAAATAATATTTTTGTTAAACTTCCATTTGGAGTTGTTAGCCATTGTTGGTTCCATTCTTCAAGAATATGTTGATGTATTACTCTCCTTACATTAGAAATAGGACATAAAGAGTATGTCACAGGAAGATTGGATTCTGCAGCCTTCTTAGCCAAGCAATCAGCTCTCTCGCCTTGACTTTCCATGGGAAGTGGAATAACATTGAGATCTGCTCCTGTCCTAGTTTATCCTTTGCTTCTAAATATGCTAAAATGTAAGGAGCTAACAAATTACAGGAGCAAAATATGGGATAAGAAATGGGACAGTGTACGCATGCTAACGGGTATGGGAGAAAAGAAAAATAGATGTATAGGAGATTTCTTATATAGGATAAGAGAAAAGTGGATTAGGATAAAAGAAGTAAAGGTCAAAAAGATATGACACCAAGCTGCTCAGGAAAACCAAAGGCTTATAGCCAGGGGACCTGAGTCCGCGAGTAAATCTTGGGTCAGCAATTTCATGTATTTGCACAGGAGGTATAATACAGCATGTTCTATGTTAAATTTTATTGTACTGCATTTGTAATGGATACTGTACAAATACACATCAAATGTCTAAATATGCATTTAATTCGCACATCATTTGATTTTAACATTATTGGGCCGAAGAGCCGAATGAATTCCTATTTCTTCTTCTGGAGGAAGTATTGTAGTCCACCCAAAACTTTGATACAATAATTTCCCTGAAATTACATGTTTTGAGGGATGCTGACCTTAAAAAGTGGTTTTAGAAAAGTGCCCGAGTGTGTGTGATTTAATTTTATTTTATTAACGTCCTCCAACGTTAAATCATATTGGGCGATGAATGAAATGGGTTAAATGATGCTCAAATGAGTCCATGGTCCATAGAGCCTAGAGTTACCCGAAATTGATATTTTAGAATTAGGGGAAAACCCGAAAAAAACCTTATCCAGATAACTCACCTGGCCGAGATTCGAACTCGGGACTTCTTGAACGTGAGGCAGATATGCTACCATCTGCACTACAGAGGCGGGCATATATATCTGTATGTGTGTGTGTTTTTTTTTCTTTATTGATAACAATCAGCATGCCCCACTACATAGTAGTATTACATGCATTACATTACATTTTTCCAACACTTGATTTTACAAATTGTACATATTTACATGTTAATATTACATTAGATCTTTTAGCAGTTGATTTCACAAGTTATACATATTTACATATCTTTACAGGTTAATTGAATTTATGTATTTACAGAATGCTTTTAAGTGGTGTTTTACAAGACTCTCGTTGGTTACTGGCCACTTGCTTCCATTTAGAGTTACATCTTTTATTAGCTTGGCTCTTTGTTGACTTTTGTCTACACATTGGTATATTAAATGGTTTACAGTTTGTTGGGAGCTGTTACATGTGCATTTTGGATCGTCTACTATATGGAATCGGTGAAAATAAGCTTTGGTTTTTCCGTGGCCGGAAATTATTGCTGTGAAAATTGGTGTTAAAGGAAGCTTTCTCTTCAGCCTATCTTTTATTGTTGGAAAAAATAATTTGCTGAGTGCCCCTTTGTCTGTGGCATTCCACCTATTCTGCCAGACCTGATGTCCTGTTTCTTCTATTTCAGAAATAATTACAGATTTAGGTATCAAACTGTAGCTGTTGGGCAGATCTCCATCTAGAGCAGCGGATTTCGCTAGTTTGTCTGCTAACTCATTACCAGATATACCTACATGGGCTTTCACCCAACTGAAATGTATTCTCCATTTTTGTCTTTGTAAGGTTTTACATATATTAAGGGTTTTCTCTGCTATGGAGTTATGTTTATTATTATTCCGCAGAATGGCTAGGGTTACTGTACTGTCTGAATATATCGCTACAGTCTTCTCTTCCTCCGGTGTGTTAAAGTTTTGAAGTTCTTGTAGCGCTTTCAATATGGCCAGTTGTTCTGCCTGATTATTAGTACATCTTCTGTCTAGCTTGTATTTTAACTCTCGAATTGAAGTCCCTTTTTTGAATATTACAACTGCTGCACCCACTTGCTCTCCTATTTTGCTTCCATCCGTGTAGATTTTGAATATAGAGTCTTCATCATCAGCTTCTTTAACTTCAGGTACTTCTGCAGGGTGGTTCCAGTCACTGGGGGGCAAGGGTGCGTCATAGTCTTGTTTATTTTGCAAGAAGTTGTACAGTTTGACTTTCCCTTCAATTGTGATATCAATGGGTTGGATGCCAGCAATGACACAAGATGCGTCAAATGAAATTGTTCTGTGTGTGTGTGTGTGTGTGTGTGTGTGTGTGTGTGTGTGTGTGTGTGTGTGTGTGTGTGTGTGTGTGTGTGTGTGTGTGTGTGTGTGTGTGTGTGAAGAATATAGCTCAAAAACGAAAATTTGGCTAAACACTGCACTTCATATTTGCGTTCAGCATATTTTAACAATCCAGCTCGATGTCTTTAAGGAAAATTCGCCGTCCCAAACTACCCTTTGCATGGCATTTTTTTTTTTCGAGAAATGTGAGTTCCTCAAAAATGAAACTTAGATGTTTTGAGTAAAATTCCATATGTTTCTGCTATATACATGACAAATAAATTGTATATCATGAATTTTATGGGAAAAGCTTATGGCTTAGTTTTTTTTCTAATTGGTTTTTGTATAATTATACTATAATAAACCAAAAATCATATAGATAGACAAAATCATACTACACAATATATGAAGATCTAGATATGTTTTTGTGTCATCATTTTCGAGGTATTCTTTGTTATTGGTTTGAATTTATCCGGTCTGGAGTTTTCTCGTCGCCATGCAAGGAGCATGAAATTACAAGGTCATCATACAGCTAACCGCTTTTTAAAAATCTGACTAACGTTTTTGCCTATTATATTCCTCTTGTATCTGCAACCCAATGTGTAAAAGTATAGATAATGCAAGTTTATCTCGAATTAACAAGAAGTTGGTGGAGGGATACACTTGCGTAAGTATTGTAGAGGAGTGAATAGAGAAAGTTGTGTGAATGCAAACCATCAGATTTTTAAAGTCATTTTCATTGTTCAATGAACTGTAAATGGGCAACTAAGAACATAGGATCAACATATAAGTATTGTTATCATCAGTTGTGCGAAAATAGTCATATAATGTGATGATAACGAGGTAATGGAGGGACGGATGAGGTGAAGGAACCACAGAAGGCTATAGACCGAAAGGGACTCAAAGAGGTACCTATAAGCTTTATGACCCGTTCAGAGAAGGCTTCCCTCTGGCAGGATCGGGGAGTGTTCGATTCACCTGAGGCGGCTCATAGAGCCTATGGCGCGATAGCATTAGCCAGTTAGGATGAGGGGGAAGGTAGTTGCACGCGGAGTGATACATGTCAGGTTATATGAAACAGAGGTTAGCAATAAAGCCTCTGATCACCATCCAGATATTATGCACCTGTATGCAAGAGGCAATCCTATATTCCAAGATATATTCCAAGGTATTTGTTAGATTTTGCACGACCATGTCGCCATAATTTTTCAACTATTAGTATGATCTCGTTAAATATTTCGTATGCTGTCTCTTGCCAATCGGTAGGAACAACTTTATTGAAGAGATCCTTGCGTATAATTTTCCATTCTCTATTTTCTTTTTGATTGGTAGAAATAGTCATTGGTTCCGCATTTTCATTGTAGGTGGAGCTTTTGCCACTAGATGTGTACAGTGAAGGTGGTGTACTAATCTGTCACAGACACTTAGCGAGTTTATATCGATCACAGTGCTGTATTGCTCATAAGGGAAAGCGTTTCGTTTTCTTGTGAAACCTTGTGCATATCCAAGTATTGCTCTTGTAATGAGGTGAAGTGGTTATGCCTCATCCCTAGCGATGATTTAGATGACACGGCCTTTAAGTTGCGCCTCGTAACGATTCTCTCGCTATGAATCAGGTACCTGGTTTCCGGCTGCAGGATCCAGCGAGACACAGTGACCTTTTCAAGTATACCAGGATTCCCCGAATTAAACGCAGTGCGTACAGTCAGTCCCCTGACAGTTTCAAAAATCCGGTTCGATGTCTGTTTTATCTGCACTCGATCCGTTTTACTTTCTTACGACGTATAGCAAATAAGGAAAGTATTGTATTCCATCCAAAAACTCGATATCGGGATTTCGTTAGAAATACGTGTTTTGAGACACATGAATCCACAAACAGCATTTTTGGAATAAGGTTTGTGTATGTTTAAACAACATAACCCAAAACAAAATTGGTTAAAACACTGAATTTATTATTTAAGTACAGCATCTTCAATGGATACGATGCCACCTCGGTAGCATCAATGATAGCGTGTCTGCCTCACGTTTAAGTAGCTCCGAGTTCCAATCTCGGTCAGGTTTAGTTATCTGCATAAAGTTTTTTTTTCCTTATCCTGAAAAATGAATGTCAGGTAACTCTAATCTCTATGGACCCTGGGCTCATCTAAACATCATCTTACCTATTTCATTCATCGTCCGATATGACTTAATGTTGAAGGACGTAAATAAAATAAAAGATACGACATAGGACATGAAAATTTTCAACAAAATCTCTCCACCTGTAAAAATTCTTAGCATGGTTTCCTTAAGAAGAGAAGTAAAGCCGGTGGTCCCGTGTCATAGATTTGTGGCACACAAAAGAACGTATAGCCCGAGCTAAATAGGTTGTCTTTTACGCCCAATATGGGTAAAATGGGATTCTGAAAAACACAGCAGCCAACGACCGTCCATAAATTGAAACTCAGTTTCAATTCCCTACCTCAGACTATCCTTTATATGTCCAATTTCTAGAGTATTTTGATTTTCTTAGAGATTTAATTACTACATATTTAAAATATTTTGATGGCGAATGAAATGTGCATCTTGAATATTCTGGACATAGTCTCTGAAGTTGCCCGGCTTGGTAGCGTGGTGGTTGCATGTCTGCCTCACGTTCAAGAGGTCCCGAGTTTGAATCTCGGTCAGGGTGAGTTACCTGGATTTTCCCTTATCCTGTAAGACGAATGTCGGGTAACTCTAAGCTCCATGGGCGCCGGACTCATTTGAGCATCATTCCATTCATCGTCCGATATGACAAAACGTTGGAGGACATAAATGACAACAAAAAAGTCTCTGAAGTCCATTTAATTTTGGATGACTTTTGCATAACTTCTAGTGATAGATAAAATCTTATGACAGAAAATTGTAAATTTTGTTAAATAATTATTTTGTGGAGATAGCCTCTTTCGACATACCTATTCCTCATTCTGTTTTGAATATTCAAATGCACTGATGAAGATGGAGCACCGGTGGAATGAGATGGCGGGGGAAACCGGAGGTCCCGGAGAAAACCTGCCCCAGCTACGTGTTGTCCACCACAAATCTCACTTTGCGGTCGCCTGGGATCGAACCCGGGCCGCCTTGGTGAGAGCCAAGCGGTCTAACCACTGAGCCATGGCGCGGCCTTTTCTCAAACAGGAAGTCATTCGTGTTTTTATGTTCTGGCCATGCAAAGTGAACACAATGTCAAGGCCGCCGCATAGCGACCGGCCCTTAAAAGAGTTGACTGTCGCTTAAGCCTACTTTTCTTGTTCCCATTGTACTTACAAGGAAATATGTAATAAAATCATTTCAACAAATGTTTCCATTAACGTGAAGTGGGTAAAATAATAACATTTTTAAGAACTTCTTGTATAAGAGTAAGTCGAGAAAGTCATGTTAAGTGCAAAAATCAAATTATTTATGTTTAACAAACTAGAAACAAAAAATTGTATTACTTATTTTAAAAACAACACATACCCTGCTGTTTGCACAGAGAGAAGATGGGTTGAGAGCGTAGAAAGGGGAAAATGAGGGAGAGAGAGAAAGAGAGGAAAAAGAGAGGGAGAGATAGGAAATAATATTCACATTTAATGCAATTGTGCGAGTGAAGGTACAGTTTTCGCTGGCCTCTAAATAGCATGTAAGAAAATTTTCGAAATATTTGGTGGACTGCATGTTCGTTATCAAAAGAGCAGTAAAGATGATTTATTTAACATGTACTGTTAAGTAGGTAGAGGCTTGTGGTGTTCAGGGCCATCTGTAAAAGAAAAAAGAAGCATGAAGAAGATGGCGTTGTATTATGCTGACATTGTAACATTGCGACGAAGTGAGGAAAATATAGGCACAATTTGAAACGTAGATATGAACAAAGTAGCATAAAAATGGAGTACAAATAAAAAAATTGTTTACCAGGGGGAATAAAAGTGGCTGGGAATTTGGTTGAAAAGGATTTATTGCTAAGAGTTGCTCTGGAAAAGGTTTAGGATAATGAGAGAGCAGAAGCGAAACGTAGAAGTGACATGTATATTTTACCATGCCGAATATAAAAACAAATATTTCTAAAAAAAATTGAAAATCAAATAGAATCAGTTGTAATAATCTCGGTCGAGTGGAAGGTGAAAAGGTGAAATTTGGGAAATATAAGGTTTCCCAATGGACAAAAAGGCTAATATCTGAAATAAAAAAATGGATAGATAGAACACATGGAGGTACAGAGTATTATTTAACTCAATTCTAATTCGGACACGGATGCTCTGGAAGTTATTGTTTCCGTATGGCTTGGCTTCAAGTGAAACATGTCTCCATTGTGGAGAAAAATATACGCCTGAACACAATATATTCAATTATACGAGGGCTGTTCAATAAAGAATGATCATATTTTTTACGGCCATAATTTTTCGCACTAAAATTCAGTCTTAATATATTCTGTTAGCTTAATGTGAAACAAACGCGTCGTAGTAGTTTCATTATTGGTACTCCTGGCTCCCGCCTGTGAGAACCAGGCAAATTCAGACATGTTCAGTACCGCCTACCGTTGCAATGGAGGTAACATGCAGTTAAAGTTGATGTTAGAGGAAGATCCGGAGTTTATTTCAAACGTAATCACTACTGATGAAACTTGGCTACATCATTTTGATCCTGAGAGCGAACAGCAAAGCTCAGTGTGGAAATTTCCTTCATTACCAACCCCCAAAGTGGTTGCTTCTGCTGGGAAAGTTATAGTCATCTCATTCTTTGGTATTCATGGAATGGATTATCAGCATGTTGTACCTGCACACACATCAGTAACTGTACAATACTACAGGGATGTCCTGAAAACATTGCAAGTCCATATCAGGTGCAAAAGACAATATTTCCGTGAAGCAGACTGGATGCTGCACCACAATAGTGCGCGGCTGCATATTGCCAATGTTGTTGCTGAATATCTTGCAAAAATCAACGTGAAGTGCATCCCTCACCCTCCCTATAGTCCGGATTTAGCCCCATGTGACATTTTTCTATTCCCTAACTTGAAGAAACGCGTTCGTGGGAGGCATTATCCATCATCAGAAGCAGTGGTGAAGGCTGCGGAGGCGATTTTAGAGGATTTCTCAAAAAATGGTTTCGAGCATGTGTTTGAAGACTGGCAGAAACGCTGGGACAAGTGCATTGCGATCAGGGGAGACTATTTTGAGAAGGACCATCAAAATTATGGGGATGAGTAAAGGTACGTTGTCAAAAAAAAGTGATCATTCTTTATTGAACAGCCCTCGTATAAACTGGAAGCAAAAAAGTAAAAGTTTGAAACATAAAGTAGGAAGATTAACAGTGGAAAGCATAGTTGGATACATGTTGGAGAAGGAAAGCAATGGGAAAGCCATTGCATTATTTATCAAAGAAGTCTGACAGGAGAAACATGAGTATGACAAAATTATAATAACAAATCAAAGTAGTGATAACTCAAAGTAAACAGGAAAATTGAACATCATGGTGTCATCGTCTTCTGAAGTAATGCCTCCAGCAAGAGACGCTCTCATATGACAGAGAGTACGGGTTTTTAGTTGGTGAAAATGCAACTCCTACACAGTCTGAACGATTTTTCCTTACTATAAAAAAAGAAAGCTTTACTAATGTAGTGACAGGTTAGGAAGCATTCTCTCGATGAAGAAGAGCTGGACTATTTGTTGCTTTAAGTATCCACACTGTCATTTGTTGATGTTAAAAGAAGATTCTCTATGAAGTTTCTAATAGTATATACCTTCTCCAAATTTAAAAACCTGCAAAAGGTGCCTGTGAGGTATTTAGTGATAAAGTATAAGTGAAATGTATAAGGAGATAATATTAAAGCAATTCTTTTTTCTTTATAATATGAAGGTCATTGTTGTAATATTCTTTAAATCATCAAAGTCTGGACCTACTGGTGAGGAAGTGTTCCAGACTCAAGGCCTCCGATGTGATCTGTTATCTATGTTAAAGGTGGGAAACAGGGAGAAATATATAAAATAAATGATTAATTTAAGGAGGAAGAGGAAAATAAAGCAGGATGGAGGAAACTGTGTTTGAGTTATGGAACTTCTCTTAGGTCACGTCCTCTTACGTATTCTGTAATTTGTTCTCTAAAAGCATTTGCTTTATTTATTGCCTCATCCACCAATTCGCGGTAACGTGTGAGGTTCGCACTTGGCAGGTCCTGGATTCGATTCCCATTAACCGCTCACCTTGATCTTGGTTTTTTGTGCTTTTTCCCTGGTCAATAGGTAAACGTTGGGGTGGTTCCGCATTCAATCACTATTTGCTTTCCATCATCTGAATTTACGAGGCGTGTCCGTAAAATAGGGTCTCCAAGGCGCTGAAGCCGTGAGGAACGCTATTACGCAAAATCCGGCAACACTGGGGTGTAGGTTGGTTTCACCTCTTCAAATCCTTACCACAACGAACTCGTTGCAACCATTAGTCTTGGCTGGGCAGCCGTTTGCTATGGAGCTTCCTATCACTTCCGCCACCAAGTGCAAGTTGCGCGCAGTGATCCGTTTTTTGAGTGCCAAGGACACTACTCCCACTGAAATTCATCGTCAGTTATGCGAAGTCTATGGGCCACAGTGTATGGACGTCAAAAACGTGCGAAAGTGGGTCAGAGAGTTCAAAGACGGACGTACAGACGTCCATGACGAACAGCGTTCTGGTCAGCCTTTGGTTTCAGCCGAAACAATTGCAAAAGTGGAGCAAGAAATGCTTAAAGATCGGCGTGTGACAGTTCGCGAGCAGTGCGAACTTAACCGTGAAGTCAGTAAGACTACCATTGACAAGAAAAATTTGCATTATCGCAAGGTGTGTGCGAGTTGGGTCCCCAAAATGCATACCGAGGATCTCCTGGCCAGTTCGAATGGGACATTCTCACCCATCGCCCCTACAGCTCAGACTTAGCACCTAGTGATTATCATCTGTTTCCTGAGTTGAAGTCACACCTGGGTGGAACACATTTCCATACCGACGATGATTTGAAAAACGAGGTTGAGCGCTACCTGCGCAACTTGGCGGGAGAGTGCTACGACAAGGGTATACAGAAAGTGTCACAGCGCATGCAAAAGTGCATCGATCGCAATGGTGATGACGTTGAAAAATAGCTGTAAGTTCCGCCTTTCCATTAATGTAACGTTTATTGACAATAAACATGTCGTAATTCCATTTTTCCTTGTGTTTCATGTGTGCTAGGTTTTGTGAAGTGTGGTGGTGCCAAAGAAAGGGCTACGTACTCCTCATGAACACCAAAGGTCTGCAGAAACTGTTTAGCTGTGAACTCTACTCCAACTAATAAAGAATGCAGTCGCTTTTAGTATCCTAACTTTTAATATCCGAAAATAAATGTTGATAGACGAAACAGAAATAGACCAAATACACGTGACAAAAAATTATTAGTTGTTTGTATATTAAAGGAACTCCCACAAAAAGCATAAAAATTGTACATTTCCCTCGGTCAGGGTGAGTTACCTGGATAAAGTTTTTTCTGGAGTTTTCCCTTATCCTGAAAGATGAATGTCGGGTAACTCTAAGCTCTGTGGACCCTGGGCTCATTTGAGCATCGTTTCACACATTCCATTCATCATGCGATATGACTTAACGTTGGAGGACGTAAATTTCCAAAAAGTACGTTTCTCCGCTTTCTTCATTAAAAAAATAAACCTTGTAGACTCTTATCACATTTAACAGCCCTTCTGTGAGATTTAAACTGCTACATGTATAACTTGATAAAGTGAAAATTTATTCTGATTTTGTGGCAAAAATGTTTTTCAACATTTTTCATCATAGTACAAGCTGTCACGATGAAATTTTGCTTCAAACTGCCTTACATTTTCAAAACAAGCTCTTGAAACCTTAGAGATAAAAGGATAATTTCGTTTCATACTTAAAATATGTGTGTGGTTATGGCTTTTTAAAAATTTTAAGTACTTTTTTTTTAATTGGAGTGATATTTTATAAACGTCTGGATAGCTATAAAGAATAAATAACAAATCACCCTTTAATGTGAAGAAATCTTTAAACCTATCATTATACTGAACATTTAAAAGTTCCAAATTTTCAACTTCCCATTTTTATTAAACTTTTAATTGAAATAGGCCGCGCTGTGGCTCAGTGGTTAGACTGCTTGGCTCTCACCAAGGCGGCTCGGGTTCGATCCCAGGCGACCGCAAAGTGAGATTTGTGGTGGACAACACGGCGCTGGGGCGGATTTTCTCCGGGATCTCCGGTTTCCCCCGCCATCTCATTCCATCGGTGCTCCATCTTCATCTCATGTATCATCAGTGTCATCGCCTGCGCTGCCGTATGTAGTAAAAGCGGGCGTTTAATACTACACATTAAACACTACATTTAATTTAAATATATCACCCAACATGCCTTTAAACATCTGACTATACATTTGCTTTCCTCTACTTCGCTTGTACATAAAGAAGAATAGGTAATGGAATTATTTTTACAAAGATTTATCTCAGTTAACATGAAATAGAAAGGAAAAACGTTTGATGTGTTGCATTACCATGACTTTCTCACTTCACTTTTCCACAAATTATTCTTAGCAACGCTTATTGTTCTAGTAGAGCTTACTAATCGAGATAAATTTTCACCTCAGGTATACATATTTCTTTTTACGATACAATACGTACAACAACTTGTCGCATGTGATTTTATACCTTGTGACATGAAGTGATACGACCAGACAGAATTTCTAATAGTCTATTTATGCACTTTCACTTTCCTGTAAATACACAGTGTAGGCATGTCAGTCTAAAGCTTCTTTATATCTGTTGCTCGCGGCAATTTGCGCTGCTTGTAGCTTCTCGACGCATACAGAAGATTTCGCCAATAGTCACTTTTACACTGCTCTACTTGGGAAATCGGTTCCAGCAGTCCATGGTGGAAACCGTAAAGTTTTGTGACAAGTGCTACACGTTTTCATTCGGGTTGCGTAGTGAAGTCACCTTGACTACAGCCTGAAGAAAAATGCTGGATTTTGACAAGGACAATTGTGAATGAAGGTCTGAAAAATTTATTTATCTAACACAAAAGAAAAAATGTAAAAAACACGAAGTATAGGTAATTATGACAAAAGTTATAGTAACTTATTAACTTTTACTTTGTTGTAGCATGAAGGTCTATTTTCTCCAAGATATACTTTGATGTCGCAAAAGAAAGTTATTATAAAGCATCAATTTATATTTAGGAAGCGGGTCTTCCTTCGAGAGTAGTGTTTCAACATGTTACGACATAGTTTGTCTTTCGAAAGTGAAATGTATTTTACTTTATTTCCCCTATGCTAAATATCACACCCACACTGCGCAATAACACGCTTCAAAATTGGAGCTTACACATAAAACGAGAGAAAATCAATTAATCCAATATTGGCGACAACTCAATGTCCCACTAATAATGTTATGACAAAAACGAAATTGCACCAGTTGCCGCTAGAACCTTAGCCCAATAACACCATAACTTATAACCATTTCCACTTTTGCAAATATGTACACAGAGTGTGTACAACAGTCTTAAGTTCCTTTATATCTCTATTGCACGCAGCAACGTGCGCTGCTTGTAGCTTCTCGACCCACACAGAAGTTTCGGCCAATAATCACTTTTACACTACTGAGCTTGCCGACTCTGACAACTTTCACAGCTACATAATCACTGGACCACTCGTAATTAGCATGTGAGTTGCCTGCCTCTGTAGCGTAGTTGGTAGCTCCAATCTCGGTCAGAGTGAGTTATCTGGATAGTTTTTTCCCCTTTTCTGAACGATGAAGGTCGGTTATGGACCCCGGACTTACTTGGGCATCATTTTATCTATTTCATTTATCGTTAGAGGTCAAATTAAAAAGAAAGAAGGAAAAAAAACTAGCAAATGAATTGAACTGAGCTCGAGGCTGGCTTTTGAGCTCTCTTGCCATACCCTGTCGGTCACAGAAGAATTTCCAAGAAACCAAAACCTCTAGAATTGGAAGAATGGAATACTGTCGAAGTCGAATCTTCCAAATCTGCCGAAATCGAAAAGTCTGGAACATCAGCGCGGGACAGCAAACAATCCAGTTCAGGCCCCATAACGTTAGCAGCGGTCCTTGAATGTTCCTTTTTATTTACTTCTATCGGTGGAATAGGGTGACTCAGACTTAATACTTTTGCGGCAGGCATTCGCTGCCGCTGTAACAATATATTTTCATCGAGTGTTTTCAGACAAAATGATATCACCTTATAAGTGTTTTAGAGTGATAGCACTTACTCGATTGTTTGGCTCATACTGTCGCTTTGACATGCATAAACAGACTTTATACGCAATGCAAACGTCCCTGAAAGATAATGGGACATGTTTCTCAGGTGTGTGACATGAAATATCTCGTCTCAATTTGTAAATGCTCCCATTTACATCAAAGCTTTTTCATATCGCGACGTACTTGTCGCATGCATCAAATTGCATGCATAAATGGGGCCTATTAAGTGTTTGGAAACTCACACACAAGGAATATCTCGGAGATGGTCAGTTCTAAAACTAAAAACAAAAGTACGTGAAGTAAACTGTGTGGTTTACCAAGCTAATAACAAACTTATCAAGAGTGAATAGGACTTAAGCTATTCTCAGAAAATTCAAGATATTTATCTAATTTGTTGTTATCTTATACATATGGTATTTTAATCAAAATCGTTGCAGCCAGTTCTTGAAAATCTTCGTGTTGCATCCTTGGAAGATGCTGTTCATAAATACCAAGTAAAGTATTTATCCGAGTTTTCGTTTTTGAGAACTGCTACTGACCACATATATATGTATTTTTGGCTTTTGGGAGTCTCAAAATTTGTAATTACTTTGAAATCGTGGTATAAGATTGTTAGCTTTATAAGCTTTCGTAAGAGCAATACAAACTATTTTTACGATTTTTTTTTACCTCTTCATTTTAATCGAGCTACATTACGCATTGTTATGGATACGCGCTGGCAGTGACAGTCAAATGTTTAAGAACTGGACGCCCTGTATGCAAAGGTGTTTCCATGTAATCAGGAAAAATAATTGAATATCGAAATGACAGTGGCTCTCTGTGACCAGCATAACTAAAAAACGAAAACATTGCTAAACAATCTAACTTGATATTACAATAAATTATAATAATTTGCGGCAGATGATTTTGGTCATTTACCCCTTGAAATAAATTCAGAAGCTATTAAAGAAATTAAATGGACCGATAGATTCAATGATTTGGGAGGAAATATTTATCTTCAAAAATAGAAATCGAGTGATGAATTTTGACATTCCGGCAATCAGTTCTGTCAATAATTTTTCTTTATTTTCAGAGTTTGGTGATAAAAAATAACCTGTCACCTAGCGGCAGTAACGATAACAACAGAAATAAAAAAATCAGCTGATGCAAATAAATATTTGCGAAACTAGAACTATGATCTGTGAAGAATTTACAATTTTTAAAAGGAAAAGTGAAGTTTTTAACACATTATTTTATTGTAATATGTTTATTGCTTCACTATTTTTAGCTTTAGTTTTTTACGTGTTAATCTAACTTGATGCTTTATTTTTTTATTTATCCAGATTTATTGAACCCTATTTTACACAGTGGTATATTAGGGTTAGAGTTGATACATAAAAATATACAATTTTAACAAAAATATTTTAAATACTAGAAGGAAGAACTTATGTTTTAGTCTTATGCATATTAATTTAAACTATTTCAGACGTTTAAACACTGAGTTTATAAACATCATGAAGTACTTATGCTATTGTGGCTTCATTAGCAAAGATGTGAGCGGAGCAGAAAGTTCAGTTCCTAGAGAGTCTAGCTTCAATATTAATTCTTGTCTTTCTCTCCAAAAAATGGGACAACAGAAAAGGAGATGAGCCACAGTTTGAAATTCATCACCACACATGCACTCTGGGTGGGATGTTAAGTGAAATCGTGATAAGTATTCACCAAATTTACCATGTCCACTTAAAAATTGTGTCAAAACAAAATTTGGTACAAGAGTTTCACATTTTCCTCTGTCATATACACTAGAGAAAAATAATGTTTTTGTTAAACTTCCATTTGGAGTTGTTAGCCATTGTTGGTTTCATTCTTCAAGAATATGTTGATGTATTATTCTCCTTACATTAGAAATAGGACATAAAGAGTATGTCACAGGAAGATTGGATTCTGCAACCTTCTTAGCCAAGCAATCAGCTCTCTCGTTACCAAAAACTCCACTGTGTCCTTTAAGCCATCCCATGCAAATATGTCCTGGATGGTTTTGAAGCAGGGTTCTGATTTCATGTGCTAATGAATTTAAATTGTATTTATCATTAATAGCAAGTAGAGCTGATTGTGAATCACTAAGAATACGGGCACTGTTCCCATTAACAGTACACCATTTTATAGCTTCTTTAATTGCTAAGAGCTCCGACTGGAATACAGAACATTCAGGTGACAATTTAAACATGGAGTGAGTTAGTTCCGTTTGGTTTTCGTAAACAACAAAAGCACATTCTACTGCAGATATATTATCTTATATATTATATTATTATATTATCTATATATTATATTATTATATATTATTATCTTATATTCAGCATCTTCCAAAAACTCAACACGAATATAATTAATAATAATAATAATAATAATAATAATAATAATAATAATAATAATAATAATAATAATAATAATAATAATAATAATAATAATAATAATAATAATAATAATAATAATAATAATAATAATAATAATAATAATAATAATAATAATAATAATAATAATAATAATAATAATAATAATAATAATAATAATAATAATAATAATAATAATAATAATAATAATAATAATAATAATAATAATAATAATAATAATAATAATAATAATAATAATAATAATAATAATAATAATAATAATAATAATAATAATAATAATAATAATAATAATAATAATAATAATAATAATAATAATAATAATAATAATAATAATAATAATAATAATAATAATAATAATAATAATAATAATAATAATAATAATAATAATAATAATAATAATAATAATAATAATAATAATAATAATAATAATAATAATAATAATAATAATAATAATAATAATAATAATAATAATAATAATAATAATAATAATAATAATAATAAAAGCAATACTTCCTTCCCATTCTAACTTTATATGAAAACTTTTTCGAACATTTTTATTTTCTCAAAAATGACTAATGATTTAGATTAAAACACCATACGTTTAAGATATTTTCATAACAAGTAAAATGTGCTTCTTGTATTGTGTGGAAGCAGCTACTCCTTATTCTGAATGAGTGGTAAACCGTCAAACATAAACAAAATTTACTACACTAAAAATACAGATATTGTTAAACCACAGTTTGTATCACATGGGTTTTATAGTGTTAACCATTTCCGAGTTATTCCTAGTTATTGGTTTCAGTTCTCAAATGCTAAGTCCACTCTTCTTTCTTTCCTGGCCATGCAATTGGAACTGAACTTCATGACGTCTCTGTAGGTTGCTGGTTGGCGTGCTTAGCTTTCAAATCCAGATGTCCCGGGTTCGATTTCCGGCTTGAGGATGGGGAGTTTTATTTAACGAGCATGCTTTCCCATCCTTCTTAGAGTTTGGAAGTGTGAATGAGTGTGTGTCTGTGTGTGGATAGAAGCATTATAACCCTGATGGCTAGATAGTCATTGACAACCAAAGGCTGCCCGCCTCGGGCATGTCTGCCTCACGTTCAAGAGGTCCTGAGTTCGAATATCCGTCAGGGTGAGTTACCTGCATAAGGCTTTTCCGGGGTTTTCCCTTATCCTGAAAGACGAATGTCGGGTAACTCTAAGCTCCATGGACCCTGGACACATCACTCATTTAATTCACCATCCGATATGACAATGTTGGAAGACGTAACAATACAAAAAAGGCTAAAAACAGAAAATAAAAACGGAATTTCAAAGGCATCACATAGCGACTAGTTTTTAAAAGATTGACCATCGCATAAAGTCAATTCTATTTCTATGTTGCTTCAAAGAAACGTATCTATCTCAGTTAACATGATTAGCGTTTGTAGCAACGGTTAATTTTTTTTCTCAATAAAATTCATTGAAGTGTACGGTATTTGAAGTGAGGATTCTCCAAACTGTTCACGTATACAGCAGGATATCGTCTCTCGCTACGCTAATCAGATGAATACGTCTTTGTTGGAAAGTCCTCTGAGTTGTGGTAACGCCTATAAAGTCACAAACCATCCCGGATACCTGCAACGGTCAGATCCTATTGGCAGAGGACAGGTGCACAAAATCAGATCAGAATCGTTGAGATCACCGACACGGATCCAATTAAAACTGGGTGACTAGTAAATCCTGACCTTCCAGGACGGTAACCGCAGGGTCGCGGTTTCGAGCCACGCCTGGAGCACGGACATATTGACCATAACGTGAACCATGGTGCTTTACATAAACACAACATTGGCTTTTCAAGGACCCAAAGTATGTTTTTAAATTTTCAGTAAGGGCCCATTGGGCGGACAACAAGTTTTCTTGATACTCGATACCGATACACGATGTCCGCTCCTTCGATACCCGATACCGTCATTTCTACTTCTAGTTTCAATACAAAATAGAATGCTGGTAGATCTGAGTAATGCCAATAAAATTAATTAGGTGCACATATTTCATGAGAACAAATTGAAAACCATCAGTGTAATAATTTTTAAACTTTACATTAGACTTTAGTTAGCTAATTGATGGAAATTAATTCACACTAGCCGTATATAGGCTAAGGTTTTTGATAGAGGCAACATAAAAAATTCAATGCCATGGCCGGGATTTGAGACACGGATCTTCTGGTTTCCGTACAGTCGCTCTAACCCATTGAGCTATCATGGCCAACGTGCCGTCCTGACATTAAATTTTCCATTTGACTCGTATATTTCCCCGGTAGACTACTAGGGGCTCTCGCATCCGAGATACACCGTTTGTGGAGTGAGTGTGGAGTGAGAAGAGAAAGTTATGTGAGTGGAACTCAACAGCTTTTTTCGTCTTCTTAAGTACTTACGATAGTAAGTCGCCACAAACTGTGTATCTCGGATGCGAGAGCCCCTAGTGGTCTACCGGGGAAATATATGAGTCAAATGGAGAATTTAGTGTCAGGACGGCACGTTGGCCATGGTAGCTCAATGGGTTAGAGCGACTGGACGGAAACCAGAAGATCTGTGGCTCAAATCCCGGCCATGGCATTGAATTTTTCATGTTTACTCTATCTACATTAGACATTTAAAAGCAAAATGCGTTTTTTAAACAGTCCATTTTTATAAATTTTTGTTCAAAATACTAGCATTCTTACTCCTTCGGGGCCAAATCTACTTTTTCTGTCACTTATAAGTTGTGCTGTGCTAAATAGTGTTTCAGTGGAAACTGTTGCAGAGGTGGAATACACAAATATTTAGCGGTTATTTTTGTTTAGTTTTTGAAATTTTTAATTTGTTTTACAGTAATCCAGTGCACTAGAAGCAGGAGGTGACAAATCGTCGTTGAGTTATTCAGTGATTCCTTTTTGGGAACTGTTAATTGGTAGTGAATCTGACACACGATTCTTTTCTTGCATTCAGGTACCACATTCCTGGCAATTTCTCGGGCTTTACATTGTTCTGCTTAGGGCATTAATATCTTGTGATTTTAAAATAAAGTAAAAATTACAGATCAAAACCGAAGTATCGAAAAAGTATCGAGTGAATTTTCTGAAGTATCATGAGTATCCAGATATCGCAAGCATTGAGGACCAATTGCTAATTTTTAGCTTTACGAATTAGTAAGGGTTTTTTTTTTGTAATTTACGTCCTCCAAAGTTAAGTGATATCGGACGATGAATGGAATGGGTGAAATGATGCTTAAATGAGCCCAGGGTCCATAGAGCTTAGAGTTACCTGACATTCGTCTTTCAGGATAAGGGAAAACCCCGGAAAAACCTTATCCAGGTAACTCACCCTGACCGAGATTCGAACTCGAGACCCCTTGAACGTGAGACAGACACTCTACCACCACGCTACCGAGGCGGGCACGAAATAGTAAGAGGGAGGTCTGAAGATCCCGGATTTCCTAGGGGATGCGTATCTCTTATGGGAGATATCCAAAGAAAGCATTCATGTTTTTTTAATAAATATATCCATGTGTGTACGTTAACAGAATAACTCACAAAATGTTGCTTAACATCTGCCAAGGATATAACATGAAAATCTCTCTACACCAAACTACCCCTTCCATTGAAACTTTCTAAATTGGCTCTAACGATTTTGATTAAATTCCCAGAAAAATGAATAGCCCTCTAAGTCTTCATTCTGAATGACTTTTGTGTAATTGATATATCGTAAGATATATACCTACGTCTTAAACTACACGATTTGACCTTTTTTTAAGTTTAACATTTCCGAGATATTCCTTGTTATTGCTTTGAGTTTACAAGTGCTTATACTTTTCTCTAGCGAGAAGTTGCTATTTATCTCTTTTTCTTTTGACCATGCAAAGAGAACGTTATGTCAATCACATTGCGGCGCGCTCTTAAAATATCTGTCTATCCCTTTAAGCTTTCTGTATTCCCTTGGTGTTTCTGTACCTACATGGAAATGTGTAATAGATAGATAGATAATTTATTCATCTTGTAAATCATACATTGTACATGAGTACTGTGATATAAGACACGTCAAATTGTGAATATACAGTGCAATTAACTATACTTGTAAATTAACAAGTCACATCCAATAAGGACAAGTCAGTGTTTGTACAAAATGATGTTTTATAAAGATATCTCAAGAATGTTATAATATACACAATTAATTCAGAAATGTAACAATATTATAAACTTTCCATAAATTCACTAAGAGAATAAAAACAGTGGTCTAGCAAGTATGCCAAAACTGACTTGTTAAATGCTGAAAAAATGCAAGTGGTTTTATTGGCTATAGGCAGTTTATTAAAAACAGTGATTCCTAGGTTTATTACACTGTTTTTATGAGCTCTTGTGTTACTTCTATTCACATGAATATCCATTCTCTGTCTAGTATTATGATTATGAACTGTGTCATTAAAGGTACAGTGACCGTTTCCTTTCATTAAATTTGTCTTTGTAAAGTTTAAAATTTCAAAAATGAAAATACATGGGAGAGGTAAGATTTTAAATTTTTTAAATAATGGTCTGCACGTAGATGTTGATTTAACTCCTCCAAGTATTCTTAGAATCCGTTTTTGCATTATGAATAATGATTTACAATGTGGTGAGTTGCCCCATAATGTTATGCCATATTTTAAAATGGAATGAGTACACGCAAAATGCACGCTTCTGAGAGTTTTTATGTTAACTATGTGTACCAGTTGTCTGAAATTATAAGAAATTGTACTCAGTTTTTTAATTAGATGATCAACATGACAATTACTGCAAATGTTAACAAAAAGTTGGTAGAATCATAAGCGTTTGTAAGAATATTTTGTACAAGAGTGAGAAGAGAAAGTAATGTGAGTGGAACTCAACAGCTTTTTTTTGTCTTCTCGACACCTGACTGACAAGGGAACTATCATTAGCTTACACCTGTACCTATTCGCTTGAGAGTTTGATGGCATCATCTCTAATCTATGTGGGGTCTGTGTGCGGAGTATAGCTGGAAGTACCCGACAATGAGTCTAGAATACGTAGGACAGTATAGGCATAATAACACAGTATTGTACGGGAAGGATTATTTACCCCTGACAGGCAGTGGTCTGCACATGGCATACGTAAGGAGCGTCGGCACAGAGCTGACGAGGGATGTCCAGTAGCTACTTGCAAGTGGTCGCATGATAGCACTTTCAGGCTGCAGTTTTGGGCGTTACGGTTCTTCTCCACAACAGATTTTTTGTGTACATGGTTTATATACTGCAACCATTAAAGCATCAAATTTTCAGGCGCGTAGCGGTGTATTTACAGTGATAGTTCCCTTGTGAACAAACAAGGTATTACCCGCCTCGGTAGCGTAGATGGTAGCATGTCTGTCTCACGTTCGTTCCAAAGGTCCTGAGTTCGAATCTCGGTCAGGGTGAGTTACCTGGATATGGGTTTTTTCCGGAGTTTTCTCTTATCGTAAAAGACGAATGTCGGGTAACTAAGCTCCATGGGCCCTGGGGCCATTTGAGCATCATTTCACCCATTCCATTCATCGTCCGATATGACTTAAAAAGTTAAAGGACGTAAATTACAAAAAAAAAAAAGTATTGTACTCCGACCAAAAAACCACATGGTGGGATTTCACTTAAATCACGTATTTTATAATCTTCTGAACACCCTCCCCAATACACTTTTAGAAACAGGATGAGTGTAGACATTGTAATTCAAAAGACGAAATGCCTGATAATTACCAAACATTTATTTTCAAGAGATACGGCACCAAGATTTTCAGGATCACCTCACTCCACACTACTCTTCATATGAAACATTATCTTTTAGTTTCTCAAAAGTAGGCTTGATTACTGGTTAAACTACCTTAATTTAAGATACTGCATGACTAATAAAACATACTTTAAATTTGCTGAACATTCCTAGAGAATTTCAAATGTCCTTAATTTGAAAAGCTCTTGTTTCTGAGTGACTTTTAAATAATTTTGAGATAGACAAAACTTACAGCACTGTAAAAGTAGATCTCGTACAAACTAACGATATTTGTTATTAGAACTGTTCTGTGTTTTATACCTTTTTAAAGTGCTAAGGTCACCGTTGTTTTGTTCCTGTGGTCATGCAGAATGTACTTTCAAAGCAGCTTTTCAAAGACTTAAATTCAATCACATATAAGATTATCACAGTTATCTGGTATTTGTAACCGTTTTTGGTTGTACTTAGAGCACAATGAATATGAGAAAGTGATTTTGGCGTTAAGGACAGTGGTTAGATGTGAGGCAGTTTCTGACTGCTATTTTAGTGCCGACTTCGATTTTCAGTTCCTCAACAACTGTTTAATATAATGAAACGAAACTTTGGCAATGAATGCAGTAATATTTTCTGAAAATAATCCAAATAAATGGAATATCTATGCTAAAAGGTATGTTACAAATTTGTCATAAAATTAAGAGTTTCAAAATTGTCATTGTTGTGTGAATTGAGGTACCTTTTCTCTAAAACTGTCAATTGTTTTTACTTAATTTTTATATCCTTTAATACTTGCAATACTTTGACGATTTCTAACTAAATTTCCTTCTCAAATTTGAAAATAACTGTCCTCCCAAAATGTGTACATTGTGAACACAGAATTCATGCCAAATTCACAAGCAGATAACTTATTAGTAAATTATGATTAGCAACTTGAAAATAATTTTAAGGCGAATAAGTAGTTCTTTGACTGAGAAATGACCAGTAAAAATTCCACCCATGTAGCTTAATTAGTTGCAGAGAAAACTGTACCTTAAGTATGAAAAATATAAGTTACGGTAAACTGCAATTCAAGATAAATGTGCAGATAACAGCAGTAAATCACCAAGTTGGAACATCCAAATTAAAACCCCTTTATCAACTGATAACCCTAACATGCCATATATATTTTGATAGCTCAGAGTTCCTGTTTTTTTAAGCATGAAAACCAAACAACTGTTTCTGGGACCCAAAAGTTACCAGCGTTAAATAGAAAAAGAAATGAGAAAGTGTGTTATGTTCTTTGCTTGCCAAATCCATGTTAAACACAAGTAGCATTGTTTCGTTACCATTTCAGCAAATATGCAACATGACTGTTTATTTGGTCACCGATGTAGACATTTTGACTTTTTTTTTTAAATTTACGTCATCCAACTTTAAGTCATATCGGACGGTGAATGGAAGAGGTGAAATGATGCTCAAATGAGCCCAGGGTCCATAGAGCTTAGAGTTATCTGACATTCGTCTTCCAGGATAAGAGAAACCCCGGAAAAAACCTTATCCAAGTAACTCACCCTAACCGAGATTCGAACTCGGGACCTCTTGAATGTGAGGCAGACATGCTACCACCACGCTACCGAGGTGGGCTGTATCTTGATGGGTTACATTCACATGACTTCGTGTACTCATTCAACAAAAAATCTTATTCTTCGTTATCCTCCATTTAATCGACAAAAACATATATCTTTTAAGAGTGAGTCGGTGTATGATAGCTTTGAATTTCTTAAATTTAGTAATTTAATCAAATTGTGTCAGCAATTTTTCAGAAAATCAAAATGTTAGATAAATTATCTCTGCAAAGGATAGGTTACATTGAGAGATTTTTTAATGAAATTCTCAGTTTTGGAGGAGGCTAAAATTAAATATTAACTTAAGTATTTAACGACCTATACTTTCTAAGTTATGCTGTTAACAGGTACATATTCTATTCTCTTTGCATGCCCAGATGATGACTTTCTCTACTCTTTACAAACGTTTAATCGTCTATCTACTTCATGTTAATTGAGATAAACATTTACACCAATTGTTTTGTTGCTAATTTTCTTGCAGGGGCAAGGGGGGGGGCAAGAGAACCCAAAGGCTTTAGCGATAGCTTGTCGATATGGTTTTGAAATGTCATTCTCTTAGCATAGGCATGAGACAGGAAACCAATAACGACTACCATTTGAAAAAAAAGTATAACTATTTAGAAATTCAAACAAATAGCAAGGAATATCTCCAAAATTGTACACTCCAGAGAGAGAGAAAGAGAGAGAGAGAGAGAGAGAGGGGGGGGAGCAGGATCTATTGGAAATAAATTGTGGGTTTTAAAGAGCTATATATGTTTAGTGTAGTAATATTTTGGCTAACCCTTGCAGTTTATCTGTTATACAAAAGTTATCCAAAATAAAGGGGACTTCTGAGGACATTGCCATAAATTCAAGATATAATAAATTTCATTTCTCATGAAAATACCTTAAACATATGGGATTTTAATCAACATCATTAGAGCCATTTTTGAAAAATCATAACTTTCGAAAAAAATTTCCATAAATCTAATTAGGGTTGGAGAATTTTCTTCAAAATCCTGCCGTTTCTTTGGAAGATGCTGAACATAAAGTTTGGAATATAATCGACTTAGCTTTCTTGATTCACACACACACACACACACACACACACACACACACACACACACACACACACACACACACACACACACACACACGAACCGTTTTATAAAAAGGATTTTTACTAAGGGGACCTCAGAAAGTGAGTTTCCAGTGACACTTCGGTATCGAAGTTATTTATTATTATCAAAATACTTGTGCTTGCCTTTCAGATTCTTTATTTTTCATCTGACAACGCAACATTATTGCAAAACTCGCACAGACATCTGTCGAATTTTTAGGACCTAATATAATATACAAGAATAAGTCGTACCTCCGTGGTTTAAACCATTTTGATTGGTGATTTCCACACAGTGATAACCATTAGAGTTTTGTTTCGAATCAACTGTATGTCTACTCACGTTTGTAGAACTGTTAAGTGAGAAACTTCAATCATCGGTAATTTCTCGCTTATTCGTTTTTAGTTCTTACTTCATTTTTCAGCTCAATAATCCATTTTCTACATTAAGAATGTTTGAATAGCCTTTGCTGTACTCTGCACTTAAGGGAAGTATAATCAGTAAAATATTTCTTACGTAATTCCACGGTCAGTCTGAGAAATTTGAAGAAACTTGATTGCAAGTTGCAGAATGTTTTGGGCTGTATGTATTACTGAGATCCCTCCCATGTGAGGCCTTTGTAATTGAGTTCCTACCAAAAACAATAAGAGCTCCAGCATCAACGGATTATGTACACAAAGCTCTAGGAAACTAAGTTAACTGTAATTATCTAATTACCTTTGTTAATGAGGAAGATGACTTCTTGATAATGCCCGTGAGGGGGGGTTCCCTTACCAAGAAGTGTAAAATGGCGCTTACGCACTACACGTGGCTCAAACGGAAGTGTCCAGTGGGCGGCAGCGGTTTCCTTATAACATGTGGATAGCCAACCTTCCTCCAGTATATAAAGCTGCGAGCGCCCCAACAGCTGACAGTCATATCTTTGTAGCAACATGGAGTTACTAGTGCTTGCGATTCTCATTTGTCCTCAAGCTCTCGCGTTATACGGTAAGGACATTACATACTTCATTTGTTTCCATGTCTTTCTGATACAGTGGTGGGATTTTCCCACATTTTATACATATTGCTTCTTTCTTTTATTTCATCTTTCGAAACTGACAAAACACTTAAAAAATGGCATACTGATGTGGCATAATGTAACTATGGCAATCTTTGTTCTATAATCTCTGCCTAGATGCTTTCAAAATGATCTATGTTTTATGCGTGTTTTGTGCAAGAATACCTAATATATTTTCTAAGATACAAGTGGCTTTTCCCACATATGTCGTGGTCATAAGCTAAATTTTTCTACTGTTTAAAACATTTTACGTAAAAAATATGTCAATTGTTTTACACAGAGTTGACAATGCCTAAAGAATTTTTAAAGGCATTAACAAGATAGAGTACATGTTCAGCTTTAACTGTCAGTAACTGTTTTGCCACCAAAAAGGCGTATATATGCGAACTGTGTACAAAAGTTCTTTATGGTACATGGTTTAATAAAGATTTTTGTACTTTACAAGTAGACATATTTGAAGATGAGGCTGAATGCTTAGTTAACTGATTCTACCAACAAAATAAAATATTTTATGATATATATTTTAAACACCCCTGAATATCTAAAATAATTATAGAAACTATTAGTATACACTTTTAAAACATTCTAGTAGCCAAATTAACGAGAAAATTCTTATTTTTTATTTGAGGAAACAAACGATATTACAGATTATGTTTTCTGGTGTAATTTTTTTAACTTTTTTCATCTTACTGCTTTTATAATTGTTTGAAAATTGCTGCAGTTTTTCAATGCATGATGTACAATCATGTGTTTCTACTAGAAAATGTAGAAAGGTCGAAGCAATTTTCAAAATATTATAAAATTAATGAAATAACACATCTTAAAATACGCCAGAGGATACAAACTACATTTATAGTTTTGTTTTATCAAAATTTACCTGCTAATTTTATTTAGAATACCACATACTTTAGGTAGTTTCATGACTATCCCAAAGTGTGTAATTTGAATGCTTGTGGATAACCCCCAAGTCCTCTCATTTTGAATGAATTTTGTAGATATCATTTTATTAAAAGGGTCAACAACAAGAGTTAGATAAAACCTACTTCACAGCATAAAATGTCAATTTTCTTAAATAAGAATTCATGCGGAATACATCTTTTTATTTTCGTGAAATTAAAATTTCTGAAATATTCATCGTTGTTAGCTTGAATTTTTTAATAATTACACATCCTATTCAACATTCTATTGTACATAATTGCAAAAAGGGAATATATATAGGTATATATATATAGTTGAGATATAAATACTGTAGACTATTTAAGGCATTTAACAGATGGGAAATATTTAACATTCATTTATATAATCTATTACTTGACAGTGCATCATTAACCTTGTTCACAAAATTATGTTTAATGGTTTAATTAATAAGGACTATATCTATATACTATATAATGGTTTAAACGCTATAAACTTTCACGTATCATGTATAACAAAGTCTCTTGTACTCATTTTACCCAATGATTAATTAATTAATAATACACCATCATTGCTTAAAATTTACGAGCAGTTATTTAAAAGATAACCTAAAATTCCATTAACACCAAAGCAGATTCACAATAAGTAGAGATTGTTTTTATTGCCCTAAAATTTGATTTAAATATAAATCTTAAGTAGTTTCTCAAAGCGAATTCGTCCCCAAAAAAAATGTAATTCAGAAACTAAACTATTCAAAGCAAAAATGGGGGGAGTGAAAAAAACTCATACATTTGCATAGAAAGTAACCAGAGAAGCTGTGGTATCAATTCATAGAGAAAAGCTTCTAAACATTGGACTATACTTGACCTTCCAGTTACTTTACGCTACCATTTACTTCAGAGTATATGTAGGTTGCGATTCGTTTTCTTTCCATGAAATGGAATTCACAGTACAAAATCGCAGATGTAGTAATATTTTTAAAAATATATTTAAAATACAATAATAGTGCTTACAGTGATTAAAGTAGGAAAGTCCAGCTTATAAGAATGGATAGAAAACTAGATATTTCATTTCTGGCCGATTTCGCCATCTAGCCTCTCTTAAAACATTAAATAGGAACAATTTATCAAAATGTTGTGTAAATCTTTCATTAGAACTTAAATTGCTAAGGCATCAATTATACACTAATGTAAACATTGTCAAGGATAGAAACACTTGTTAGCAAAGATATAGTGCAGCTTACTACTTTCGAAAATATTTTTCCAAAATAGAATGAACAATTGCAAAATTTTATAGCCCAAAAGCAATACGTGTTAATTAGGGTTAATACTTTAAAACTTGTTTAGCTCCCTTTAACTTTTTGGTCATATCTGGGGCCTTGACTTGAGAAACAATTGCTGGTGCTTTTATTATGTTAGGTTAGTGTAAGATTTCGTCGTATCTAGCTTATGTATATGTCAGTCTCACACTTACACTTCCAGACCCTTTAGGGGGTAGGAAATAATCATCTTGATTGAAGAAAAATTCCTGATTCTGTCCGGGAATTGAACTCAGGACCTACGTGTGAGAAATCAATTCGCTGATCACTCGATCACAGAGCAATTTTATTAAGTTTTAACCATTAAACGTACCCACATTCACTCCCACATTCTAATTTTCAACCTCTGTTAAGGATAGAGAGATAAGTTCCCGCCCCGGCTGAGAGTCAAATTCGGGACACCTGGGCTAAGAAACTAGAATCTGACTACTAGATCCAGAGGCAGTCTTGATATTTTATTGCGTTTATTAATGTTGTAACTGTAATAATAAAATACATGTAAAATTGGGTTAGCTTAAGTTTATGCACAAGGGAGACACCTCGCAAACTAGGACCTACACCCATGATAAGAATGAAAAGTCGAACCAGGGACCACTCGAATGAATGAAAATGTTTGATGTAATAATTTGAATACCTCTGTAGTTAATGGTATTATTAACATGAAAACAATAAAAGTTTGTAGTATTAATTAATGAAAACAGCAATGAATTAGATAAAGCCTGTTACACATCAGATTTGTTTGTTTAATTGCAGCTGGAGATAACTGCCGGCAGCCAAATGGCGAAGATGGTATATGTCGACCTTTCACCAACTGTCAATCAGCACAAATAGGACTACGGAACGGCATCAGGCCTCACGAATGCAGCTACGACAAGTTCGAACCCATAGTCTGTTGCTCGGATTCGTCAAGCCTTACAATGAGGAAGAGCGAATTCGGTATGTATTGGTGATCATATTCCTTCCGTCATGTTTGCCGAGAGTTGAAACAAGATTGCCAAAGTTACCAAAATAAACTCACACGTATGGTTTTGTTTCACGTATTGGATGACCGTGTAATTTCCATTCTTTGAAATGACAAAAGTTTCACGTCATATTGTCAAGAGTTGAAACTAGATTGTTAAAGTTACCAAAAACTGAATTTTTGACAAAATATCGAGAAAAACATTTTTAAACATTTTAAAACAAATCTCCTCAAACATCATAGCATCTATTTGCAGATTTAAATTCTCAAATGTCACACATTTAATTAGATACACATGCCCTGATGTGTGAAAATAGCGTCTAAAAGTTTAACTCTTGATTTTATAGTAAGTTTCAGGTACATCATTTAAAGGTAAATTAAGAGATCTTAAGAGCTTTCTCTTTATAAAGAGCATAGTTTTGGATTTATAATATTAATTATTTAATACACGGATGACGTCTGCAAAATTGAAAGTGTTTTAGTATTTTATTTCAATAAAAGTTTTAATGCTAGACATAAATTTTGATTTAAATATTTAGCATTTAAAACCTTAAAATTTCTAAATTCTCATCACGTGAGGCATTGGAATTGAAGCTGGATTTTTATATTTTGAATATTATTTTCTCGGAACAAGTCTATGATACAATTTTGAGCTAAACTGGTTGAAAGTTTTGGTAACTAGCCATTTCACAAACGCTTAATATTTTTTAAAAAAAAATTAAATAGATGGTATAGATGTTTGCTATAAGCTAATTATTTACAACGGTACATTGGAAAAGGCGCGGCTACCCGATTCCCAAATTTTTCTTACTGCTTGAGAGAAGCTCGCAAAGAATTAGTGCGAGCTTCAGGAAATTTCGCACACAGGAAATGAAATAAAGTGACTCCAGAAAGTATTCATCTTCATTTAAACATTTCTAGCAGCCAAATTAAAAGGGAGAAATGTCTCAATTGTGATATACCGAAAGAACAAACGATGTATTCTGGCATTATTTCAAATTTATCATATTAATCTTTATACATGTATATTGAAAATTGCACTGATTTTTCTATATTCTCCTCAGTAGTGATTCTAAATTATTTTACATAACTCAAACTTGAAAAGTTGGCTAAACATTTAACTTGATACTTATATTCAACATCTTTAACAATTTGACACGAATAAAAATAAATAACAATAATAAAAGGAAATCTGGCTTCCCATTCTACCTTTACGTGGAAACCTTTTCGGAAATTTTTATTTTCTCAAAAATGACTGTAATGATTTTGATTAAAATACAATACGTTTAAGGTATTTTCATAACAAATGAAATCTGTATCTTGTATTCTCTGGAAGTAGCCTCTCTTTATCCTGGATGAGTGGTAAATCGTTGAACGTAAACAAAATCTTTACTAAAAATGCAGATTTCGTTAAACTACACAGTTTATGTCAAATGGATGTTTATGAAATTAGCCATTTCCGAGACATTCCTTGTTAATGGTTTGAATTTTCCAAAACATACTTTTCTCAAAAGCGAAGTCCCCTCTTCTTTACTTTCTGGTCATGCAGTTAGGACAGAATGTCATGACTGTCTATGTGGTGTGCTGGTTCACGTGCTTAGCTTTTAAATCCAGAGGTCCCGGGTTCAATTTCCAGCTCAAGGATGGGAAGTTGTATTTATCGAGTGCTTTTTTTGTTGTTGTAATTTACGTCCTCCAATGTTAAGTCATATCGGACGATGAATAGAATGGGCGAAATGATGCTAAAATGAGCCCAGGGTCCATAGAGCTTAGAGTTACCCGACATTTGTCTTGAAGGATAAGGGAAAACCCTAGAAAAAACCGTATCCGGGTAACTCACCCTGACCGAGATTCGAACTTGGGACCTCTTGAACGTGAGGCAGACATGCTACCATCTACGCTACCGAGGCGGGCTTTTAACGAGTGTGCTGTGCTTTCCCATCGTTCTTAGAGTCTGGAAGTATGAATGAGTATATGTGTGTCTGTATGTGTATAGAAAAATTATAACCCTGATGCCTGTTAACTATTTTACATACATTCTTTCACATATAGTTAGGAAATCAAATATTGCGGTATAATATCTGAAATAGAAGCGAAAATAACGGAGCAAGCTATGCAGAACTTAAATGTTTTTAGGAACTTACATACACACCTTTGACAAAAAAAGTGAGCAGACTCTGAAGTGTATATTTTCCTAAGTCCACATTGTGTCTAAGGCCAGTTTACAATGGTGTTACGGAACGCGTCTCTTTAGCTTTATCCTGTTGAATCCTCTCCTACCAAATTAAAATAATGAGAATGTTCACACTTTGTGTATTGTTTCATATGTTTCGTGCATATCCACATAGGCAATCCTTCCTGTTTTCGCACACTGTAATGCGTGCGAAAAATTCAGTCTCAGTTACTAAATGTGCAGTGATGGCCGAACGGTTATATACAAGTATGTAGGAGCTAGACCTACAAAAGTTCGAATCCCAGATATCATTTTGATTTTTTTATGGTATAAATACGAAATGTGTATTACGCAGATTGTAATATAACTTCCAATTGCTAAGGTTTACTAGATTTTATGGCATTTAAGCTCACACATAAAAATTGAAACACTCTACTCTGTTTTATACTAACTGAAATAAATGTTAATTCCTATATGTAAAATCAAATAAAATAGAAATTGAATTTAGTATCGGGTGTTTAAATCCTCTGCTTCTATAACTGCCCTCATTCTGTGGGGCATGGATGAGAACAAATGCCTAGTGAAATTTTCACGAGAGAATACTTCGCATACACAAAATTTTAGCGTTTTTTTTTTTTTTTTTTTTTTTTTTTTAAGTTCTGGAAATTTTGAAATTGTTTTCCGGTAATGCAGTAGAAACAGGAGGTGAAAAATCGTCGTCGAGATATGCAGTGATTTCTTCTTGGGAACTGTTAACTGGCAGTAAATTTGACACACGATTATTTGTGGAAACGTAGAGTCAGAATGAAAAATTCAATGCCATAGCCGGGGTTTGAACCACGGATCTTCTGGTCTCCGTCCAGCCGCTCTAACCATTGAGCTACTATGGCCAACTTGCCGATATGACATTAAATTCTCCAACTGACTCGTATTTTCCCGGTAAACCACTTAGGAGTTCTCATAAACACATGAGACAACTACCTTAATGGCGACTTACACCATGTAAATGTTAATCGAGGTATACATTTGTAGAAATGGTTTTGTTACATATTTCCTTGTAGATACAATGGGAATAGGAGGATATAGTAGACTTAAATGATAGCCAAATCTTTTAAGAGCTGGTCGCTATGTGATGGTTTTGAAATTCTGTCGTCTTTGTACGGCCAGAACAATAAAAACGAAGAAAGACTATTTGAGAACAATATATCACGATTAGAAATATCTCAAAAAAGACTATTTCCACTAAAAACTTAATCACAAATTGTGTGTTTTAACTAAATCAGCATTTTTGGAGTAGTAAGATTTTTCCTTTTCCGGTTTAGCAGTTATGGAAAAGTTATCCAGAATGAAGGGGCTTTTAAATTTAAGTTATACGTTTCATTTTTTCATGAAAATATCTTACACATATAACATTTTGATCAAAATTTATAGAGCTATTTTTGGCAAAGTCATAAATTCTCTATGCAAGGTGTACTTTATGTTAAGAGACATTTTGGAAAATGTTCTTGTCGGATCCTTAAAAGAAGCTGAATTTAAATACCAAGTATGGTATTTAATTGAATTTTTGTGCTTATATTTAAAAAACACATTTTTTTTTCTAATTAGGAGAACCTTAAAAGTGCATTTCCATATACATTGTTGTATTCACTTTTTGAGGGGAATGCATGTGCACGGTAGGGAAAGTAAAAACTATTTCTTTATTTCCTTGATGTTATTGTTCTGCTTATAAATTATTTTGCAATGCAGAGACAGATATTATATAAGTATTGCAGAGTAGGATCCATACGCATTTCCCTTATGAGCAGTAGCTGACATAAAAGTGATAAGCATGGCCCGTAAACTGGGAAAACACACATGGTCAAGCAAGGTTCAAGGATAACCGGCCCTTCCGGCGCAGAAATTGCTATAAACACAAACTACAGGGGCAGAATGTGAAAGGTCGTCTAATACTGCAAAACTTTTTTATAAGAAAGATGCTGTTATGTGTTGCTAAGCATGTGAATTCTTCTTTAAACGTATAGAAGTATTGGAAATTAATTGTTCTTTCAAACTAGCCGCGTGTAGAACAAGAGGTAAACCCAGACAGAAAAAACGGTGCTCTAGCCGGGATTTAAACCAAGGATCTCCTGGTATGCTCTAACCACTCAGTTACCATGGCAAAGTGCCAGCACGACATCACCTTTCCAAACCTTTTCCTACACACAGCTAGTGTGAAAAACCAATTAGTTTTCATTACGTGATTGGTTTACCCGAAATAATTTGGCCTGTTCAAAAAGAACAGGCCAAATAAGAAATAGATCGATTCTTAACTCAGTTTGGATAAAAATGGCGAATGTCCGTCTTTGATACTAACCTCTGTTTCATATAACCTTGCCCCGTTGACATGTAATCACTCCGCGTGCAACTAACTTCCCCCTCACTCTAATTGGCTAATGCTTTCGCGCCATAAGCCATAAGCGGTGCCTTCCCGTCACGTTTAAACCTGCAGTAAACGTCATAATAATAGCCAGGAAGATAGATAACATCATACAAATAAGAATATGAAGGCATGCAAAAATACAAGTAAATAATGAAACAGAGCAAGTTAAAAATGAATGAATGAGCAATGAAACTGAAACAAGTTTGTAATGAAACGCCTTCGGCGTTTTCCACTGGGAGTTTTTTAAACCAGCACACATACCTTGCGAAAATGCTTGTCTTTCAGTCCTAAAAGTCGTGTCACGCCATTCTTGTCGTGTGTCCTTCATTCACTCAAGTCTCGTCAAGGTAATATATTTTGCTACTTGTATGGCGTAGAATCTGATTGTCCTTAAATAACATCCTCGCCACACAGCAATATCGCCCCTGAAGGGTTAAGTTTTCCTGTTGTCTCAATTTCATGTCGCGATGTTCCTACGGATCTAACACACCTGTAAGTTCAGAGCACAGCTGTTCGACTTCTCTCACTGACAAAGACGGATTCTTTTCTGTGAGTGCATTAAAGACATGCACAACAATTTTTTTGCCGCTTTGTAAAGGTTTTCTCTTGCGATGCTTCAGTGAAAAACTGGCGATAGACTCTGCCATTATACATATAATAAGTACACGCCCAATAAACGATCAATAAAATAATTTAGCTCTCGCACTCGGCACAACACACCTTGGAATGGCGATATATGACTAATCCAGTTCAAAACAAGGCCAGTGATAAAAGTCATATAAATAAATATGTCATCACTACGGCTAAATCACGTGGTATCGTGCCATGTGCTTGAGAGCAAAGGAACCTCCTCTTTACTTTGTTTAAGAATTAATATGCATTTCAGATAAATCAACTCTGTTGCGTAATATATTTAATTCAAACAGTTACGGAAATATAAATTTGACAATTCTCTTCCAATATATAAAGATATATCACCGTGTTAAATAACGAAGTAAGTTTTACCGCACAACAGTCTATACTACAACAGCAGCCAATGAGAGGTGATAAGGTCACGTGACCGTTAAGAGATACTTGGCAAGCTTATGTGAAACAAGGATTAGGCGCATCAAATGATGTTTTCTATATGCCCGTGCCTATGGAGTTGCAGGGACGAAGAGAAGGGAAACTCTGTGGTATTTAGCTGGTCGAGAGCGCTACTTATCTCTTAATTATCTCTGCAAGTACTGGGCGCCGACCTCTCAAGCGTGGGACCTAGGTACTGCGTCACAGTATTTTTAGTTTCTCAAATGAATTTGATTAAAATGTATCTTACATTTTCTGCCAAGTCCTTTCTTTGGAAGTAATTTTGTATAATTCAGTAAAGTGGTTAAACCATAAGAGATAAGCAAAACCTTTTTGCACAGTAAATGTAGATCTGTTTAAAACACACAGGCATTTAGCAGATATCCGTTATTATTGATAATACTTTGTCACTTTTAAAGTGATGTCGCTTCGGTGTCCTCCACCCCGCCTATAACCAAATATGAATTGAATGGATTTCTGCAAAGGTTTATCTCCATTAACATGAATAGAGAAGAATTTGTAGCTATCAGTTGAATAATCACGGTTTCTCGAGAGATCAGCCACTTCCTGCTCTGTGGCCGTCATGAGGATGAACGACGACGGCCACAGGAAGTGGCCGAAAGTTCCGACATTCATAAACATGACACGGCAGGTCTGAGAAACCATAATTACAAACCAGAGCAGTGTCAACTTTTTCAAGTCTCTATCACTGGAATGCTCATGCTCATTATGAATTGGTAATGGAATTGACTAAACTTGAGAGGAAATACAAAAAGCTGTTTACATACAAGTTTTACATTGCCTTACTGATTGCGATTAACCAGTCAAAATCTCAAGCGAAGTCATTGATCCAGCTGCATATAACATTCTAAACGTAAATGTCCCATGGAAGAGGACACAGAAAAGAGAAATGATTATGAGCCTACAAATTTATATTTTCTTTAACAAAATACAATTTAAATAACATTAAAGCGTCTGGTCTTTTCTTTCCCTTCAGATCATATGGTAACATTTCAAACTTTTTGTTAAATAGAACACTGTAACAAAATTAATACTCCATTACAAACTCAAATTGTAATCTTTGTTATAAAGCATTCAGTTGCTATTCTTCATCTTAAATCTAATGCTATTTACTGCACCTAGTTTCACATGTAAATTATTTCAAGAGAGAACAACCATGCTTGATAAATATACTTATATTAATTTATCTTTCTATTAAAATATTTCTTAGTTATTCTGTGTCTTTATGAAAACTAATTTTGGCCAGATTCTCAGTTAAAAAATAAAGTGTTACACACCCAGAAATTAGAAAAAGGCGAGTTGTTACATCACTATTTGAGTTTCATATGTTTTCTACTAGGAAAGATTTATTTTTACAAAACTATTTGGATAATAATAATAATAATAATAATAATAATAATAATAATAATAATAATAATAATAATAATAATAATAATAATAATAATAATAATAATAATAATAATAATAATAATAATAATAATAATAATAATAATAATAATAATAATAATAATAATAATAATAATAATAATAATAATAATAATAATAATAATAATAATAATAATAATAATAATAATAATAATAATAATAATAATAATAATAATAATAATAATAATAATAATAATAATAATAATAATAATAATAATAATAATAATAATAATAATAAAACACTCGTGTTTGCCTCGCGTAGGGGGTAGTGGTTCCCGATACCCGTGGGAGATCGGGTACGTCTCCGGACGGGGTTGAGGGAAGCCATTAATATTCCCGCGTACTAGCCAGCATAGCTAGTAGAAGGTTTGCTAGATCACCAGATGGCCCCACCGAGGTCATATCGGTAGCCTTCTCATTTTGGAGTTGGCGCGCGTAAGTGGCGTATCCACTTCCATCCCGTCTTGAGTCCACAGGACCAGATGGGGGGGGGGGCTTGTTAGTCTCTAGGTCTTGCCCTATGGAAAGCCCCACGGAGGCGCCGGGCGCCCTTTTGGGACAGCTCGGTAACTCCCTGGTCGAAGGAGGTCCGGGTCCTTGGTCCTACAGGTCCAGGACTAATAGGAGTAGATCCTCTGACATTAACTGTCCGTTGTCCTAGATATCAGGGGAAGTCTCTATCCAAGTAAACTGTAGGGACTCTGTCCTCTGTACTGTCGTGGCTCCTTGGGTCGGCCGCCCGCTGTCTCCTTCACCTCATCCTTCCTCTCGGGGTTGTCCCACTTGGGGACATAGGAACAATGGGCGCAGCATGGTAGTCTACGTACCGAATCCCGTCCGTAATAAAATCCTAATCCTGTGTATCACCCGTGTACTGGATGAAGTTAACGGAACCTCAATTGAAAAAGCAATGTACCTACGAGTTTCTTGTTAGAACATGATGCCGTGATATCTGAAAGTGATCAGTCAAAACAAAGTTGGTTACACGCGTTTCTACACAGAAAACTACCAAAAGGGCACACTTCTGTGAATAAGCCTTTTATAAGGCGAATATCCAGTAGGTATAGAGTATCGGGGGTTAAAATGTGTATCGGTATCGAGAAATACTGATATCGTTCCATCACTAAAACTGATTCAAAGTTCCTCAAACATATTTCTGATTACATCTCTCTATCGCCATTTAGAATGCAACACTTGCTCTACCTAGCACAAGAAAACGGTAGAGAAAATAGCAAGTGTTGTAAGGAGTTAATGTATGAATATGATAAATTGGCACAGTAATTTTGTTGTGACACTGCATTTTCATCAGTCTGAGCGTTTTTGTCTTCACGTTTTGACAGCACAGTTACAGAGTTCTTTATTAACTACCAAATTCAAAAGGAAATAGAAATTAACCTTGACATTTTTTCACGTTTCTCTGCATGCCGGTGGGGATTTTCACTTGACCATGGTGCAACAAGAACGCGTGAGACCAGTTTTCATCTTGCTCCTCTCTTAAGATCCATTAATCACGTATCACTGCATTCGACACTATCTCGGTCTACAGCTGTGAGCTATGACATCTTTTTCTCGGTGTATGCATATTAAGGTGGTGCTGAATCTTATCACTCGAAATTTTAGCTATTGAAGTATTATATCTGCTAACTACTATCGTATACAGACATTAGGTTTAAAAATAACTTTTCGTAATAACAATAACAACTGTAACTTGCCGCGAAGTGAAGAATGATCATAGTTCTTTTACGGTCATAATTTTTCGCACTAAAATTCAATCTTATTATAGTCTCTTAGCTTAATGTGAAACAAACACACCATATGCTGGAGACCATTTTTGAGAGATCCTTCAAAATCGTCTCCGCAGCCTTCACCACTGCCTCTGATGATGGATAATGCCTCCCACGAAGGCGTTCCTTCAAGTTAGGGAATAGAAAAAAGTTACATGGGACTAAATCTGGAGGTAGAGGGATGCACTTCACGTTGATTTTTGCAAGATATTTAGCAACAGCATTGGCAATATGCAGCCGCGCATTATCGTGGTGCAGCATCCATCCTGCTTCACGGAAATGTGGTCTTTTTGTGCCTGATATGGACTTGCAATGTTTTCAGGACATCCCTGTAGTATTGTCCAGTTACTGATGTGTGTGCAGGTACAACATGCTGATAAACCATTCCATGAATATCAAAGAATGAGATGACCATAACTTTCCTAGCAGAAGCAACCACTTTTACTTTTCGGGGGTTGGTGATGGAGGAGATTTCCACACTGAGCTTTGCTGTTTGCTCTCAGGATCAAAATTATGTAGCCAAGTTTCATCAACAGTGATTACGTTTGAAAGAAACTCCCGATCTTCCTCTAACATCAACTTTAACTGCATGTTACCTCCATTGCAGCGGTAGGCGATACAGAACATGTCTGAATTTGCCTGGTTCTCACAGGCGGGAACCAGGAGTACCATAAATAAACTACTACGGCGTGTTTGTTTCACATTAAACTAACAGAATGTAATAAGAATGAATTTTAGTGCGAAAAATTATGATCATTCTTTATTGAACAGCCTCGTAATAAGATTAAGACATTTCCATGGTAAAAGGAATTAAAAATTTTTGAAATGTCTGAGAACAGCGTGTGAAGTCCTCATTATTCTGAATGGAATTTGTATAATTGATAAACCATAATAAATATACAGAAAATTACTACAAAATTAGCCGATCTCGTTAAATACACAAATTATGTCAAATAATGTTTTTGGTATTGACCATTTCCGAGATATTCTTTGTTTTTGGTTTGAGTTTTCTAAACCACTTTTCTTTTTCAAGTGAGGAGTCATAGTCATGCAAGGAGTATGGCAGTTCAAAGTCATAACATACCGATGTGTGTCTTTTTTTAATTTGGCTTCAGGCTATAGTGATGTTCTTTTATCTACAGTAAGTGTGCAAATGTATAACGGGAGCTTTCTTTCCATTGACAAAAAGTAGATAGAAGAATAAGGATGTGTAAGAATAGTTTATGCAAGACTGAGTTGAGAAACTCGAGTGAATGGAGTACTGAACCAGAGTTCCTCTGCTCCTCGATAGGTGTCTGGCCCCAGGTGCCCTCTTTTAAGTCCTCCATACGAGGATAAGTAGGTATATGTTCTGTTATACGAGGAGGGTAAATAGACAAATCCTCTCCATTGCTGAACTAGTTTAAATTTGTGTTTTCAGTAAAAAAACTAACGTACATTCCATCATCATAATTAAAATTCAATTTGCTTTCGTTTAAAATATTACATGTTTATGTATAAATTATCATTCTATAGATATATTTCATTAACCACTAGGATAAAATGAATATCGTCTTTCGGCTGTTAGGCATGGTTGCATATCCATTGTTTCATTGCGTGATGGTGGTTTGTTTTTAAACAGAAGAATGTCTAAATGAAAGTGAGTATAGGTATTTGATATTTCTGTTATGCCTTGTTTAATTTGTTACATTTTACACGTAAAATGAGTTAATTCAATGACACTCCAATTCTAATTAATTTCTATAAATTTACGTACCAATCCATTAGTCGTCATTTCATGATAACATCGAAACATTTTGTGATGTTGCATTGCTACAGAAAATAAGCTCCTTGTAGTAACAACAGGACCAGAGTTTCACTTGGACATGGAGTTTATTTTTACTGTTTACGGGACAGCCACAAAATTAAATAAGTAATGATAATAAAGGTGAATAAACACAGAACATATAACAGCTACAGATATTCCGTTATCTCATAACTTTATTGACTGCGTAGTGTGATTAGATTTTTCTTAAGAGCAAACAACATAACTTTGTTTTCCATTCTTTCTCTGTAGTATAAAAGACAGTCTTATTGAGGACAGCTGAAACACCCTGGCCCACAACAATAATTTAATATAAAGTCTTCACAAATGAAAGTGTACTTAGTTGCGACAAAATGAAAGGATAAAGCGAAAACCATAAAATTGCAGCGATAAGTTGCTACAGTTCCTTGCAGTTTTTGATATTTTACACAAGAACGTCACTGATTTCATGACGTTTGAAATCCTTTAAATGTAATTTTGGAAACCTAATTTAAAAAATTAAAAAAACTTTCTTTCTTAAGAAACAGCGGTCCATTTAAGGCATTTAAGGGAATGTAGCACCGAAATTGGCTAAAAATATGGGAAAAATATTTTTGTTTTTGAGATAATAAAATACTTTCAACCGTATAGTATCATAATCCAACTAAATTTACGAGTTTCAGGCATTTAAATACCCTTATATGACAATTTAGATGCACGTGCATGCCAGCCCTTGGATTCACAAAATTCTGTCATTTGAGTTCGATGGAATGTACTAAATTAATACATTTGAAATTAGCGGGCAAAGTTTCTGGTGGAGTTTTTTGTGTTGGTGTGATGGTTATTTCTTACAATATGTGGCACCATGGAAACAAAACACTGGCTACAAACATTGAAAGCAAATAATAATGTTTATATTTTTGCTTTTGTGTGAGTTTCTAACGGTCGGGATTTTCTTGTGTTTCTCATTAAACTACATACTGTTTATATATAACTGATGAGTTTTAGTGTGCCATTTAACATTTATAAAGGTATTTTATACTTCAAAACGTGCATATAACTGTTATATACGTTATAGGTAAAACATTCTTTGAAACAACTAACCTTCTGTTGACTGTACATAGTTAGGATCATGAATAGGCTAAACGATACATGGGAAGAAACACCTAAACATAACACAACAATGGGAACATACTTGAGGCCTGATGTGGTAAGAAAACTAATGCCTGTGTACCAAAGGCTGGCATCAGATGAAATCCTAAAGTGATGCACATTGGGTAAGACACAAAATGCAAATGAAAGTTTACATAACATGATATGGCATAATTGCCCAAAAGAAATATTTGTGTCAAAGAAGAGACTTCAAGTTGCTGTGACATCAACCATCAATGAATTCAATTTTGGCTGTTCTGCCTCACTCAAGCTGTAGTCAGACATAATGGACACAGATTTCACCAGCATCTCTAAAAATTAGCCAAGGGAAGGACCAATTAGGCTTACTTCATTCAGCAATTTCTGCCAAGGTAACTTCTAAAACATCCAGAAGGAAATTAAAATTGAAGAAAACTGCTGCAGAAGAGAGAAGGAAGAGGCAAGAGGGTCCAACTTATCTATCTGGAGGGGTTTAATCTGCTTCAAAGCATGTAGCTGAGAAGGAAAATGTTTTGGATTTTAAAATTTGATTTACTCAGTTATAGTTTTTTCAACATTTTTTGTCAAGAGAGCTAATGGCTTCATTGCCAAAGCCTAGCATTTGAAAACAACAAAAATTTTTGTCATTCAAAATGTTCCACGCGATGCAGTTTTGATTCAGTCCCTATAAAATTTTCAACACATGTTCTTAGAAAGCAAACAAAGGTTTCTATCATATGAATTTTTAATATTCGTTATATTTTTAAAGTTATTGATATAATAAGTAAAAGGTTTAATCATTTTTTTGGCTTTTTTTGTTTGCTCCATACCTATTTTTTCTGTAACTAAAGGCAGTATAAGAAATTCATATGATAAATCTTTTCTTCATAACCATCTGAATATTTTTAGAAACAGAAAAATTAAAATTTTGAACATTTTCATCACGTGAAGCGGTTTGAATTTTGCCCAAATTTTGAAGTTCACAAATTAATTACTCAAAAACTATTGAACATATAAAACCAAATTTTGAATTCTGTGCCCACTATACATCAGAACTAAGTGGTAAAAATTTCAGAAAGATTGGTTAAAAATTGCTGGATTTGGCGTTTTCGGAGCTGCATCCCCTTAACTGAATGTTCTGGACTGAATAATTAATTGTTTACTGTTTGTCATTTTCAGAATGTAACTCCTATACAAACGAGCTGGCCAATTTTGCTACCCCATTCATTCTGGCAGGCAGGGAAGCGCTTCCAGGAGAGTTTCCCCATATGGTGAGTATTTGAACAACTTCATCCTACGGAAATTAAATGTACATTTACTTCTGAACCCCAAATAAAATATACTATATAACCATATATGTTATTGTACGTAGATTATTATAAAAACATGAATTGGTGTGCTCACTTTCTACACTGGGAAATAATGAGTTTTCCTCTTTAGAAAGTAAACAGACATGTCAAAATACTTTGTGGTAGATACGCTTTATGAAAGCGTAGCGTGATCTGCAATACGACCAATAATCATTAGATATTGAAGTTCTTTCTCATTTACTTCAATTAGCGGAAAATTTAGTTTTTGCCGTTCGAAAGGCTCTGCACCCTCCTTTCGGAGGCTTTTGGCCCCTGGTGATTGCCCCTCACTGCTAGATGCATTTCCTTAGGTAGTACAAAGAGATTAAAACATGAAATAATTTGATAAAATCTGCAGCTCGAATAGCTTTTATTTTGATCATTTTAAGAATAGGATTATAAAACATTCGAATAATGCATCATTGAAATGAGCTTATGAAATATAAATTATTATAAATAGTAGCTTTGCAGCTATGAAAATTAAGATTGCCATTTTAATTTTGGTTACCTAACAGTTGAACATGAAGAATTAAATTCAACGTGATAACACAGTTGGCGATATTTCACTGAGGTGATAAAATGAAAGAAGTAAGATTACAACTGTGATGATTCTATAACCAAAGCATTTCTATCCCTTAATGTGTTAAATAATCATTTTTAAGCTGTTAAATTTGTTTCTTCTATCAGTATAAATGTTTTATTTTTGTATTGGACTTGTAATTAAGGTAAATTTACAGATATATATTATCTTAAACGTCCTTTTCACCAACACTTGGAAAAGTGCTATTTTGGCTACATTATTAAAATCACAGTAGTCTAAATGTATTCATAATATATAAGTTTATGATACCCAAAAGTAATAATGTCTGTATTTTGCTTTCAGGCCGCTTTAGGTTATTATGCAGATGCCTCCGATCCTACCAACATTGATTGGCGCTGCGGAGGCACCCTTATCAGCGACCAGTATGTGCTCACAGCTGCCCATTGTGTTGTCAATACCACTCGAACGTAAGTATCGGGACATTTCTGGACCGGTGTGTTATCAGCCATCAGGGGCTCGCTAAAGTCACTGGCCAGTCACTTAGTAAAAATGTATGATGTCATCGATGTTGCATTAGCTACGGTTTCAGTTCCACGTTTTCATATGCATGTATAGGGATCCCAGACGTCCCGGTTTTACCGGGACAGTCCCGGATTTCAGCCTTTTTTGTTCAACTATCACGGTGTCTCGTAAAGTTTTACCCGGGACCCTAAATGTCCTAGTTTTTTAGAGGTTTATGAATACTGAATATTTTTGCAGGTTAAATACACGAAGTATCTCTAATTTTATTGCACTTGCATTCCTCAGCTTAGAGAAATATGTTTTTTTTTCACATAATCAGGTAAATATCAAAAGGAAACTATTTCGCTATTTATGCTGGTACCGAAGCATATGTTTACTATCGGCGGAAGTAACGTTCTAATCTCTGTTTCATATAAGCTTGCCCCGCTGACATGTATCACTCCGCGTGCAACTACCTTCCCCATCACCCTAATTGGCTAATGCTTTCGCGCCATAGGCGGTGCCTTCCCGTCACGTTTAAACCTGCAGTAAACGTCATAATAATTGCCAGGAAGATAAATAAAATCATACAAATAAAAATATAAAGGCATGCAAAAATACAAGTTTATAATGAAACTCAGCAAGTTGAAACTGAATGAATGAGCAATGGAACTGAAACAAGTTTATAATGAAAGACCTTCGGCTTTTTCCACTGGGATTTTTTAAAACCAGCACACATACCTTGCAAAAATGCTTGTCTTTCAGTCTTAAAAGTCTTGTCACGCCATGCTTGACGTGTGCCCTTCATTCACCCAAGTCTCATCAAGGTAGTATATTTTGCGATTTGTATCTCGGTACAGTCTGATTGTCCTTAAATAACGTCTTCGCCACACAGCAATATCGCTCCTGGAGTGGTAAGTTTTCCTCTTGTCTCAATTTCATGTCACGATGTTCCTACGCATCTAACACTCACACCTGTAAGTTCAGGGCACAGCTGTTCGACTTATCTCACTGACAAAGATGGATCCTTCTCTGTGAGTGCATTAAACACATGCAACACAATTCTTTTTTCGCCGCTTTGTACAGGTTTTCCCTTGCAATGCTTCAGCGAAAACCTGGCGGTAGACTCTGCCATTATACATATAATAAGTACACGCGCAATAAACGATCAATAAAATAATTTAGCCCTCGCACTCGACACAACACACCTTCGAATGGCGACATATGACTAATCCAGTTCAAAACAAGGTCAGTGATAAAAGTCATATAAACAAACAAATATGTCATCACTACCGCTAAATCACGTGCTATCGTGCCATGTGCTTGAGAGCAAAGGTACCTCCTCTTTATTTCGTTTAAGAATTAACATGCATTTCAGATAAATCAACTCTGTTGTGTAATATATTTAATTAAAACAGTTACAAAAATATAAATTATACAATTCTCTTCCGACATATAAGGATATATCACCATATTAAATAACGAATATTAAATATTAAATAACGATCCGAAGTGGAGTGTAATTTCTGCCACAGTGAGTTTAGCGTTAGCTATGGAGGGATATCATGGAGCATGTTCAGTACAGTAAAGTTCAGCTAATGGTACTGTGCTAATATATGTATTAATTCATAATTTACCCTATTTGTACATATATGTAACAGTTCTTACGGTTTTCCGATAACATAATATCAAAGTGTACCGGCTTTTTCATTTCAGAATCTGGGATCCCTATGCATCTTATTCTTCATTTGCAAGTACTTCATTTAGCGAAGTATTTGGTACAGTTATGCACAATAATTCTGCAAGGAAATAATCGTTGTAAGTGTTATATTAAGAATTGTATTTTCTATCTTGCGGATATTGCTCTTGCCCTATAGACGGACAGCATGTGGCACGGCGTATTGAGACTACCGCCGAGTGGCAGCGCAAAGACCAATCACAAGATAATTTCTCACCAATAATAACAATGCTCATGGACTGTTGGCGCTGTTGTCGTCTTTACATACTGTGACTTTGTGGGCCCCGTAGGCGAGGGGATCCGTCCCCTTCAGCTGCCGTGGTGCGGACGCTGCGGAACCCTAGCACTCGTGGTACCTCTGACGTTACTAGAGGAACCTCGGGCCGAACATTCGAGCCCCTTCCTGATAGGGAGTTGTTCGGATTGGGTTGGACTCGAGGGGGTAGTGGTTCCCGATACCCGTGGGAGATCGGGTACGTCTCCGGACGGGGTTGAGGGAAGCCATTAATATTCCCGCGTACTAGCCAGCATAGCTAGTAGAAGGTTTGCTAGATCACCAGATGGCCCCACCGAGGTCATATCGGTAGCCTTCCCATTTTGGAGTTGGCGCGCGTAAGTGGCGTATCCACTTCTATCCCGTCTTGAGTCCACAGGACCAGATGGGGGCTTGTTAGTCTCTAGGTCTTGCCCTATGGAAAGCCCCACGGAGGTGCCGGGCACCCTTTTGGGACAGTTCGGTAACTCCCTGGTCGAAGGAAACCCGGGTTCTTGGTCCTACGGGTCCAGGACTAATGGGAGGTTCTAACCTCTGACACTAACGTGTGACTTTGTGGGTTCGTAGAATTAAAAGTACAAGTTGCAGAAATTCAAAACGTTCTTTATATCCCTAGAAATACACTTGGTTCACTTCTGATTACAGCAGAATTGCGTAACGTACACAAATACAATCTTCCAAGGTCGTTGACTACAACAAAGAGTTCACTTCCAAAACACCAGTTTCAATTACAACTCTCGTCGCGACTCTGTTTACAACTATTTAAGACTGTCTTGGCGAGTCTCGGCTTCCTATATATACCACTACACATATAACTAGATATTTCTGGAACAAACAAGAAGTCGAATGTTCTGTATCAATCAAGATGTCACTGGAATGTCCCATTTACCTCACTTTCTGTTTTGGCATGCCTTTTATCTCAGCACTATGTTTATCTGCTTAGGCAAGCTGTTTATCTTCACCCGGCACTGTCTGTCCCTTATCGCTCCGCGCCACGCTATCGTAATTAATGGGTTCGCGACAATAGCACCGGTTAAGCTGAGCACGCGTAGTTCCTCGTCCGCAAATAAACAATTGCAGTGGTATGTAGCTCTGTAAGTGGAATCCAACTGTTCCAATGACAAATCATTGCCAATAAACCTTTGATGCCTGTTCAAAAGCTATTTTAATGTATATGTATTGAACAAAAATGACAGTAAATCGTATCCATTGCAAAAGGTTGAGACGTACTGACAAAAGCCAAGTGAAATTTCATTTAAAAAGTGTTTGATTCTCCCTGCCTTGTTTTCCGTATTTTTCATATTGCCTCTATATAATGTGTCTCTAAAGTTAAATTTTCAATTGTATGTATATGCTATTAAACTGTATACCTCTGGACATGTTCAACGTTCAAAGCCCTTTATGGCTAAAAGTGAACACCCTGAACACAAATCAGTGTAATCTAATCTAGTCGTATTTATCCTGAGTAATACACTCGAGCAGTAAGTATACATTTTTTTCTTAACCATCAAGAAAGTGGGTTCTTTTTGTCTATAATTGTTAAAAATATTTTGCACTCTTTGCATACTTTTGTTAGATTCGCATCTTATTAGCTTCTTAGCCTCGTTTTTAAGCTAGAGAAGGCGTTAGATATGTTTGAGGAACGGGCTTGGAAATACCTATACATAGAGCTTTCCACAGACCAGCAGAAGAATCGGGTCACTCAGGTATACCTGAGTGGGGATGTTTTCGCAACAGCACCTAGCCGCGTAGTGCGACTTTATCTGGGCAGTAATAGTAGAATGTGTGTCTCAGGCGTTTGTGTCTGCGCATGGGTTTCTCTGATCTGTTGGGTTTAAGCCGCCTGCGGTATGTATTCCCAAGGCTGCCTTCACCTGGTCTCCCCGCTTGAAGGAGATCAGAGTGCAGGTAGCACGATCAGAGAGGGTAGGAGACTGTGTGAAGGTAGAGATTCCAGACCCATTTCTGGTTATGAGGTTTTTGGAAGAGGGATAAAAATACTCATAGGCTAATAGCCCATGGCGTCCTTCGGGAGTCTGTATCTCCTCCTCCTGCGAGGAGCTCTGTGGTCATACCGACCCAGAGAACTGACCAGCTAGTTGGGATTGGCAGAAATTTTGTTGTGGAGGGTTCGAGTTCTCTCTCTTACCATATCCACTATGTATGAGATTTGGGAATATTCATGTAGGATATGAGTTGGGAATCTGCGCCCAGTATCATAGATCATCCCTAATGCCCGGTTCTGCACGATCTGCAGTCTGCGGATGGTGGTCGGAGCCGCCAATCCCCAGATCTCGCACCCGTACAGAATCATGGGTGGAATAATCGCCCGATACAGACGCAGTTTAACGTGTGTGGGCATCTTGGATTTGAAGATGGGGAATAACTGCCCGAATGCAGTATGTCCTAGTCCAACCTTGGCCCTGACGTGGGGAGTGAAGCTTAACCCGCGATCATGCAGGACACCCAGGTATTTGGCTGAGGTAACCCAAGGGATTTGCCTCTGCCTCAGCCTCAGTGATCCCGTCGGTCGCCAGCGTCGGACCTTAGCCAGTAGAAGAACCGAACTCTTCCCTGGACTAATTGCCATCCTCCACTTCTTACTCCAGCGGCCGATCGCTCGGAGCTGTCGTTGCAGTGGCGGGAAGCAGAACTTGACAGAAAGATCCCCGAATGCACTGTAAGTCTTTTTTGTCCACCGCGTACCAATGAAAATTGAGATTGCATTTCTGTGAACAGTATTTATGAATTCACTTCCCAAAACAAGTAACCTTGCGCCTATTATTTTTAATTTTCTCAAAATACTTTTATTAAAGCGATACGAGTTATCTTTGAGACAGGGACATATCAAATAAATTGTTTATCTGGAACTTTCTCTAAATAGCTAGGGAAGTCCTCATGCCTATTGAAATTCGTTACACAAAATGTATCACACAAAAGCTCCTTAAAATATACATTTTAAGTACATTTTTCTCCCTAGCATTGAAGATATCCTAAACTTGTGCTATTTGTTTGTAAATTTTGTTGATTTAACCATTATACTTTGATATGTAAAGTGGCCATTCTTTCTTTGTAATAAGCTGGTGTACCTACAAAAAATGTGTAGTGACACCACTTGTAATTAATATTTTCTCACCACGAAAAAGAAATAAATAAAACGTTATTGTGACAATTTCTAGAATGGATATGAAAATAAATTATAGTAGTTAGAGAAAGTCGTAGGTTTGTTATATATTCAATTAAAAAAAAAAAGATTTTGTATGTGTGAAAGAGAGAGAGAGATAGAGATAGATAGAGACAGAGAGAGACAGACCACTTTGCTCTTTTCCTCTGCCCCAATGTTTACCAGGAGCGAACTGACAATACACCGCCCCGAGTTGGCTGAACCTGCTCTAGATTTCTAAAGCTCCAATGTGTTGCTTGCAGGCGACCGCCCAAGAAAGTGCTATTGGGTGCCATAGACCTACGCAAGAAGAACGAGCCTGGATCCCAGATGTACGATATAGAGAAGGTGATACGGCACCCAGATTACAGTATCTTCGATGCTTATAACGACATCGCCCTACTGAAACTTTCCCGTAGGGTTCGCATCACTGACAAAATCTTCCCAGCTTGTCTCCACACCAAGCCAGAAGTAGACAGCAATACAGGATTCATAATCACTGGCTGGGGGAAAATGGACAACGGTACGTAGTTCTCAATTTCTTATCATCCCACATTATTAGAAACTGCACTGGATAGGCCACGTAAATACGATTTTTTTTTGCATCACAACTTAAGCCATGTTACTAGCAATCATAGGTAACGTACTAAAAATGCAACAGTAAACTATAGAGCAGTATTCAAAATGTCTAATTAAATTAATGTCCAATTACACAGAAAACGAAGCTAGTTACAGTGGAATAATAAATATAATACAAATAAAATATTTAGTGATTATTTTCCACTTATCTTAAGAAGTTGATGACAATACTTCTATCTTCTCTTCCTTGACCACGAAGTGTGTTTGACTGGAGATGTGGACAATTGTCTACGAAATTAATTTCAATTAGAGAAGATAGAAGTATTGTCATCAACTTCTTAACATAAGTGGAAAATAATCCCTAAATATTTTGTTTTTATTATAATGTCCAGTTATTTCATTGAATTTTCAACATTTCACGACTTGAAGTGGTTCCTGACAAGGAAACGAGAGTATTGCGGACACACAATATTCAAAATATCTTTGTGAAAGGAAAAATACATATCAAAGTCCCTTATTACCCTTGTTTTCCCGGGTCACTAGGTGAATGCTGGGTAGGTTAATTACATCCCCCGAATTTTCCTGTCCCTCCATTTCATCTCCATTATCATTTCATATCATCTCCCATCTGTCGGCGGGAGTCTCGGCGGTACATGACAGGATGATATGCTCTGAGGAAAACTACTTCCTTCTCTGATAGGTCGGTTGCCGGTCTCCGCTCTTCTGCTGGGACCATTTCGTGACCGCCAGCCAGGGACGTTTGGGGCTCGGAGCGCCTGCCTGGGACCTTTTGGGGCTCGGCTGCTGGGCTCGTTGCCGTCGCGCTGTAGGGGAGCGAGTTCGTTGTCCTGGCCTGTCGGGGGAAGTCTCTATCCAAGTAAACTGTAGGGACCCTGCCGTCTGTACTGTCGTGGCTCCTTGGGTCGGCCGCCCTCTGTCTCCTTCGCCTCATCCTTCCTCCCGGGGGTGCCCCACTAGGGGCATAGGAACAATGGGCCCAGCATGGTAGCCTACGTACCGAATCCCCTCCGTAATGAAATCCCAATCCCCTTATTACCCTTACAACACTACAGCACATCGAGATATGAATTACAACAGGAGACCCATGCTGTCGTCAATAAAACACCTTTAACACAAGCATTGTTTAAAAACGAGGGCGACATTGACTTGTTCAATAGATTTCTCGTCAAAATTCTCTTTCCTCTTTTGGTCATCCTGCTTCATCTCTCTGATCTCTATAATGCTGAATTAAATAGCTTCAATTCTTTGGCGTGGTAGGCCGCGTCGTGGCTCAGCGGTTAGACAGCTTGGCTCTCATCAAGACGGCCCGGGTTCGATCCCAGGCGACCACAAAGTGAAATTTGTGATGGGCAACACGGCGCTGGGGCGGGTTATCTCCGGGATCTTCGGTTTCCCCGCCATCCCATTCCACCGGTGCTCCATCTTCATCTCGTGTATCATCAGTGTCACCGCCTGTGGTGCCGTATGTAGTAAAAGTGGGCGTTAAACACTACACACACGTTTCATTTCCATCTTACAGTGGCGGTTCGTGAAACATTTTAATAAGACTCTACAATATTTAACAAATAAATGCAAAACAAATCTACAAAAAATATATTAAAATAAAAGTATTCCTCACTTAGTGACAGAAAATGAAGTTTGTATGTCGCTGTTTTTTTTTTCTACAGAATTTATGTGTAACTTTGGAGTTAAAACCCTTAACGTTGCTTACAATAGTCTTCTCAATAGAGAGCATTGCAAGGGCATTAATTAAGTTGTTACTTTGACATAGGTATTCTGAAAAAAACGTGTTGATCCTCTTCAGAAATGACAAACATCTTGCAGATTCAGCAGTTTTGAGGGGGGGGGGACAGGCGCGGCTGTAGGCGAATTGATTAGGTGACTCATACCAATGAGCTTAAATGTCCTAGTGTATTTTGAAGATTCTCGGCTGCAAAATGTTTCTGAACTAGCACTGGTGTTGGCCTACCGACATTTACCACGACGCGTTTGTCATCTTTTCATAAAGAAAATGGTGTTTGGAGAATGGAACACACCAAGTTGTGTGTTGGATTCATTGTAGATCCCTTAAATATGAAAAACTAAACACTTCACATATCAGATAATAATCACAGATCACACAAAAATTACGTTTTTAACAGGATGCAAACTGATAATAGACAGCACATGACACACGGGGCTCGCTTTAAGCCAGTTACCACGTTTACCAACAAATTTCTTTTCAAATAAACGAAAAAGTAGTAAGAGTCCTGTAACACCTTCGGTATGTCTCCAAAGGAGAACGGCCGCCGATATGACCATTGCAGTTAAAGGCGGGGTATAAATGAAAAAAAAAAAAAAAGAAAGAAAGAAATCCGCTCCCCACCCACTCCATGTGTTACGGTCACCTTGGTCTTTTAATAACGAACCACCAGTCGGGAAGTAAGCTAGCTGCATTATCGACACGTGGGCGCCAAGAGAGCGGCTACGTTACAAAATATAATTTGGAGAACTTTTACAAATGAATATTAAATGCTAGAACATAAAACATAACCCTCTAAGTTATTCAAAACTAAGTAAGTGACTCGGCGATTCAAACGCATCAAGGGAGAACCACCCCTGGTGGGGGATTTCCCTGAAGATCTTTGTATTATCTTTTCAAAGTAATAAACTTAAATACTAATTTTCATATTCATCAGATTTTTTGTTTTCAGTTATTCTGTTCTCTTTCTCCCTCTCTCTCACACACACAACTTTTTTCTGAAAATGCTTTTTTTTGGGTTGAGAGTTGCCCCAATTTTCTATTTGGTGGAACTTCACATCAAATTTTAATTTCTCTACTTCTTAGGATGCCTCCATTCAGAAATTTAATATCAAGATTTCACTGAAAATACATTTGAGACTGCCTGAGTAAAAAAATAATATTTATAGCCAAAGCTCTCACTCCACATACCTATCACTGTTTACCTGAGGGAAAAAACGGTACTTTTCATTTATAAAGACTTTTTACGGTCTATTAAAAGTTAGATCAGATGCTCCCTCTTACTAAAGCCAAGTCTATCTGGTGAGCAGTATAGCTGTGGTTGTTTTCGTATCATTCATCTCCATCTGCAGGGTGTCAGTTGCGGATTATAATCACTGTATCATTGTCTAAGATCATCATGAACATGAGTGATCAATGTGAGTGCAAAAGAGCAGCTTATTTCATCCCTACTATTGAAGACTGTCTGCAATATTTGCAGTGATCTTTCAACTCTCCACTCTCTGAATGGATCAAACAGTGGCTGAAATTATTTCACCATTCGACACTGTACTTAGTTTCTTGTTCTACAAAACATTTTCGTCCAGTTTGTTTGCATACCAGATCACATTTGAAGAAAAATGTTGTTATTTTAGTCACCAGCTGCCTCTGCTGCCTTAAGGTGCTTTTTTTTTACCTTTGTTATTATATAGGTATAAGATTACCAAATGTTTTGTTATAAACTATGCAACAAACGAGAATGGCAATGGTTGTGGTGTTTTTCAAGATGGTAAAAAAAAGTAGTAATTATAGTAAATAACAAATAGGTAGATATATATTTTGACAAAAGACAATGTTAGTATCAGTGTAGGAATCACTGAATGTTAGTGAGTCTGAGTGGAAGGGATGGTAACATAAAACAATGGCTTTCTTTCTAGCATCCTTTAGCATCCTTTAGCATTAATTAGTAAAATATATAATATTTATTAAGTGCTTAGCCATTACTTCAACTTTTAGCCTTCAATCATAAAATATAAATAATTGTAGACGAGAATAAACTGAGGGTTTTTTGAAATAAAACATTAACATTCTATTACACCTGCACTTGCGTTCCCAACAGCTTATTCTTTACACAGTACAGTTCATCGTTATCATGTTATTCTAATTTGAATCCAGCAACTTTCAGTCTTAACTTCATAAAAGATAAATATTGATAGATAAAAGTAAAATGTAGGAAGGGAATGTGTGCAAGCCATCATTCTAATTCTTTGTGCATCATAGATTAATGGAGTGCATATGCCTGAGGAAGAACTGGAACCAGAATGTAATGGCGTGATATCTGAGAAGAATTTGAACTAACATTTTTTGAAATGGCATGCGTAATTCTGTGGTGTGTTTTTAAGAAGTAATTATCATCATCACCATCATCATCATCATCATTATCATCGTCGTCGTCATCGTCATCATTATGTTGTTCCTATGTGTCAGAATCCTTGGATTCCTGGCACCGTTGTCCTGTCTTTCTCCAACTCTGTTTTCCATCTTCCTTTCTTAATTTTCTGTTTGTATAACACTTCTGGATTGAAAATAAAATCATATTTTAACATTTCATCTGGTCAGAAACTAAAATTGGAATCTTAGGCTTTGTTTGTGCTGATGCTGTAACCCTGAGGTACAGTGACAATTCACATCTGATTCAAGTATCTCAGTGAGCCTCTAAGGCACTCTCAATTATAGTGAAATATATTGACCTTAAAAAGTTATTCTCAAGTTTCCAAGGAGATACTCTTTAATTTCTGTTGTTCTAGAGTTAACTTAAATGTGATAAATTTAAAGTAGAAATAATTAAAGAAAAATCCCCACTTCATGTGTGAATCAAAGCCAGAATCTCTGGCAGATAGACCATTTGACCATATTGGCAACTTCATTCTTACTTATACAATATTACTTGTTCATCTCATATTGTTAATGATTGGGAACTGATTAAAATTCTGAATACAGTTTGGTGTAGTAAATATCAATATAGGGTTGCAGGTGTTTCCCATGAATGATGGTATGGAAGCAACAGAAGAAAGGTGAACATTACAAAAGAAAATTCTAAGGCAGACATGCAGAACTGTAGCACAATACTATGTATAATAACAAAAGTGGGATATCATTCCCCCTATTATCACAGTAGGCATTATTAATTTTTCGCTTCACTGTGGTGTTCCAATACAGTTAAATCTCGATATACAGTAGGCATTGTTGTTCACAGAGTTTTAATTTGAAACTCACTTATTTGCTCAACAAAGATATGTACTGCAGATGGAGAATATATTCCTTCCACTCTCTTTCACCTTTCTTTATACATTTTGTATCCTTTTTCTAATATTTTGCACTATCAATAAAAATGATAGTAACTTATGCAGTACAAAAGGAAAATCTTAAAAATAGTAATATTCATAGTCATAACACTAGGCACAAGGACGATTTTTTTAGGCAAAGTTTTAATAAGAATATTTCTGACAGGGATCCAAATGTGATGGACTTATTGCTTCACAAAAAATTGCCAGCACATCTAAGGTCTTGTAAAGGCAAGGAATTCGAGGGTGCTCTGAAGAAGTACTTGTTAACAAAAAGTTTGTATTGTATTAATGAATTATAATCATTGTACCACATGAATTTATTCCTTAATTTGTAGTACATATGACATGCTGAATTTATTCCTTAATTTGTAATTAAAAACAATTGTATTTATATATGTACTTATATGTATAATGTCAGAAACTGCAAAGTCTATTGACAATAAATTATTATTATTATGTATATGTGAATAAATACCTACAAAACATCACTATATAAATTAACGAATTAAAACAGTAATAAATATGAGATATAATTTTCTTTTCAGGAGCATCACGGGTGAATCAAACTCTTCAGACTTCAACAGTTGGTTCCGTAGATCTACAGGAATGCAAGAGGAGATGGGGTCGAGTGGCCAAAGTCAAAAGAATGGGTGTCATAGACAGTATGGTCTGTGCTCGGGATCCTGAAGGCCGGGCTGATACTTGTGATGTAAATATTATCTGTCAATCTAAATATAAGTAATATTAACAAAAGAAGCTTGACAACCTCTCAAGTATCAGCTATATAAGGTGCAGGAATAATTAAAGAATAAGAGCTAGCTTCTAATCAGCATTATTTAAAAACTTCATAAAAACAAGAGTAATACTTTTACTCATTCTAATGTTGACACAAAGTAGAGGAAATACTGTATTTGACCACATCTCAGTAGGCATATTCTACAACATTCTGTAGAGGATGAAAATTCAATGCCTTCCTATAAATATCACTCATCATTTTTCCTATAATATTCTTTAAATATCTTATTTCAGGGGTTGTATTGTAATCTTATTTTCTCATTCACAATCCAGGCTATACAGTAATATTAGCAATATTGAACATATTAAGATATTTTTATGATAATGTGCATCTTCTAATACCAGATAACATTACACATTACAGGGTGATTCTGGTGGTCCTCTGCAGATAAGATCGCAGGAAAGGGCTCAGTATATTGTGGTAGGAGTTACCAGTTATGGGCCAGGACTTTGTGGGGGCACCCAGCCATCACTCTACACCAGGGTCTACAGCTTCTTGGACTGGATAGAGACTATTGTGTGGCCTTGAGATCTCTAGATAATGATATTGGTTTGTGCAGAATGTTGTTACTGGAAGATAATGTAATGAGTAAATTACAAAGGAGCCAAAAGTATTAGCATTTTTCAACATTAAAACCTTATTAGATAGCTTTAAGTTAAATTAATTGGGAGTCGATTAATAACACAAAACAACACTCACTTTTAAACTTTCCCGGAACATGTTTCTGAGGCCTTCCCTCTATCTTCAGCCGGACATCGACTAATTTAATTTATACAACAACACTGTTTTCAACACTTCCATGAAAGGAGCTTTAAGTTATATTTGATATATGCATTCACATAAAGTGGTCAAAATAAAATGTTCAGTGTTGTGATGCAGCTAATGTAGAGAAAATAGTTCAGGTCCTATGGCAAAAGCATTAGAATATATGAAGTAGTATTTACATTCATTTGGTTTTTTAACATGCTGAAAAATTATCATGCTATGCTCTTGGCTAAGAGCATATTTCATTTTAATTTATTTCACTTTGCACTTCACAAAACATGGGCAACTAACAAATATGAGGTCAACATTATTGACAAATTAACTACGCCTGTGGTGCAATAGCCCTTTTCATGCCAAGGTCACTGTGTCCCTGCCTCTACTCTCCACAGGTATCATGAGTGGAGTACAGTGCTGGAGAGTGGGATATGATCAGCTCTCTGCTCCATCTTGAATGGTATATGCAGTCTTGACAACCAGGGGCTGCTACTTTTCAATCAAACAGCTCCTCATTTGTCTCCTCAGGGACTCTGGATCAAGTTTACCAAGAGGGAGAATATCCGTGGTATGGGGAATCCATGCCATGCCATGTGGTGCTGGCTGGCTGTATATAGCCAGAAGGTTTTTGCTGCGTGCCCACCCATTAAGGGTTTTAGCGCAGGCTGGCTACACCAAGGAGAACCAGTCGATGTCCGGTTGATGATAGAGGGAAGGCCTCTGAAACTAGTTCCGGGAAAATTTAAAAGTAAGTGTTGTTTAGTGTCATTAATCGACTTCCAATAAATTTAATTTATACAACAACACTGTTTTCAACACTTCCATGAAAGGATTTATTTAATTAATTATTAATTTATAGATCAGCCGTATTTATTACACATCTGCTTCACTTCGTCCCTATTTTGAGGACATGTTTCGCAAATCATTGTTTGCATCTTCGGCTCTTATGCGACTAAAGCTTGATCCAGTGGTGTGGGTAATTCTGGAGTTGCTGCTGCCATCTGTTCATTTAGTGATGAACTTAAATGTGGGATTCTCTTCTGGCGGGATTTCAAAGTTCATTAGTTGGTTTTTATGTTTTTCTATGTATATTCTCTCCCATATGACGAGTTCACTATGTTTTTGTACATATTTTAGTAATTTTATGCTATCTTCAATTTCATGATTTTCACAACAGAAATGAGCTGCTATTGCGGACTTATCAATATTTTTGTATCTTAAGTGCCTGAAGTGTTCTTTCTTTCTAGTGCCTATGTTTCTTTTTGTCCTCCCTATGTAAATTTTTTCACAGTCTTTACACTTAATCTTGTAAATGCCTGACTTTTCCTCTGGTTTTATCTTATCAGTATTATTACTGTTAAGTAGGTTTTTTAATGTTGTAATTGTTTTTGGTGCCAATGTTATATTGTATATCTTGAATATTTTTTGGAACTTTTTTGTGGCCCAGGGGTGGTAAGTAAATTTAGCAAATCTAATTTCTTGTTTTATTGGTGTGAGAGCTGTGATCTGTTTTAATCTCTTTTGAAGTTTGAATGATTTTAGTTTTTTATCTACAAGGTTTTTTCCATATGCATTTTTAATTGCAGTTTTTAAGATTTGATGGTATTCTTTTTGATATTCCTGCTGGCTGAGGGGTAGATTTACTAATCTGTGTGGAGACTGTTGATGGTGGCATGTTTGTATGGAATTGGGTTGAAACTATTTGTTTTGATGTAAATTATCTGTGTGTGTGTGTCTCGATAAATGGAAATTAATTGTTCCTTCACACTAGCCGTGTGTAGGACGCACTATGAAAGGGTAGAGCCAGACTGAAAAGACTGAAAGAACAATTAATTTCCTGATAGTGGTCCAAACTATAAAGCCCGGGCCTTAAAGTACTTACAGCATAGTAAGTCGCCATTAAGGTAATTGTCTCATGTGTTTATGAGAATTCCTAGTGGTTTACCAGGAAAAGCACAAGTCAGTTGGAGAGGTTAATGTCATGTCGGCACGTTGGCCATAGTAGCTCAATGGTTTAGAGCAGCTGGACGGAGACCAGAAGATCCATGGTTCAAATCCCGGCTATACCATTTAATTTTTCAGTGTGGCTCTACCCTTTAAAAAACATTATTAATGACAACATTTAAACATGAGAAAGAAATACAGTTAAGAAAAGATAATCATGTAAGAAAAATAATATTTGTCTTCACATGGTAACCAAATGTACTTCGAAAATGTTCCATAAAAACAATTCCTGAAAAGATACAATTGTAAAACATGAAGCTCTGCGTGAAGTAATCTAATAAATGAGGTGCAGAATCTCCTAATTTAGTCAGCGGAGCACCTATGTGCTGTGGAAGTGGTCATGAGTTTGATTTCAAGTTAAACTAGAAAACTTGTCGAGATTTAACTGTATTGGAACACCACAGTGAAGCGAAAAATTATTAAATCTTAGATGAGTCGTATTTTTTACACATCTGCTTCACTTTTGTACCTATTTTGAGGACATGTTTCGCAAATCTTCGTTTGCATCTACGGCTCACCCACACCGCTGGATCTAGCTTCAGTCGCACAAGAGCCGTAGATGCAAATGAAGATTTGCGAAACATGTCCTCAAAATAGGTACGAAAGTGAAGCAGATGTGTAAAAAATACGACTCATCTAAAATTTAATGGAAAACTTGTCTTTAGTCAGTAAGGATATTTGCATTTGCAGTATGTGAATGTAGCCATATGATACTAGTTATTTACTAATTCATATACTGACCATATTTCAAGATTCCTGCCAAGAAGATTTATGATCACATACAAATGTAATGACAATAGGTGCTCCATAGTAATGAATAGGTGCTCCATAGTTAGTGAACGTTAAAGTAATGCATTTTTTTTAAATAACAGTTAGTTGGATAGTTCAACAGTGGTGTATTGTTGGACAAAACATATAAATTACTACTATACCTCATCGACAAAGAGAAATCCGTAAGTAAAGTATGTTTATTTTATAAATTGCTATTGCACTTCAGTTTACACAGTGACGTAACAATACAATATCAGTCTTTTTAAGCGTATCATAGATTGAATTGTGTAACACAGTTTTATCTTGTGATAGCACATAACTGCAAAGCTGATCTAATGCTCAAGGGTTATAGAAATATGAAGTACTGCAGCTTGCTCAAATTGATTATGTTCTCAGTTAGAGACCTGCATTCTCATGAGAAGACTGACCATACCTGACCAAAACATCTTCAGTTGTCACAGTTGTAAAACTAAAGATTTTACTGGGTGAAGCTTAATTTGGCATTAGTGAATTATAACCTGGTTGCATTTTGATAAACTGCAGCAATTCATTTAATTATAATAGTATTATCATTGGGTATTGCATATCCATTTATTGCTTGTTCATAATCTACATCTAGATTAATCTGAAATTCTACATTGTAATTTTTAATTTATTTTGGTAGATTCAAATCCAATAAATGCATAGTTCATATTATAGGAGTTACAGTTTGTGTGCTTTATAAAGGTAGTTTCTATTAAAACAACAAATTACAGAAATCACATCTGTAATGAAGATGTTAAGGATATTCAGAATCACAGTAAATTTCTCATATACTTAACTACAATAGTGATAAAACTTTACTGATCTTTGAATACATTACATTATTTACAATATTGATGGGAACAATATGGATTATTTTATATAATTATATTATTTGACAATGAACTGGGCTGTAAAGAAAGTAATAAAAATATATACAAGTTTGACAACTCTAAAACTACGAAAAGTGATGAAGAATAGCTAAATAATGTTACGCATCTGCTGCTCTTTGATTGAGTCAATAAAGAGATAGCTATTCTTCTATCACCAATATTGCTTTATCACTTATACAATCCAAAGAACTGTCATTGCTTTAACCCTCCAATGTCTGCTGCTTTACCGAGACAAGTTGGTCAATGTGAATTCTTGTTTAAGAGAAGTGTGTCGTTCACAGAAGGCAGCAAAAAGATTAGCCCAATAGGTACACAATGATCTGTGCATTCATTTTGATGACTGATGATAAAAATCTGAGTCGCGTTGGTTACTTTCACTGAAATGCAGACCTCTATGCCAATACCAGTACACCTATACATTATTTAAATGCTCAAACTGGTTTTCTACATTTGTATAGGTTTTGTGTTCATATTTATTGCTGTTCAGTATTATCCTAAACAAGAGATCTCGTTATTTAATATATATGTAAATATTATTGTAATTTTATTTGTTAAATTATTAAATAAAAAATTTGCAAATATTTAACATTTTATTTTGTTTTTGTCTTTCCTTGCCTTGACCATTTTTCACACCAGCAAATCCAAAATGCATCAGTTTAGTTGTCTAACACATAATTAAATACATTTTAATGAACAGCTGCTATATATTTAGTAACATTTCTCATTTGTAAGTTGTCAAAGAGAGTTGTGTGTTTATGAATGAGAATATCAAAATTAACTTACCACTGATATCTATGCACCTTAGCTGTATAGCCAATGTATGTTATTGTATATGTGTAATGTAACCAAACCTGTCCCAAGTCAGCAGATTTTGAAATAACTTGCCCAACTGGAATATTAATACTGCAGTGTGAGCCTGTATATTATTATTAAGTGCAATCTAAAAAATATGGCTTGCATCCTCCCTGCCTTTGCATATATGGCAGACACCTTCCTCTATCCCTTATCGGTAACCTTTCAGTCTCCAAACTCCTAGTTTAAACCATGCAATACCTTCTCTTTGCTCCTTACTACACCTCTCAATATACATATTCTTCCCCTCATTACTTCCAAATTCCTTATAAAATTTTAATGAACTTCTTTCCTCCACCATAACCCATGAAATTTGTCTATTCATATCTTCCAATTGACACCTGACTACTTTCCAGAATCCTGCATCATATTCTCTCTTCCTATCCATACATCCGCCATACCATTAATTGTAAGCTGATGCCTTATTTGGCCCATCCAGTTCTTTTTGTGAATGCACCTCTCCTGTATATCTAAGCAATGCTTTAGAATATGCCCCTGGGGTAAGTGATTAATCCTAAACCAATATTTAAGCATTCTTTCCATAATCAACCCTCATACACTCACCTTGCATAATTCTAACATAGCTCCTTACCCAGCCGAATTATATGGAACTCTTAAGATCATCTTAGAAAGCATTCTCAGTATACTATCCATCTTTTCCCAACCTTCCTCTACACCCTAGATCTCAATACAATACATACATCTTGACTCCACTAAAGCTTTATACATGTGCTCCAACCATGTTACATTCATTGTTGGTGTTATGTACAAATATTTACTAATCATCTTCAGATCCAATTTTCCTTTTGCCAATGCTTATTTGTTTACGCTTACCCCACCCTCCTGTGCTATTAAGCTTTATACCCAAATAAATTAAATCATTCACAGTTTGAATTTCCTTACCTTTAAATAGCCATCACTCATCTTTTCTTAATTTGCTACCTTGTTTATACGAGGGGTGTTCAATAAAGAATGATCACTTTTTTTTTTTTTTGACAACGTACCTTTACTCATCCTCATAATTTTGATGGTCCTTCTCAAAATAGTCTCCCCTGAATGTGATGCACTTGTTCCAGCGTTTCTGCAGTCTTCAAAGACATGCTGGAAACCATTTTTTGAGAGATCCTTCAAAATTGCCTCTGCAGCCTTCACCACTGCTTCTGATGATGGATAATGCCTCCCATAAAGGCGTTTCTTCAAGTCAGCGAATAGAAAAAAGTGACATGGGGCTAAATCCGCATTATAGGGAGGGTGAGGGATGCACTTAACGTTAATTTTTGCAACATATTCAGCAACAACATTGGCAATATGCAGCCGCACATTATCGTGGTGCAGCATCCAGCCTGCTTCAGGGAAATGTGGTCTTTTAGGCCTGATATGGACTTGCAATGTTTTCAGGACATCTCTGTAGTATTGTCCAGTTACTCATGTGTGTGCAGGTACAATATGCTGATAAACCATTCCATGAATATCAAAGAATGAGATGACCATAACTTTCCCAGCAGAAGCAACCACTTTTGCTTTTTGGGGGTTGGTGATGAAGGAGATTTCCACACTGAGCTTTGCTGTTTGCACTCAGGATCAGAAAGATGTAGCCAAGTTTCTTCAGCAGTGATTATGTTTGAAAGAAACTCCGGATCTTCCTCTAACATCAACTTTAACTGCATGCAGACCTGCATGTGAATGTCTTTTTGTTCGGGAATCAACAGTCTTGGAACCCATCGTGCACATACACGTCTCATGTGTAATGTTTCTGTCACCAACGTGTGGGTGGCACCCAATGAAATGTTCAGTATTTCAGAAAGTGATCTTAGGTAATTCGTCAATCCTCTCTCACAATGGCAGCAGCAGTGTTGATGTTTTCTTCCATAAGAGCAGTAACTGGAGCACCACGTCCACCTTCCTTTGAAATTGATTGTCTCCCCTCTTTAAACATTTTAAACCACCTTCGAGCTGTGCTGTAGGGAAGAACACTCTCCATAGGCCTCCTGTAACATTGTATAGGCCTCAACTAAAGATTTGTTGAGACAAAAGCAGAATTTCAAAGCCGCATATTGTTCCTCGCGTGTTACTTCCATTGCAGCGGTAGGCGATACTGAATATATCTGAACTTGCCTGGTTCTCACAGGCAGAACCCAGAAGTACCAACAATGAAACTACTACGGCATGTTTGTTTCACATTAAGCTAACAGAATATAATAAGATTGAATTTTAGTGTGAAAAATTATGACCCTAAAAAAATTATGATCATTCTTTATTGAACAGCCCTCGTACAATAATCTTAGTCTTAGCTATGTTAACTCATCACAATACCTTCCAATCTCACTTATCGAGTTTCCAACAGATCATCTGCATATAACAGCCCTGAAATTTCTCTATTTTAAATTATTGGCATATGGTTATTAACTACCTTCTTTCTCTCTAATACATCATCTGTAAATAAATTAGGTCTCAATTTACAACCTGCTGAAGGCCTCTATCTTGTTCCACCTCTTCTGTAACTTTTCCCGACTGCACTTTAATACAAAATTAATTTTGTCTCTATACTTAATCCCTTCTTTAACAATTTATACCATAATGCTTCTCTAACTATACTATCATAAGCTTTCTCTAAGTGCACAAACATTGTATATAACCAACCACGCTTCTTTTTGCATATTTATCCACCTTAGTGTTCAAAATCAAAACATTATTTACTGTTCTCCTACCCTTCCTAAATCCTGACTGACATGGAGACACTAAATTATGCATTTCTTACCAGGTTTGAATTCTCTCAGAAAGGATACCAGTAAATATTTTCCCAAAGTTAGACAACAGTGCAGTCACCCTATAAATATTGGGATTATCCATATTAACCTTTCCTTTATATATCAGGTGTATAACAGCTACTTGCCAGCTTTCCGGTATACCATTACTCTCCTTAATTTTATTCAACAATCTAGATAAGCAATGAAGCCGATCTGTTTTCTCTACCCACATATATCAGACCCAAATGACCTCGTTGCTAATGGGCTCTAAAACCCCACACACACACTCACTCACTCTACCCACATATGAAAGAATTCGGATGGTAACCCATCCCAGCCCACCGCTTTCCCTTTCTTTAGATTCCTTACTTGTCTTAACACTTCCTCTTCTGTAAATGGCATATCCATTTCCTCAATATACTGATTTTCAATTCCAAAACTTCATTTATACATCTCTGCTTTCACTTCAAACAATTTTTTAAAATGCTCAACCCATACTCCTGGTGCAACTTGCACTGATCCCACATGGCCTCAGGAGCAACTTCTAATAACCTCCCAAATCTGATCAGCGTTACCTAAACTAATTTTTCTTTCAATTTCCTTGTCTTTCTCTGCCTCCCCCCCCCCCCCATTTCAACTTTTTCTCTTTCAATAACTCCTTATACACAGCTCACAAGCTCAAAACCATTGACCTCTCTTCTTGTCCATTCCTCTCTCTCCACTTAATTACAGCTTCCTTTAACACTGCTTTCAGATTCCTACACTCCTCATCAAACCAGTCATTATATTTCCTAACAACCTTTTAATTTGTTAACTTCATGTTATCACCGGCCCATCTTGAAATAAAATCCAAAATATTCAGTGCAAGCCCCACTTTATGCTCTAACACCATTGCATTAATACCATGGATGCACAACAACCCTCTCATTTATGAGTCAATAATACCTCTAAATTCATCTCTATTATTCCATTTAAAACTCTCAAAGTCCACCATTTCACTGGATACATCATTAGCTGCATTAATATCTCTTGTTTTATCACCCATGTTAACCTCAATAACTATTGGAAAATGAGCACTCTTATTACATTCGCCACTTTAAAATTGCGTACTATATCCCCCAACCCCACATCACACAAACCATAATCCACCACACTCTGCCCAATAGCATTCATCAGAGTATATTAACCCTGAGTATCCTGTCCCCAACACCCATTCAAAATCATAAAATCATTATTCTTAAAAAAATTCTATTAACTTCAACCCCTCCTCATTTATCACTCTGTCTTTACTTCTTCTTTCAAAATCCCTAAGTTCACTTTCACCAATTTCACCTCCTCTTGCTTGTGAACACCCTGTTCTTCCATTAAAATCCTGGTGTTAAATAAAATGATGGTTTCATAATATACAACGTTCTGGAAGCAAGGAACTTTAGTGCTGGGAAAATTAATTTTATAATTTTGTCTAGTGTTTACTTAATTGTTTGTTATAAATGAGGCGAGAGTCAAGGTATTGTGACTTTGTGGGTTCCTAGAATTAAAAGTCCAATTTACCGAAATTCTAAATGTTCTTTATTTGCATAGAAATACACTCCGTCGCAGCAGAATTACATCACATATCACAACACATACTTCCAAGGTCGATTACAATAACAAACAGCATTCACTTTACAACAACACTCTCAGTTCTTCTCTGCTTACCTCTCGCGACTCACTCACTCTTAGCGAGTCCCCACTTCCTTAAATACCTCATTCCTAAATTCGAGATCTTTCCAGAGCAATAACGAAACCAAATAATCAAGATATTACTAGAAATTTCCATTTATCTCAGTTTGTTTGTTTCGGTACGTCTTTTATCACAAGCGCTATGTTTATCCGCTTATGCAAGCTTGTTATCTACGTGAAACCTATCCATCTGTTGTCTTTATCTGCAGTCTTGTGTACACAAACTGCACTTCTCTCTTGCACCGAAACTTCCGTGCTTTTTCGCCGCGACACTGCTCCCTCCTCAACGCTGGTCGTCCCGAACGGCACCATCGTAGCGGGCCAGACGATCCAAGTGTACCATCAACATCTTCCCTCGGGGCACCTTCTGGATGCGGTAGACCACGTCATTAACCCTCTTCACCACCCGGTACAGTCCTTACCACGGCTGTTGAAGCTTTGGGCAGCGTCCCTTGGTCCAAGTAGGGCGATACAACCAGACCAGGTCGCCTTGCTGGAACCCTTGGCTGTTGGCTTGCCTGTCGTATCGGGTCTTCATGCGGTCGCTCGCCTTCTGGATGTTCTGATGAGCCATCTCATGCATGTCGTGGAGATGGTCCACTAGGTTCTCCACGAACTTGCTTGCAGGCTATTTTGCATCCGGGGGGCTTCCAAAAGCCAGATCACAGGGGAGGCGTAACTCTCGGCCGAACATTAAGCTGGCTGGCGTCATCCCAGTGGTGTCGTGTGTAGACGAGCGGTAGGCCAGCAAGAACAGTGGCACCTTGGCGTCCCAGTCTCGCTGATGGCTGGCCACGACCTTCCTCAGGTGCTCTTTTAAGATCTTGATGTATCTCTCCACCATGCCGTCCGACTGTGGATGTAGGAGTGTGGTGCGGGTCTTGTTCACCCCCAAGTCTTTCTAGTGCCTCTTTCATCAGGTTGGACTCCAATTGGTGCTCTGGTCGCTGTGGAGCTCTAACGGCACCCGAAATCGTCAGAACACTTGCTCCACAAGGCAGTCTGTGATTGTCTTTGCCTCCTGGTTCGGGATGGCATACACCTTCGGCCACTTGGTGAAGTAGTCGACAACCACCATCAGGTACTTGTTGCCACGGTCGGATACTGGGAATGGTCCAGCTATGTCGACGGTGATTCTTTCGAATGGCGCTCCGACGTTGTACTGCTTCATCCGACCCCAACTCCTAGTCTGGGGGCCACGACTCGCCGCCCACGCGTGACATTGACGGCACCATCTCTCAGCGCCTGCTCGGAGCCTTAGCCAGTAGTAGCGTTGTCGGAGTTTGTCGATTGTTCGGTTTGCTTCCAGGTGTCCTCCTGAAGTACCGGCGTGCACTTCCTCCAAGACCTCCGGGACCTTACTTCGGGGAAGTACCAATTGCTCCCTCTGCATCTTCCCATCAGGCGATTCCCATACCCGGAACAGCCGGCCCCACCGAGGTTTTCGGTAGTCTTCACCTTGAGTGTTGACGCGCGTAAGTGGCGTATCCACTTCCATCCCGTCTTGTGTCCTCAGGACCAGATGGGGGGGCTTGTTAGGAAACTAGGTCTTGCCCTAATGGAAAGCCCCACGGAGGATGCCGGGCGCCCTTTAAGGGACAGCTCGGATAACTCCCTGGTTGAAAGAGGCCCGGGTCTTGTTCCTACGGGTTCAAGGCTAATGGGAGTAGACCCTCTGGACTCAATCCGGAACAGCCCTGAGGACCCTTAGCACTCGTGGTACCTCTGACGTTACTAGAGGAACCTCGGGCCGAACAGCCGAGCCCCTCCTTCGGGAGTTGTTCGGATTGGGATGGCTTCGAGGGGGCAGTGTGTTCCCTATACCCGTGGGAATCGGGTACGTCTTCGGACGGGGTTGAGGGAAGCCATTAAGTTTCCGGGTACTAGCCTGCTAAGCTAGTAGAAGGTGTGCTAGATCACCAGGCGGCCCCACCGAGGTCATATCGGTAGTCTTCACCTTGAGTGTTGACGCACGTAAGTGGCGTATCCACTTCCATCCCGTCTTGTGTCCCTAGGACCAGATGGGGGGGCATGTTAGGTAACTAGGTCTTGCCCTACGGAAAGCCCCACGGAGGATGCCGAGCGCCCTTTGGGACAACTCGGATACTCCCTGGTTGAAAGAGGCCCGGGTCTTGTTCCTACGGGATCAAGGCTAATGGGAGTAGAACCTCTGGACTCAACCCGGAACAGCCTTAGCACTCGTGGTACCTCTGACGTTACTAGAGGAACCTCGGGCCGAACAGCCGAGCCCCTCCTTCGGGAGTTGTTCGGATTGGGATGGCTTCGAGGGGTCAGTGTGTTCTCGATACCCGTGGGAATCGGGTACGTCTTCGGACGGGGTTGAGGGAGCCATTAAGTTTCCGGGTACTAGCCTGCTAAGCTAGTAGAAGGTGTGCTAGATCACCAGGCGGCCCCACCGAGGTCATATCGGTAGTCTTCACCTTGAGTGTTGACGCGCGTAAGTGGCGTATCCACTTCCATCCCGTCTTGTGTCCATAGGACCAGATGGGGGGGGGGGCTTGTTAGGTAACTAGGTCTTGCCCTACGGAAAGCCCCACGGAGGATGCCGAGTGCCCTTTGGGACAGCTCGGATACTCCCTGGTTGAAAGAGGCCCGGGTCCTGTTCCTACGGGTTCAAGGCTAATGGGAGTAGAACCTCTGGACTCAACCAGATGGACCAGATGGGGGGCTGTTAGTCTCTAGGTCTTGTCCCATGGAAAGCCCCACGGAGGACGCTGAGCGCCCTTTGGGACAGTTCGGATAACTCCCTGGTTGAAGGAGGCCCGGGTCCAGTTCCTACGGGTTCAGGACTAATGGGAGTAGAACCTCTGGGCTCAATCCGGAACAGCATGCCCTCTCTTGTCTTCCGTGAGTCCCATTGGGCCCAGTACGACTTGTAGGTGGCGCTCCTCGGTGCGATGTCCTCCCAGGTTGGTCTTGTCCCTGCCTCCACTTCCCTCAAGAGTGGTACAAAGTCTGCGTTCGCCAGCTGCTCCCTCCTCAGGCCTGCGCTATCCCAGCCATCCGCAGGTACTGACGTAACTACTCGGACTGCTGCGACACGCTCCTTCTCTTCCACTCTTGTGCATTGGCCGCACTCCTCTGGGCAGGGTCTTCGGGACATGGCGTCTGCGTTACCGTGGCTCTTCCGCCTACGAGGCTCAGAGGTGAAGTCGTACTCCTGCAGCCTCTGGACCCAACGTGCTGTCTGGCCTTCCAGGTTTCTAAAGCTCAGTAGCCAGGTTAGGGCGGAGTGGTCAGTCCTCAGGTGGAATAGCTGACCATACAGGTACTTGTGGAAGTGCTCCAATGTCTTTACTATCGCCAGTAACTCTCGCCGGGTGACGTAGTAGTTCTTCTCTGCCTTGGATAGCGTCTTGCTGTAGTAGGCTATCATCCGCTCATGGCCGTCCTGGATTTGCATAGGACTCCTCCAATACAATGGTCGCTGACGTCGGTGTCCACAATGAACCGCCTGGTTGTGGAAGTCCCATAATAGGAGCACTGCACAGGGCCTTCTTCAGGTGCTGGAAAGCGCCTTCGGCGTCATCCGTCCACACATAAGGTCCGCGTTCCTCTGTAAGGCGGGTGATGGGTTTGGCCATGTTGGAGAACCCCTTTATGAAGCGGTGGTAATAACTGCACAGCCCCAAGAAACTGCGCAGCTCTCGCTTATCCTTTGGGCGAGGCCAATCTCTCACAGCCTGGGTTTTCTCCGGGTTTGTGGCCACTCCGGTTGGTGAGACTATGTGGTCCAAGTAGTTAGCTTCCTTGCAGAAGAGCTGGCACTTCTTCGCGTTCAGCTTCATGTTGGTTGCCTGCAGTCTCTGTAATACCTTGCTTAGGTTGTCGAGATGGTCTTCGAACGTCTTGCCGACGATGATGATGTCGTCCAAGTATAGCAGGCATGCGTTATATGTCAATCCTCTCATTACTGATTCCATGAAGCGTTGAAATGTGGCTGGTGCATTGCAGAGGCCAAAGGGCATAACTGTGAACTGCCAAAGCCCTGTCGAGAATGCAGTCTTCTCCTTGTCTCTCGGGTCTAGAGCCACCTGCCAGTAACCCGACTTTAGATCCAGGGTCGAGAACCACTGTGCACCAGCTAGCGTGTCCATGGTGTCTTCAATCCGGGGTAAGGGGAAATGCCGTCTCCGGCGTCGATGCGGTGAAGCACTTTATCCGTGCGGCCTTAGTCGCTGTCGCCTTGGCTGAAGACGCTCTGGTATCGTCTCAGCAGTTGTCGAACTTTCTCCAGCTATTCTGCGGTCAGGTGGTCGGCCGCCCTCTCCAGTAAGCCTTCCAGCCGGGGCCCCATGTGTTGTGTCGGCACCGGTCTTGTCGATTACGGTTACGCTGACCACGGGCTCGCACTTCCCCAGCTCCGTTCCAGCCTGGACGTCGTGATTGGTGTCTGCCAGGTTGAGCAGCCTCACTGGCACCTCCTCTCGGCACGGCATTATGTCCTGGCTACACATAGTCCGTGCACAGGCGTCTTCTGGTCCAGCATCATGTTCTTCCTTCGCTGGCCTTCCAGTCGCGCTGTCACCCCCACCAGGCTTCTCGCTGGGACAAACACGTCTTTCTTCAGGACGACCCTGCAAATTCCATGGCGCTCTTCGGGCTGCCGGAGTATCACCTCTTCTCCATTGAGCCGCAGGACCTTCCTACCGACGTCGACCGTCGCCTCGTGGCTCCTGAGGGCATCCAATCCCAGTATCATCTGCTCAGCCACCTTCGCGACGAACACCCATTGACGCACGACACTCCGTCCCAAGGTCAACTTCAACAGGGTCTCCTTCTCCACAGGCAAGGTGTCATCCGATGCCGTCACAAGCTGGTACGGTCGGCTTGGTTTTTTTGACGGCAAACCCCTGGCTATGTCAGGTTTGATGACGGTCACGGCTGCCCCGGTGTCCACCAGCACGCGGTACTGCTTTCCTCTTACCCAACCGTCCGCGATGAGGCTGTCATCCATACGCCTGCTGACGGCGCGCAGTGTCACTCGAGGGGATGGTTATGTCGCTGCCGATGTGCCCCTTGCCACACCGGGCCTTACTCGTCCTTCCAACTGCTCTTCCTGGTGGGCAGTCTCTCTACAGGTGTCCCGGCTGTCCACATCCCCATCACAGGCCAATAGGTCTTCGCCGGCGTCCCTCGGCTGGTCTTCTGTCTCCGGTGTAGCGGACACTCCACGTTTTCGACGTCGGAATAGCTGTCACCTTGGCCGCCTCCATCCTTAATGCTGCCGTTAGCGCTTCGTGGATGGTTTTGTAGTCGCCGAGCAGTAGGCGCTGACGAATCTCCGTGTCTCATACCCCGTCGACAAAGGTGTAGGCAGCCTCTCGGGATACGAGCTCTGGTGGGAGGTCAACTAAGGTTTTACTGGCCAGCTGCTCAATTGCCATGGCGAACTCCTGCAGCGTCTCCCCTGGCTGCTGTGACCTTGACTTCAGCTGGCTGCGGTACACTGCTGCTAAGCGGTGGTTTCCAAATCGGTTGTCCAAGGCTTCCCAGATGTCCTTGGGCGACAGTATTTTAGATCAAGAATATACAGGATGTTTAGACGCGACACAGAAAGAATATATAGAAGTAGTTGCTTAGCTTCTATGTGACACATATCGATAGTTTTTACCGCCAATAGAGCCACATAAAAATGCTCCAGAACGAGTGTGGATTAGGCAGTGACAGGAATAACGCTGCCTGCCTCACGCTATCGAAGTTCGCAGGTAGGTGATACACTGTGTCGCCTGCTGTAGCTATTTGTAAACATACCGACATACTCCACGGTAACTTGCTACTATTAAGAATTTCTGTGGCTTATGAAACCGCAATAAAGAAGCTATACTTTAGTTATTTGTTTAAAGGTGTTTAACGTGTTCCAACATTCCGTTGTAGCATTTGGTGATGTGATATAAGCTGGTGGACATATGCAACTTAAGCCTTTTAGAGGGAAGTTAATGTTAGTGAGATAGAGGATGGAAGCATTAAATGATAAAAAAACAGAAAACAACATCAAAGAATTGTAGATAAAGTTAACAAAAACTAAATGCCTTATGCAAGGAAATAAGCATTTTATTTCACTGTGTTTAATAATACTAAATAAAGCATTTGTAGCTTAAAGGAAGCTGTTGACTTTACAGTAACTGGTTGAAAGTACTGTACAATTAAGATCATAGCAAAATGAGCAACCTTGCAACTGTCCGAGTCATTGTCAACTTTTTCACAAGTAACTGCCCTTTGCCCCATGGTTAGGGTCACTGATAAAGAGCAAGGAGCAATGCTTTTGTTTCATGACCGGTGCATCCCAATAACAATTTTTGAGGTTTGTACACCAGTGGTTCCTGCACTGCCTAATCACAAAATAATGTAATAGTTAATGCTGCATAAAATTATATCTAAGAGAATTTCGAAGCTGCGACACCGACATTTGAACTAGTTAAGTTATAAACTACGAAATGGCTATATTAGTTCGGTGTTGTTTCGAAACCGCAAGGCGGTGTTAATATCTTCCATCTTTTAAAAAGATCCTTGCAAGAATGTCTGCTATAGGTGCAACGAATCATTCTTATAACCTTCCTTCCCATAAGAAATATATATTTACTTTCTATTGAGATGTTCCAAAATAGTATTTCATATATCATAATGGAAATAAAATATGTATAGTACAGTAGTTAAGCAAATCAGCGGATGTTACATTAACCAGTACTCAAATAGCAGAGCTGAATTTAGCTAAGATATACTTTATATGAGCTTTTCAATCTGTCTGCTTGAGGGCACAGAAATCTGATGCTGTCACTTTCATCTAATAATGAATCGTTAATTCCATGTCCAATATGAGTGCATGACGTACAGTAAGTTATAGGTTTAACTATTTTGTATATTCTAGGTTCACAGATAATTTGTTAGCTTTAAACCAACATGGCATACAGTTCAAAATATAATTTAAGTTAATTACACATTCATTTAAATACTTACTGGTCACCACCAGGATGCTAGTATCATCAGTGAAATGAGTTATGCTTATTATTGTACAGAACAAATCCTCTAGAGAAGTTATCATTTGTCATAACAGCTGGAGCTTTTAATATATTAAAATTTTAAAGAATCCAAACTATATCATTGTAACTGATTAGAGCCAACTGAAAAATTCAATGCCACGGCAGGGATTTGAACCACGGATCTCCTGGTTTCCGTCCAGTCGCTCTAACCCCTTCAGCTACCATGGCCAACGTGCCATCCTGACATTAAATTCTCCAATTGACTCATATTTTCCCGGTAGACCACTTAGAGTTCTCATATTCGAGATAAACATGTGTGGCGACTTACTATTGTAAGTACTTAAATACCAGGATTTTTATCACTGAATATTTTTAATGTAAATTTTATATTGAGGAATTAATCCTTAAAGAATTAATCCTTTTAAATACATTACTCTGGTATATGGGTGATTTTAATTAATTTGAGCCAACTGAAAAATTCAATGCCACGGTCGGGATTTGAACCACGGATCTCCTGGTTTCCATCCAGTAACTCTAACTCCTTTTCAATAGTAAGTCGCCACATATGCTTATCTCGAATATGAGAACTCTAAGTGGTCTACCGGGAAAATATAATGAGTCAATTGGAGAATTTAATGTCAGGACAGCACGTTGGCCATGGTAGCTCAAGGGGTTAGAGCGACTGGACGGGAACAAGGAGATCCGTGGTTCAAATCCCGGCCGTGGCATTGAATTTTTCAGTTGGCTCAAATTAATTAAAATCACCCATATACCGGAGTAATGTATTTAAAAGGATTAATTCTTTAAGGATTAATTCCTCAATATAAAATTTACATTAAATATAATTATCATTGTACCTTAACTGTGGCATCAATAATTCCTGTTATGTCATAATTGGTAAAAATGAGGTTTTCGTTATACCCAATGAACACTCCTGCTCCCACTTTTCTTCTGCCTGCTCTAATAATCTTATAACTGGGTACAAGGATTTTATCATCTTGTTTAAACCAAGTTTACGTAATCATATAAATAGCTATCTCTCATTTGTTTCCTAACACTTTCTATTCTTCTTTTTTTAATATTTAAGTTTCGTGCATTCCATAAAATAGTTAAAAATGCCTTAATTGTGGTATTTTGAAGTTGCTGTATAGATCCATTGTCAGATATTATTAAGAGTTAAATTATTCTCCCTTAGTGCTATCTTATAATTAGAAACTGCCGGGTTAATCCTTATAAAGCCGACTTCTAACTGTAATTGGATGATACACATTTCCCTCGATATTCCTGTAGCTCCATGAAGTGTATTTCCGTCATAGAGGGATTTACCTCGTTCTGTAAATGTCTTCCTGGTTGGCCTGATTTTGTTCACATTTTCAGTCCTTCTTCTCCGAACATTTTATATAATCTTATCCAGTACATATGACATCCTACTGTAGCGCTCAAGGCATCTCTACCAGCTGTAACATTCAATGTATGCGGCACCACCAGATGTGACGTTTAAGGTAAGAGGGTGGCTTCACCAGATGCATGTTCCATGCTATTTAATGCTATTGAACCTCACTTAGTGTTTCCTATATGGGTAGCTCAGAGGGTTAGTTTCCTAAGGGAGGCTGAGGAAGTGCTGAAGCAATATCCTTAAGAAGTGACGCGTAACTCTGGTATAAATAGTATTTAATGTATATAAATAAAGTCAGTAATATACATAATAATCAGAGGATCAAAGATTTGTCATTAAAAGTCAGCTTTATGTTGGTGGAAGTTCCTGGTGTCTCAAGTTCCATTGTCGAGTATGGTCAAAGAGGTGAGTGTCGCAGCTTCGACTTAGCACAGGCGAGACTACTCTCGCTTAAGCCAGATTACAGGGGTTCAAATATTAAAAAACTAGCTGACCAAGCGGCCAATTAGAGCTTTTGTCAGCACACGTCAGCAAAGCTGACAACAGGTGTGTGACGAGTAGCATGGTTCCCAAGTAATCGCACATCTGTTAATGTAAAAAGAGACGTAACATGAGCTTCCGGGAAATGACTTGCATGTATCCTGACAGGAAGTTTCCTGACTGGGATTTATCACCTGAATATCTAAATTTTACAAATTTACACCTGTCATAAATCTACGAAAACTCTCTTCACGCTTCTTTTGATTAATTACTTATGAATATTGTGACTTTGTGGGTTCGTGAAATGAAAAGTCCAATTACACCACTCAAAAAGGTTCTTAATTTCCACCGACTTACAGTTAAACTCTTGCCAATTACACAGAATTACGTAATGCACACAATTACGATTCACCAGTTCGTCCGTTACAATTTCACGTGCACTCGTAATTACGTACAATCTTCCGATGCTCTCACACAGTTTTCTCGTCATACACTAGCACTGCATTCTTACACCAAGAACTGACTGACTCCTCTTGCACGACGTGTTGCTTATATAGGGTCCGCTTGCCGATCTGGAAGGTTCTCGATTAGATGAAATATCCCGTAAGTTCGAGAACACAGGTGGAACAGAAAGAGACGGCGCAGTGATGTTTTTTTTTCTCCCAGTCATCCCTTGTCACCACTATAAGACAAACGAGGGGGTACGTGGCTAAGGCCCATCTCCCCTGCTTGCCCGCTCTCAGCTGGTTCTATAGGGTGTTCCAACGATCGGGTGACAATATTGTCATCATCATTATTATTGGTATCATCGTTTTCTCATATACAATGTGGTTAGGGTTTTAGGTCCTGTCTAAACAAAGGGAATGCAATGTGAAGGTCATCAAATAGCGACTGGCTCTAAAATAATTGACTAAACTCTTAGGTCTTACGGTATTGTCCTACTTCCAGTGTCAGTAGAAGCTGCTTTTAAAATTCAGAATACACAAGAAGAATAAACAGGGAAAAAGTAAAACAACAAAGGAGTTAACTAATTTTTGCAAACACTTGTAATAATTGTTGAAGAATATGTGTAGAAAGTGATAACTAAATCCATGAGTATGACAACAGATGGGAACAATGAATTCTATGTGATTCCAGACCAAATCTCAAACTACATGATTAGTAAGTGACTTTTTGGAAATGAATTTTTTTGTAGTTTACGTCCTCCAATGTTAAGGCATATCGGACGATGAATGGAATGGGTGAAATGATGCTCAAATGAGCCCGGGGTCCATAGAGCTTAGAGTTACCCGACATTCGTCTTTCAGGATAAGGGAAAACCCCGGAAAAACCTTATCCAGGTAACTCACCCTGACCGAGATTCAAACTCGGGACCTCTTGAACGTGAGGCAGACATGCTACCACCACGTTACTGAGGCGGGCCTGGAAATAGATAAGAAACATTCTGACAAACATCTTATGACAAGTGCAACATTACAAACAAACACCTTCAAATGTCTTGTTCATAATTCGAGAGTACTAAGATCGAATTGGAATAAAAAATTGAAATGAATTCGCGAGAAGTACGAATATATATATTCATTTTAGTGGACTTCCTTTCTCAAACTGAAGTATTTATAGTCCAGTATTGTGTTAATTTACACTACTGCAACTATTCACTTTTTCTATTTAAATAGAAAGTTAAGCCTAAACTGAGCTTCAGTTACTGCAGTTACCAAGTTCCACAAAAGGTACTACGAATTACAATCCTCTACTACTGCAGCATCAAATATTACAGGTGGGGCCATCTATGAACAGCACTATACAGTCGGTGAGCGGTTATATCTCCTAGCGGGCAGGAAGGAATACAGTTAAAAGAACCTGTGCTATATTATATATCTTGATGTCGGTAATTTAATGTATTAACGCCACACTTCTTTCTCAAACCACTCTACTACAGAGAACTGTTGTTCTATCTATTCCAAGTTTAAGATAAATATTTACAAATGTAGTTTCATAAAACATTTTGCGGGTACCCGAGGTAACACTGGAGTTAATCCAAACAGCAGCAATAGCTGAACTCCACAATCATCCAATGAGCTGTTTGGCAACAAAATTTATTCCATTCTTAATCAAATAAACACCAGGGTGTTAAGAAAAAAAAAATGGTATTGCATACTGTACAAAATCAGAGGAGCACTAAAAGCTATCTCACAATACTTCCTCAACTACACAAAATATACCGAACACACGTAGACAAACATAAGGAAAAAACACAAAGACGATAATATTCTCGTAATTAATTCACGAACCCCCATTCCTTATAATCCACCCCTTGTCCTTCTCCCTGGTTTCCAGGCCGCGCCGTGACTCAGTGGTTAGACCGCTTGGCTCTCACAAAGGCGGCCCGGGTTCGATCCCAGGCGACCGCAAAGTAACATTTGTGGTGGACAACACGGCGCTGGGGCGGGTTTTCTCCGGGACCTCCAGTTTCCCCCGCCATCTCATTCCACCGATGCTCCATCTTCATCTCATGTATCATCAGTGTCACCACCTGCGGTGCCGTATGTAGTAAAAGCGGGCGTTAAACACTACATATTTCATTTCCCTGGTTTCCGAGTTATGACATCAAACCAATGAGCGACGAACACGGCAAGGAGGTGATGTTGACAATCGTTCCTCTAAGGGTAAATTCCTCCTTACCCCTCCCCTTGCACTACTCACCACTAAGAGATTGTCACAGCCAGGACTGGTGTAGAACACGAATGGTGAAACGGTTATACCAACATTATATAAAGAAACACACCAAAAGATATCAACAGCACCGGAACATTTCCCTACACTGGACTGTACATTAGCTGCATCAGTGGCGGTCGGTGAATTTTATAACAAGGGAAACACTTATAAAAAATCTGATACTATTAGCACTGCAACTAATTTTTTCCACAACAAATATTACAATTACCTCCGCTCTTACAGCTACTACTAACATAATAATGATGATGATGATGATGAAACCAATTCAATCAGTCTCTCCTTTTTGATAAATACATCTATTACTAATCTGTAGAATTATTCTTCATTTTCCGAAGATTTCAATTTTAGCATTTCTTTTTATCTATAGCCAGCACAGACAAATTTGAGAGTGTTTGCTGCAGTTGGGTGTTTCTGCAGTAAGCATGAATTTGACGAAGCGCCGATAAAGAACGTTTGGCACTCGTGTTGGACACTGGGATTGTGGAAATCAGTGCGCACAACTTGAAGAGTTCACAAAAAGCGGACGATGACAAACCATTATATTTCAAATAAATCATTAGTTTTTGAACTCCCATCGACAGATACTCATTTGAGGTATGAGCTACACTGAGTTCACTTCTAAGGCGAGCAAAGTCAAAATACTGACCATAACTTTCTTTCAGTGAAGAGAATGTTTCTTCAGGAAATTTGTTTGTAATATTATTTTGGTCATTTGATTTTACAAAATTCAGTTTTTCTAAACCTTCAAAAATAATTTGAATTTGATTTTGTATATTATCAAATATTTCACAATAGAGTTGGCTGTAACTATCTAGTTGATCAAATTCGTTTTGGTGTTAATTTTTATTTGGCAGTTCGAAATTCTCATTACATTTATCCCATACTGTACCAAATTCGTTTCTCTTTTCTTGTAAAACCTCGAGTTTCGTGATAAATTTCACTATCCCATTGGTTTGAATTATTGGATTATTTTTATATGTATTTGTACATTTATATTACAGTTTCATTACAATCACTATACAAATAATACAAATTAATGATTTTGCTGACCCAAGATTTACTAGCTGACTCAGGTCCCCTGGCCATAAGCCTTTGGTTTTCCTGAGCAGCTAGGGTTTGAATTATCGAGAATGTTCTTGAACAACTGAGGTAATTTTTCTTTATATTTCCGAACAGTTTCATCCAGCCTTCCTTTATAATTCCATCATGTTGTACATACTTTGGGAAACTTTTATTTCACCTTCATATCTAATTCAGCAGTTCTTACGGTTATGAGAAACATTTTGCATTCTTTTATGTTGGATGTTGTCTGTGAGACGACAAGATTCAATCTATGAGCCAAACAATGTATAAGTAAAGCATTAGGATATTTTTCTTTTACTTTTTTCTTTAAATCACCAACATCACTGCTGCTTCATCATAACACTGAGCGACCAATTTAGAGCCAACTCGTCCATTATATGGAATACGTATTCTGCTAATGCCTTAGCACTGTGATCTCTGCTTACATCTGTGAAACCCAGAAACCTTCCTTGTATCTCTCTATTGTCAGATACCAGTCTTGTAACAGTTGAGAGTTGAGAATGAGCAGATATGTCAGTGGTTTCATCAATAATAACTGCTACAAATTCAGACTAAAATATTTCTTTTTTATTTCATTCAATAACACCATGGTTACTCCATTAATAATGTCATTTTGAATATGGTTTGACAGACCCGAGAACACAGTAGCTTTCTGTAAATGACATGCCAGGGTGTCATCATAGTTGCTTAAAACAGTATAATTTCCACGGTTCGCAGAATCTTTGTCTTCGGCATACCCACTGAAGGAAGGTTCTTGTCTTGCCAAGTATACTACGGCATCAATGAGATGTTGGAAAACTTTTCTATTATTTTTGACAACCTAAAATCTATCCTACAAGTAACGAAATTGGTGAGTAGAATTTCAGCAAGGCCAACAATAAATGTTTTTATGTTTTCTTGCAACCAGATAACCATTTTTTTTGGTAGTGCTAAGATCTGCAATGGTGTACACATCGTTTTGTCTTGGTTTTTACACCAGGTAACTCAGGCACCGGTCTGCCACCGAAATTACGGCCACCTTTTCTTCAAATTTCCTCCAACCCAGTCCTCGCTTTAGAATTATTTCTAACACGCAGTCACATGTTCCTTCGTCCCGCGTCTTGCTCCCGTCTGTTTCTATACTTGTCACTCACTGACTGACCCACACAGCTCTACTGTCGCGGAGAATGAACGTTCGGCACGCATTCCCTTCACAATCTGTGGAGAACAGTGATCTCTGTATACTACGGCAATTATGCTTATAAGGGAAAAATAACCACATAAAATTAATTATATTTACTTAGTTTAATAAGGTATGATAATGAGATAAAATTAATTATATTTATTAACTTAATGAGGTATGATAATGACATTCCAAATGACAAAAAGAATAATGTAAACAATTAGAAACAGGTTTTTCACACTAGAAACTACACTTTAAAAGTATCAGACTGGAATGAACAGACACATTTCATTCCCCTTGTCACATGAGCCTTCACGAAAGATTCTGACTTCAGGTTCGGAACAGATTAACTGCATGCATATGTGAACTATCTCCATGCTGCGCCGTCTGAAAAATTTGTCGCATAACGTCATATTACGTTATATACAAGATAGAAAACACGTTTCCACTTTCATAAAACTGATGAAATTGAATTTTAAACTAAATTCATTCTCTTCATTCCATTGATCGACCGCCACTAAGCTGCTCAACCACAAATCTCAATACCATATAGCAGATGAGGATATATAACTTCATTGTAAATAGTACGAGGGCTGTTCAATAAAGAATGATCATAACTTTTTTTACGGTCATAACTTTTCACACTAAAATTCAGTCTTATTGTATTCTGTTAGCTTAATGTGAAACAAACACGCCATAGTAGTTTCATTGTTGGTATTTCTGGTTCCCGCCTGTGAGAACCAGACTAGTTCAGACATGTTCAGTATCGCCTACCGCGGCAATGGAGGTAACATGCAGTTAAAGTTGATGTTATAGGAAGATCCAGAGTTTCTTTCAAATGTAATCAGTGCTGAAGGAACTTGGCTACATCATTTTGATCCTGAGAGCAAACAGCAAAGCTCAGTGTGGAAATCTCCTTCATCACCTCCCCCCCCCCCCCCCAAAGCAAAAGTGGTTGTTTCTGCTGGGAAAGTTATAGTCTTCTCATTCTTTGATATTCATGGAATGGTTTATCAGCATGTTGTACCTGCACACACATCAGTAACTGGACAATATTACAGGGATGTCCTGAAAACATTGCAAGTCCATATTAGGCACAAAAGACCACATTTCCGTGAAGCAGGCTGGATGCTGCACCACGATAATGCTCGGCCGCATATTGCCAATGTTGTTGCTGAATATGTTGCAAAAATCAATGTGAAGTGCAGCCCTCACCCTCCCTATAGTCCGGATTTAGCACCATGTGACTTTTTTCTATTCCCTAACTTGAAGAAACGCCATTGTGGGAGGCATCATCCATCATCAGAAGCAGTGGTGAAGGCTGCGGAGGCGATTTTGAAGGATCTCTCAAAAATTGGTTTCCAACATGTCTTTGAAGATTGGCAGAAACGCTGGGACAAGTGCATCGCATTCAGGGGACACTATTTTGAGAAGGACCATCAAAATTATGAGGATGAGTAAAGGTAGGTTGTCAAAAAAATTGTGAACATTCTTTATTGAACAGCCCTCGTGTTTAGTAGATTCAATGTTCTAAATCGAGAAAAAATAACTTAACAGGAATATGCCCTTACTTACTTTATTACAGACCTTATCAATATGATGATTCCTAGTTAGGTGCTTATCAGAAAGTATACCTAAAAACAAAGTTTGTTTACCTTCATGGATAAGTCCATTACATATTTCTACTACAAGCTGTTAAGAAGATAGTGAGAGAAGTAGTGATTTACTGTATAGTTTGTCTAGATGTGCTCATCTGGCCAGGAGTGTACTGTAATCGAACTTTGTTTACAGGAAGCTTTGAGTGAAACTTTTTGTATATTTTATATTTTCTCCGGAATGTAGCTTTGGACATAGACAGCTCTAAAGGTCTTTACATTACGTCATTTAAAATGCAAAACGTTACAGGATTATATTTCTATTAATTTACCAAGTTTTGTCTAATTAAAAGTATTTACATCATGCCATTGCTGAAGCTATTGCCTTCGTCATGTGTAAATAATGTGACTGTGGGTTCGTGAAATTAAAAGTCCAGGTTACAAACACTCTAAATTGCTCTTTATTTCCGTAGAAACACACTCTGGTCAACCCATACAGTAGCAGAATTACGTCACATACACATACAACTTGCAAGGTCATCGACCACAAACAGTTCACACAGCTATTCGTGCACACGAGTCCAATTAACAACTGTTCCCTAGTGGCGGGCGGCAGCTTCCTTTTATAGCTTACTCACTATTCTGGAAATTCCTGTAATGTCCTCAAACAATCAGGACGGCGTTAGAAGAAAGACGAACTCTCCAGAAATCCGTCTCATTTCCCCCACCGTTTCGGCGAGCTTTTATCTCTGCACTGCATTGCCCATCTCTTTGAATGCCTCGGCCACGCCGTTTCACCGCTACAATACGTTCATATTCCTATATTAGCATTCCATCTTTACCTCAATCAAACACTCAAATCCTTAAATTAATCACCACGATGAACTCACTGTTATTTACATAAATGAAGCCCTCTCCATGCTAGTAAGGGACCTAGTCCTGGTATGGCAAGAGTCGAAGGACCCTCCTTTGAGGAGGAGGAGGAGGAGGAGGAGGAGGAGGAGGAGGAGGAGGAGGAGGAGGACTCTCCTTCAACGACCTGAAGGCTGTATGTGACAATGATGCTGATCGAAAAGCTGCCACTTTATTCCTAGATTTACACCATTTACGCATAAACCTTTTCACAGGAAGCAGTCTACAGTATTATCTTTACTGCTATATAGACAAATATAATTGTAATTTTTATAAGGATTAATTAATAATATACGCTGTAAAATATTTTTGTATACGCTCATATGTGTTTCTGAGAGCGCTCTTATTAAACAATTTTCAAAAAATAATATTCCTCCTTGTATCCCTTATCAATCCAGATAAACCTTTGTAGCAATGATTATATTACATACTATTTTAAAGGTACAAGAGGAATGGGATAATAGAGTAGTCAACTCATTTAATACATGTAGCTGGTCGCTATGCGACGGCTTTGAGATAACCACTGCCCAATATATAAGAACATCACTAAAACGGACAGCTACAGAAAAATATGTTATAAATAAATTGTCCTGACAAAGCCTACACTTCTTGTTTAGTAGGTTTATGTTTTTTATGTTTATCTACTATTTAAACGTTATACAGAATGAAGGGCACTTCAAATACTATTTACAGAAAAATCAAGATGTAGTGTTCATTTGTTATCAAAATATTTTAAACATATATTATTTCGATCAAAAGCCTTACTACCATTTTTCATATTAGAAGTTTTCAGTGAGAAAGTTTGGGATACGAAGATTTTCTTGAAAATTTGGGTTCCGTATTTTTGAAAGATTCTAAACTTGACCATAACTGACCCTTCATTCTGCATTATACCCTTCTCTCTCTCTCTCTCTCTCTCTCTCTCTCTCTCTCTCTCTCTCTCTCTCTCTCTCTCTCTCTCTCTCTCTCGCTCACACACACACACATACACACACACACGAGCGTAATTCTGGCATATTTGTAAACGTTAATTTTTATTCAAGGAACTTCAAAACCTGTATTTTCTTAAGTATTGGTTCCGATTTTTGGGTACAATGCAATACCATCTTGGTTAATCTATACGTGATAGACAAAGTAAACATCTAATACTTTACATTTACATGACTTTATCCTGTTACTGTCACTTACTACTTTTCGTAGCACACTGCATGTTAGATGGGCCATTAGATATATTACTCTTCACCAAAAGAACTTTCCTGCCTATTTTAGCATGTCTGATTCACGTTAAAGATGTCCAGATTTCGAATCTCTATCAGTGTGAATTACACAGATAAGGTTTTCCCTTACTCTGAAAGATGAATATCGGGTAGCTCTAAGTTGTATGGACCTTGGGCTCATTTGAGCATTATTTCATATTTCATCCGATATCACTTAACGTTGGAGGTTTTCCCTTACACTGAAAGATGAATATCGGGTAGCTCTAAGTTGTATGGACCTTGGTCTCATTTGAGCATTATTTCATTCATCGTCCAAAATGACTTAACATTGGAGGTTTTCCCTCTCTGCTAAACAGAGGCTATTATATCACAAAGGAATATAAATTATTTTTCTGTAAGTTTGGAAATAGATTATATGAGAAAGTGCCAAAAAGCAACTGGAGTTATTTTACTGGAAAATACTGTTTCCTTTATTTAAATTCTTTTACAAAACTTTGAAGTATTCTCCCTTGGACACAATACAGTGTTTCCAATATTCCATTAACCATCCAAAATACTTTCTGAAGCCGTTTTGGATAGTCTGTTAAGTATTCCTGAAGTGTATGTTTTAACCCATGATCACAATGAAAATGATGATCCCAAAGCTCTTTTTTTACTGTAGGAAATATGTAGAAGTCACACAGTGCTAGGTCCGGTGAATAAGGTGGATGTGTCAGTCATCTCTGTGCCTGATTGTATGATTGCTTCTTAAGTCTTCATGGCATGAGCAGCAAGTAGATTATTCTGTTGAGAAATCCATCCCATTTGAGGAAGGTGTGCTCTTTTGTTGACAATTTTCTTCCTTAATGGCCCCATCAATACTTCACAACAGTAGTTAGCAGTAACAGTATACTGCTTATCCATGATGTGATTGTACTATCTTTTAAGAAAGTAAACATAAGTGCAGGTAAGTGTCATTCAGACATTCCGTGAGTTGAAGAGATGAAAACTAAATTGGCCATGCTTGTAGATGTACACTGCCATGGTCGTCATTTTAACCTGTCCTCACTTTGAAGACTTCTATGGCTATATTAACCCAGAATGACAAAAGATGGACTAAATATCACATAGCATCTAACACTCTCTTGGAGCTCAGATATTTACTGCATGGCTTTGGGGAACATACAATAAAATTGAATTATGATTTTAACACAACCAATATCTATGTTTTACATCAGGGTTGCTTCACCAAAATGGTTCTACTAACTGCTCAGAGGCGAAACCCACGATTTGGGAAGCAAGACAATTGTTAATGGTTTATACCCCAACACGTAGACATACCTTTTATTTAAGATTTTTTTAGTTTGTTAGACGTAGAAATGAACCATTTCTCTTATGGCTAAGTTATTAATATATGACATTGGAGAATTTACAAGAACACAAAAAACATATGAAATGATTTAACAGATGCAACATCTATACATATATAAAAATGAATTGATGTTTGTTAGTCTTGCAAAAACTCGAGAACAGCTGATGTGATCTGCCTGATTTTGGTTTTGAAATGTTGCTATTAGTCCAAGGAAAGTTTAAAAGGTGAGAAAAAAACCTGAAGTGATAACGGACTGGGTTATTAACTAAATATAATATTACACACGCACACCCTTATGGAATACATACACCTTTTATTTTCAACACACAAAAACATTACAACATAGAAGGATATTCCACTCCTTGCCAAAGTTTTCAAAACTACTTCACTAAGCATATCTATATAATAAAAAATGAATTTGTAAATCTTTCTATCCGCAAAACTTCGAAATGGCTGAACCAATTTGGCTAATTCTTTCTTTCAAATATTAGCTTAAATGTGAGGAAGGTTCTCAGGAAGAGAAAAATTGGCAAAATTGCACAGAAAACCAGAAACAAAAGAAAACCAAATCATAAAAACAAAAGAGAATCAAATCACCATATGACAAGAGAACAGTTGAAATTTAGTTAGAAACTTTATAATTTATGAGCATAACCTTAAAGTTAATACAAACTGCTTGAATACATCCAGAATTTTGATACTTTCTTTTTCTACGATAAAAAGTTTAAATGGTTGAGAGCTCTCAATTAGTGTGTGTTATTTCAAAGTTCCTAAATTTATATAAAAGTGAATCGAGAATATATTGACACATTGCTTCACTCACACTGTTTATTCACAGGACATGTTTCAAGAGCTCTTGCTCCTATCATCAGCTGATACTCGAGTAGTGAAAGTTGTAGTGGTTTCTTCTTTCTCCGTATTGTCAATAGATGGCGTGATGTACTTGTCAAAGGTGTCCGGTGGTGGAGTTTCAAAATTCATGACTCTAGACGATTTTTGTTAATGAAGATTTTTTCCCATACGGAAAGGTCTATGGGGTGACTAACGTATTTTACTAGAGATGTTTCCAAATTGATGTCATGTCTAGTATTCAAAAAATGAAAAGCCACTGCTGATTTTTCTGTTTCACCATTTTTAATTTTTCTCATATGTTCTTTAGTTCTGATGTTAATATTTCTTTTTGTTTTTCCTATATAAATTTTAGGGCAAGTTTCACATTTGATCTCATAGATTCCTGGTTTTTCTTTGGTAGTGACTGAATTTTTGGGAGGGCCTTTTAACAAATTTCTGATATTAAACCTATTTTGAGGTGCAAGAGTTATGTTGTGTTTTGAGAAGATTTTTTGGTATTTGTTATAGGCTGATGGGTGGAAGGTGAATTTTTTAAAAAGTTTTTTCTCTTTTTCTCCTGTAGGTTCTAGGTTGGTGGTTTCTTTTATTTTCTTAGCTTTTTTGAGTCTGTTAACTGTTTTGTCTACTAAATTTGGGTTGAAACCGTTGGATATAGCTACTTTTTTATGTGTAGGTATTCCTCTTGATAATCTTCTCTGTTTAGTGGAAAGTTGATCATCCGAAAGATTAAACTGTTGAAAATGGCATGTTGGTGTTGTTTTGGGTTGAAACTGTTGTTCTTAATGTAATTATCTGTGTGTGTCGGTTTCCTGTAAATACCAAAAGTGAGTTTGTTGTTCATTTTTTTGATCTTGATGTCCAAAAAGGGGAGCACACCATCCTCTTCTGTTTCCAATGTAAGTTTTATAGCTGGATTTTGTATATTCAAAAGTTTAAGACCATCTTGTATGAGTTTTTTAGGTACTATTGCAAAAATGTCGTCAACATAGCGATACCACACTTTGAAATAATTTAGAAAAGCTTTTGTGATATGTGTTTCAAAAGCACTCATGAATAAATCTGCCAAGAAGGGAGACAATGGGTTGCCCATAGCTAGGCCTGGTTTTTGTTCATAGATCTGTCCATTAAAGCTGAAAAAATTTTGATTGATACAAATTTCTGTAAGTTGTGAAAGTTCTTCTATTTCTTCAGGTGTTATTTGTGTTGATTCCAGCCATTTTTTGAGAAGTGGAATAAGCTCATTGGTAGGTATACTTGGATATAAAGAAATGACGTCAAAGGAAACTAAAGCATCTGTAGAGTTGATCTTTGTGTCCTTCAGGAGATTTAACAATTCAAATTTTTGATACTTAAATTTTCAAATTTTGTGAAGGATCTGAAGATTTGAACCAGCCATTTTGATAGTTGGTAAGTGGGTGCATCAATGTTATTAATTATTGGTCTGAGGCTAATTTCAGGTTTATGTATTTTGGGTAAACCATATATGTATGGTGTTTTTGGACTGTCTATTTTATTGTTCAATTTATCTCTTTTAGTCATGATTTTACTGTTTTTAATTGCTAATTCCACAGATTTGCATGCTTTCTTTAATGGATTGTTTTCTAGTTTAACAAATTCTTTTCCGTTTAAAAAGTTGTCCATTTTTTTGCGATAGTCTTCTTCGTCCAATATTACTATTTTGTTACCCTTATCTGCTTTTGTGTAGACTACCGGTTTTTCATTTAAATTTTTGATTAATTTTTTATATGAATATCTTTTTGAATTTTCATTTTGAATATGATCTAGAGTTTCTAAGCACTGTGTTCTGATCGTAGATTTTTTGTTATCGGGCAAATTATATATCGCTATTTCAATGTCCGCGATATAGTTTTCAATGTTTTTTGTGTAATCTACACATGTTTTTAGGCCTTTGTTTAGAAAATCTATTTCTTTCTCCGTGAAGTTGCATGTGGATGTGGATAGATTCCTAAATTTATCTCTGGTTGACTGGTTATTTTATGTGTTTATACTCAGTTCAAGATTCATACAGTCTATGCGATGCGGGTGCAGCAATTTACGTCGAAGAACTCAAAATGCACCCAGGGCGGACCAAAACCAGATACTGCTGCCTTGCAGAATTGGGAGTTGGTTCTCCAAAGGCTAGTGGAGTAGACCCTAAACAAATCAGACAGGCCTGGAGGTCTTAAGGGGGCAACCCCTCCACCAGGCTAACTCAGCGTTGGGCTAATAACCATCCTGTGTGAATTATTTATATTCAGAGAAATCAGAAGAGAACCGGACGGATAATATGTAGACGGCCTGGAATGAAAAGGAAAAAGATAAGTATTGGGACATGGAATATAACTTCATTGACTGGGAAAGAAGTTAAAATAGTGGACGAAATGATTACATATAATTTAGAAATCCTAGGTCTGAGTGAGACAAAAAAGAAAGGAAAAGGAGAAATAACTTTAGAAAGAGGATATACCCTTAGATTCTCAGGAGTTGAGAGAGGAGTAAGAGCTAAGGAAGGAGAAGGGATTATATTATTGGCCGAAATGGAAACAAAAGTAAAGAGCTGGCAAGCCATAAACTCAAGAATGATGAGAATAGATGTAATTTTAGAAGAAAAAGTGTCCTTTTTCCAGATGTATGCACCTACAGAGGATAAGGATGAGATAGAAAAAGAGACTTTCTATACAAAATTACAGGAAGAAATAGATAAAGCGAGACAAGATAATAATCATGTAATTATAATGGGAGATTGGAATGCAAGAATTGGCCAAGATCATAGAAAAGGCCACAGATGTATGGGAAAACAATATTAAATGAAAATAGAAAAAGAATGATTGAATTTTGTATAGATAATGACCTTTTAATTGGAAATACTCTTTTTCCACACAAAGAAATTCATAAAATAACTTATGAAGCTCCTAATTGAAATGCTAAGAGTGTGATAGATTACAATTCCTTTCTTGGAAGTGTTGAAAACAGTGTTGTTATGATAAATTAACTTTAAAGAGAGTCGATTAGTGACACTAAACAACACTTACTTTTAATATATCGAGATTTAACTGTATTGGAACACCACAGTGAAGCGAAAAATTATTAATTTTTAGATGAGTCGTATTTATTACACATCTGCTTCACTTTCGTGAAGCATCGATGGCTGGCTGAGGTTAGAGGCAAAGCCTCTGAAACATGTTCTGGAAAAATTTAAAAGTAAGTTGTTTAGTGTCACTAGTCGACTCTCTTTAAAGTTAATGTGATAGATTACTTCACATACACTAAAAATACAAGATATGCGGTGTCGGATGTGAGAGTATTTAGAAGTGCAAAAATGTCAACAGAACATAGACTATTAATATGCGACACAAGATTTAGGAAACGAAGAAGAATAAAGGGAGCTGAATATGAAAGGATTAAAATGGAGATCTTACACGATAAAGAAAAAAGGAAGGAATATGTAGAGAAAATAAACAGAGACTTAGATCGTGCTAAGCTTCGCATTCTGGCAGCCAGTACTCGTTTACTATGTATTTTTGTTTTCAAAACTCGTCTGTTAGCCATGTATTAATCTGTGGCCATGTGCAACTGTATGTAAAAAGTTCAAACTAAATAAATTGAGCTAACCTATATTTAGTTCGCTAACCACTAATCGGTTAAAACGCTACTCTGACGTAATAAAAGCCCTAAATTAAAAACTAAAATGTCTTGTTACATTAATGAAAAAACTACAGTCCGGCCGTTGTATCTCCGGCTCTGCCGTTTTGCGACTGCAACAGGTGGAGGGGCGAGGTTAATAGTACCAACCACAGATTAATACCAACATAGAGTAATGACCAATTAAAAACATATCGTCAAATATTATCTTTAGAATGAAAATATATGAGCTTTAAAACATTGAAATCCAATTTGAGATTTCATTACCATACAAGATATTCATTACAACAGCACTCTTTTCAAATATTTCGTTCACACCTTTCACACACACACTAACTGCATCTATTGGTAGTACTGGGAGTCTCTATATCCGCTGTTGTGGTCAGGAAGTTAAAACTGTGTAAATAACACACAACGGAAAGCTCCGAAGGTTCCAAACCTACAGCAGTTTATGACAGAGTTTACTGCGGGGATTAGGCTCACTCAGTAGCCCGATCCTCTACAAAAATTCCAACAAAACTGAATATTATAATGATAATAGTTGAAGCAATTGTTTTTGACACATAGATATATATATAAAATCATAGACTTTAATATCTTATATTTACTACGATTTTGGATGTCATTAGCCAAAATATTAAATTTGCATTAAGTAAGACGATTAAAAATTCTTAAAATATAACATTTATAAATTGCTAAATTAGTAGCTCTATATTTTGCTTCCTTTTTTGTCACTTTGTCGACTTTTTAAAAACACAAAAGTTAGATAACACTGTGCTGCCATCTGGGTAAATTTCCGTAAATTACCCTTAAGTCTGCTCAACTCCGTGATGGGAATTGAAGTGGGTAATGCAGTGAGCTTCTATTTTGACCGAGCAATCTGTGCTTGTGGTGGTCATTTGGCGTTTGTAAACAAACCTGTTGCGCATTAAACCTTAGACGTGTGTTTGAGTGTTGCAGTTTTTGTTTATTCCTCTGTATTTAAGAGTTCTAAAGTGTATATTATCGTTGTTCTTGTGCTGCGATTGAGATTAGAAGTTTTGTCCGATGCACAGTAACAGAGAGAGCAGCTTAGCTGTTTGGTGTAATTGATGTTGGTAAATAGGACAAAGTGTAGTGTTCAAATGTGTTTCATCCACGATATGTTAAATTACATAATGTAAAAATTCTGTAAAGTAATGTGATAGGTGAACAAATTTGTCAAATGTTGACTCAAAAGAAATTAATGACAAATTGCTTGAGAGGGTAGCCATGTCATGTTGATTTGTTAAGTCTTAATACTGCTGCTAAGGCCTAGTTCCCATAAGACAAAAGCTGAAAGTTCAAGAGACAGTACGATTGTGAGTGAAAACAATAGTGATGAGTCCCAGGTAAGAAACAAAGCTGCAAATAAACCAGTTGCATATAGAGAACTTATTTTTCAGTACATCTGTATAATTGATAATGCAGAAATACAGGAATCAACGCTTTGCTCAAGTGATTACACTCAAACACACACCAGATATGGGGAACGATGTGAAAAATTCATCTAATAAAGTTCATTTAAAAGATTTCTTTAAACAGTGTCTTTGCTTGTGTACTGTTTGTCTCCTGGAACATTGTGAAGATATGTATGATTGGAGGAATATAAGGTAGCTACAAATTAAGAATGAACATAAGGTGGGGCTGGGCCTTGCTATTCTATGGCTACTAGCCAATTGTACAGTTAAGCACACATACTGGCTCGCTTTGCCGAAGTATGCGGCTAATTTCTTTGCGCCCTCTAAAGATACCAATTAAAGAATTATTTTGTCGTTCCTATGTTACAGAGCTATTTTTTATGAGGATTACTGTCTAAACCCAATGTTTGTAGGACATCTGGTGTCGGAGATATGGAAAGATAGGCACCTGACTAGAAAGAAAAGAATTATTAACTGTCAGTGAAGAAAAGCACACAGATGCTATGCTTCAGTTGCATTTTGTACCTTATATTCAGTAAAGTGGGGATCTTTTAAGAGCGCACATGTGCCTTTCAAAGTTAGTATATATACTGCTTAGCAAGCCTAGTACTGGTGCGCCTAGTAGTAACTGCGAAACAACTCATAAGATTTTACATAGACTACAAATATTTTTGTTAATGTGTATTCCTTTTCCAAACACATGTCAATTAAAGACATTTTTGAAAGTACAAATTTTGCTCAGAGCCGAGAATTAATGTTACAAGCTTGTCTCGTGAGTGCTCATTCTGTGATGAACATTGTTAAAGAAGGCAAACAGTTTACCAAATTAGGAGAAGTTTCCATATTTAGATCTCCAGGGAAACATCGGGCAGCTAAAAAACGTACTACCAACTTAGACAATTTTCCAAAGGTGTTTCACGTAGAACAATTTATGATATATATGACAAGGGTGAATATCCAACGTCAAAAGGCTGACCAATTTAATGAGGGAGAAAATAGAATATACTGATTCTGTATCTTCTGTGCATAATATTCTGAAATATCTTGGGTTCAAATATAGGAGAACCAATGATGGTTGCAAATTTCTGCTTGAAAGAAGTGATATTGTTGCTGTGAGACTAAAATTTCTGTGTACAATGCTTAACAGTACAGTACATGATATTCATGGTGTAAAAATGCTTCATAAATACACATTCATATCTTCCGTATTTATTAAGTATTTTAATGTAACAAAAATTGGTTTAAAGCTCATTATATGTAGTATACAAATATGTCATCATTAAAATAGAAACTATATTCACATATTGTTGAAATGCCACTGTTTTGTTTCACTGTAGCAAACACCTTCTTTCGTAGAACACATCTAATATGAATCATTTTGTTTTGTATGCATATGAACGATAGCTACGTAAGCGAACTGTTCTCCAGTTCAAGGTTTTAAGTTTCAGATTGTGTTATGATCATTGTACATGTTCTCACACACATGCTGAAATATTAAGCGAACTTCTCTGTCAACATCTGTATCACTATACATCTCAGCATCTGTATGATACTTGCTAGGTTGAGACAAAGACAGATATACGTATCTTCCATCTGTCGCCGGCTTGCCGTGGAACTGACAACACCAAGACGGTAGGATAACCATATTGGCTCAACCCATGTTCATTCTTATTTTGTAGCTACTCTAGTAACAGTGACATCAGAATTAATTGAAAAAAAACTATTTGTAGTTGGTGTTTAACACTCTGTCACTTACATTTTTAAATTATTGAGGGACTAGTTTCGAAAGCCACTGCATCCATTATCAACTTCAGTCCAACTACCGTCTGTTGCTAATGTCTGCTCTCTTCTCTCTGGTGGTGGAACAATGAACTTCTTTGCCAAATTATTTGCTGGTGAGATTTCAAAGTTTTTACTCTGTCCATATTTTTCCATATGAATATATTCTCCCATGTTGTCATTTTTTTCTTATTTTTTTATCACCCCATTAAGTAATTCTGGATTTGTGGCAATGTCATGGTTCTTGTTCCAAAGCTAAAATACTACTGCTGACTTATCTTCATGTTTCAGTTTGATGTTACTAAAGTGTTCTTTTGACTCTGGTGTTTAGGTTTCTTTTAGTTTGCCCTATGTAGCATTTTTCATAATCCTTACAACTTATTTGGAATATTCAAGATCTATTATCTGATAAGATTTCATCTTTTGTTTTGGAATTTAACAATTTTAAATACTAAGTATCTATTTGTAGGTGTTTCAAATCCGATGATTTTTGTCCTTGAACGCTACTAGGTAAACAGTCAATTGGAGCCCTGCGGTGTTGTCTAATTGCATTCCCCGTAAGTGGTGTGTGACGAGTGCCAGCTGAATCTCTCTAATATTATTTGTGCTAAGAGAAAAATTAAAATTTTGCAAGAAGTGATCCATGAGGAAGGTAGAGAGTAATGTGTCTAACATAACTGTAAAAACCCCATAGTTTTAGCTCAAATGATTTTCCCAATACAAATAAATAAATTACCAATGTTATTTGAAGCAAAAGGTTAGAAACAGTGATGTATTTAACATTTGAAAGTAATGAGTTGGTAATTCAAATACAAACATCACTTAAATTAAAAACATGTTTCGGAGAACGGTTTGTCCCCATCGTCAGCAGTTATCCAACTGGTTGGATCCATGGTTTCCTAAAGTGAGCTGGTTGTCTGTGGTGGCATCTGTTGTCAGTGAGATGAACTTCCAAAGAGAGTGATGTTTGTGTTTGAATTACCGACTCATTACCTTCAAAAGTACCAATATATTATAACAATGCATTGCGACATAAGCACTGTAATGAACATCATTATTGGTTGGCATATATGGGTTTACATATATTTGTAATTACTCAGAACTGAAATGTAAACATTTGACGTGATATGATAAAATAATTACTTTGAATAAGCGACGGTGTTTGTAGTATTCGAGAGAGAGAGCGGACAGTACACTTCTTGCTGGTCTGTAGGATGCTGCCTCTGCAAAATGTCACTCGTCGCATCATATGTTTGTTTATGAAGATTTGTAGTCTATATACTCTTGTGAGTTCAAAGCAGTATTATTCAGTTGTTCTTCCATTTAAAAACCAGGTAAAAGTGTATCAGCTAGATCAACTTGGAATCGAAATGAGACACGAGGTAATCTGCCTTCGCCCCTTACCACGGCTAGTACAGTCCAATTGAGTTAATGTGTTCTCAAGTTATGTTGCAAGCAGAAATGATACTTTTAAACTGACGCTAAAACCACTTATTCGCCAAGAAATTGACAAGGTAACACAAAAGTGGGGCAATTGCTTAAGACATGCAGATAAACTACAAGAAGACTTTTGGAAAGAAGTAGTATGTGACGAGATTTTGGTGTCTATCATCATAAATTTGCAATGCTCGGACAATGAAGCCAATGACTTGCATAAGTGACATTCAGAGCTATATGAATGCGCCACTGGCAGTTCCATTGGATTAGGAAAATGATGGTTCATAAACTATAATTACAATTATAGCCTTTAAAACATCTTCATAATATGCAAATGTCCATGTTACAATTGCAATTTTAACAACTGCATTATTATAAAAGTTTGGAAAATTCAGTTTGAGTTCCCTTAAGTTTAATGCCGAGGAGACCTGCATGGTCTAGGATCGTTTGTGAGAGAGAGGGAAGTATGAAAAGAGTGGGGGGTAACGAGGCAATGCTGAATGCGCTAAGGCATCTGATTCGCGGCAGTTCGGAACTCTTCCCATTTGAAACACATAATAGATCATTGTAAAATAATTTAAAAAATCTGAAGTATTACATTCATCTGACTTTGTATATCCATTCTTCAAGTAACTGTTGTTAGCTGCTTCATATTGAGATAAATATTTCTAAATATTTATATTTATATTTATATTTTTTCTAAATATTTCTAAAAAAGGCTTCTTTTGGATTCACAGAGCCTCAAAATATGTATTTCTGGTGAAAATTCGGTATCAAAAGTTTGAGTAGAATCCAATACATTCATGGTAAACAAAGTAAAATTAACAGGGGTAGGTAAATGAAATTAATTAAACCAATATTTGAGTTTCAAAGGCTACACAGTGAAGGGCTACAGTGAATGTAACGTGTGTGAAATTAGCAATATATTCTTCCACTTATGTGGAAAATTTTTTACTAAGTCTAATTTTCTGAAAAATATGCTTCAAACAGTTTTGATTAAAATACAGTATTTTAATATATGTAAATATACACATTTAAATATAGATATTGTAACTTTGTGGGTTCGTAGAATAAAAAGGCCGAGTTGTAGAAATTAAAAATCTCCTTTATATCCGTAGCAATACACTGTCCAATTCTCACGTAAGAATATTAAATCACATATACACAGTCTTACAAGGTCGATCACAATAACAGTGACAGCAGATTACATCTTTAGCTCTCGTTACAACACAGCTGGCTATCTCTCATTTCACAACTGACTCTTCTGGCGTGTCACAATCCTTTTTATTTGTCCATTCATAAGTCGAGAACATTCTCGCACGAATAAGAAAACAACCATTCTCCGTCAATCGAGATATCTCTAGAAATTTACAAACATGAAACCCTACCTGTGGCGGCGAGTCCTTTATCTGAGACAACATTGTTTGCTGCTTTTGTGATCCTCGCTGCGTTATCATTAACTGCTCATGCAAGCGCGTGAAACATCCGCTGTCTATTTGTGCTGAAACGTTTATGCCCAGCGCCGCAACAATATTCAAATTTAGATGTCATGAAAGGACCGTTTATATCAAACAAATGGAGATAGTCATTTTTGCAATATTTCTTTGTTATTTGTTTAAGTTTTTGACTACTTACTTATCTCAAATGGGACCAAGCAGAATAGCCCACGCAGTTTCATCTGTGATCCACATTTGGGAGTTCTGGGTTTGATTTCTATGGCCGGCCTATCTGACCCTGCACTTTTTGGGGGGTTTTGCTGGGTAGATTAATTACATCCCCCAATTTTTTGTGCTTCATTTCATCTCCATTGCCATTTCACATCATCGTTCCTCTGGTGGTCTCTTTCAGGGTAGAAAGTGTCGGCAGTGCATGCCAGGATGATATGCTCCTGGTAATCACTTCTTGCTCTGATAGGATGATCTCCGGTCCGGTCTAGTAGGCCGTTTCAGGACCACGGTAGGTGGGATGCCAGCTGTACTGGCCTGCAGGAGAGTTTACAACGGGTCAATAATAGGGACCATGCCCTCTGTGCTGTCGTGACTTTTATGGATTAGCTGGCCACTGTCTCCTCTTGCTTCATCCTTCTTCCCAGGGATCTCTCACTTGTGCCATTTATAGGCATAATAAATCAAGACTGTTCAGTGTCGAATCCCCTTCTTAAGCATCAGTTCTATCCTTCCTAAAATAGAAAGTTATTTATTTCTTTTATGTCCTACCCACATAGAGAGAATGGATTTCAAAGCAATCACATAGAAACAAGCTCTTAAATGAGTTGATTGTTATTTACGCCTACTGTATTTCCTAATTTCCCTTTAATCTACAACCAAATGTGTAATAAAACCATTAATAGAGAGACTCATATCGATGAGATGAAAGACTCATGAAATAGAATAATAATGCCCGGTTTCACCAACAGATGTAAAGACTGAACACGGGTTTAGCAATAGTTATAACAAAAATTGTATTTCACCAACAGGTGTTAGCTCAAGTCACTCGTCATTTGTCCTTCGCTTCTCGTTTAAATTTACGTAATACTGAGTTAGAACATGCATCAAAAGGAATATACCGATCTCGCCTTTGCATCAAGTATTAATAACCTTGCGATTTTATAATACACTGTCCACCTTCGGTCTTGAAACGTTCAAGTCACTCGTCACTTGTACTTCTTCGCACCTCATTCTAAATTTACGTAATACGTTTCATGTTTCTAGTAGTGACACATACATTTGAATTAAATTCGTTTCCAATTTTTACCCATGTGACATCTTTCGCTTTTACATTCACCGCATCCATCCTATTTTCCATGATATCCGTATACTTTGTCACCAATTCAGTTAACAATTCTTTCTACATCAATGAGAAATTTGCTTCACGGCTTTTGTTTACGATTTTGTTTATCCGCCATTGTTTTAGCTGTGTGCAGACTGCGGTGTAGATGAAAATGAAACAAAAGAGCATCGCAGTACGTTCAGAAAATAATACCACTCACCCATAGTCTTCTATTTGTAACTTGTAATATTTACAAGTTTCTTGGCGTTAACACATGTTTGTTAACATTTTCAGAAAACAGGTTGGTGAAATGCAAGAAATTTAACATGTTTGTTAGCGCTGTTACAATTGTTACATTACTTTTGTTAATGTCGATTTTAACATCTGTTGGTGAAATCGGGCATAAATGTTTTTATCAACAGTTTGCATAAGAGTGAGTAAACAAAGTAATGTGAGCACACACAAACTGCATTTTAGGAAACCAACATTTAACTTTATTGTGACATTGTGTGTTTCGAAGAATTAAAAATGTTCTTTGTTTTCGTAGAATTAAACTCACAGTAGCAGTATTACGTAACATACAAATACAATCTTCGTAGGTTGTTGACCACAACAAAGAGTTTACTTCCAAAGCACCAGTTTCAATTACAACTCATGTTACGTCTCTGTT